>JACEFZ010016279.1:0-64561 GCA_014155875.1 Cepaea nemoralis
CTTTTTCCCCCCCCTTCGCTTCCCTTCTCTCTTTTTTCCCCTTCTCTCTCTCTTCTTCTCTCTCCTCTCTCTCTTCTCTCTCTCTCTCTCTCTCTCTTCTCTCTCTCTTTTCCCCCCATCTTTTTTTACTATAAAAAGGTAGTGTAGTAGGCGGGAGTTTGACGGGGGGAAAACAAACTTTTAGGCTTACACTTATTTTATAACATTCCCCCATCTTTTCTTTTCTTCTCTCTCTCTCTCTCCTCCCCCCCTCCCTCTCTTCTCTCTCTCTTCTCTCTTTTCTTCTCCTCTTTTTTAGCTGTCAAAAAAAAGGGGCGTCGCCTGGCAAGGATATGTTTCCAAAATTTTCGGGGTCCTTCCAGTTTTAGCCGGAGCTCCAGGAGATTCCGTGTGAATTTTGTCTCTGTGGTGTCAGGTTATACTATATAGAAAGATCGTATCCATAGATTTGTCGCGTATAGTCAGTAGTTCGTGATTGCCTGTTCGACAGCTGTCTCAGTAAGTGTTCCTTTACTAGGCTACTTATCTCATAGCTGGATTGGTAAATGTCTAACTGTCTGTCGGCGATGGGTTTCACTAAGGTCTGCTCAGTTAGCAAAACTCTTGTGTAAAGTACACCGGCCAAACCACCTTGCTACAAGGAAATTACGGAAAACCCACCACAACAAAATACCCAGGGATAGCCAACTCAGAAGGAGAGTCAGCGCAGCGGAATCTGTCCGAAATGAGCTCAGACAACAGCTGAGCAGTGCAAGTCAACCGTAAAGGTGGGCCTTATCTTTCATCGTTAAAGGGTATCAGAATAACATACCCCACCGTTATAAATGTCACCCTCTTCGTCCAGGAAGTCAGAGTCATAATTGATGACAGAGCATGGCAAGGCGAAACCAGAGCCATGCAAAGTATAAGAACAATTCCCACAACCTGTTATGCAGAGCCAGCCAAACCTGTGGCTGTCCGGGGAATAGAATTTCGCTGACTCATTTTAGGGAAAACAGTTGTGAAGCTGTTTAGGTGACAGAACCCAACATTTCTGGTGGCAGTGTAGACATCCGAGGCCACTAAGAAAATATAGCGCTCCTCCCCCCCCTTTTTGTGTTGCCCTGTAAGGAACAACAAGGACTCATCGTGCTAGCGTGCCCCACCAGCGGCAGGGCGAGACGGGCTATGCCGAACGTTATTAATGGCACACGTGGCGCACAAGAAATGCACGCATGAACAATTAGATCATCAAGAGGGGATATTCCCCTTTGTTTTATGCAGTGAGTTAATTATGGCTGTTGTGAAGAGACAGATGGCAGTGTCACTCGTGGTAGTTAGAAAATCCCCTTTTATTAGATGCGGGAACAGAGGTGGAATTCAGTGTACCAGCGTGTTCAAGGTTCATGAATGTAGTTAGAAACATGTTATTTTGCTGTTTAAATGAATGTGACTACTTGATAAGATCAACTTTTGTGGAGTAGTTAGCTCCCTTGTTGTTTCCATAGCGGAAGTTGTCAAGTCGGGTATGCGAATGTTTTTATTTTTGTGTGGGCCTCACTCTATTGTGTTGGGCAGACACAACTGTAGTATTTGGTGTCATAGTGACAACACACAGTTCAACATCGTGCCAGGAGGCCAAGGAGACTATTTATAATCTGAGATTGCCCGAGTAGATGTTAATACGGGTACATGTTTGTTTTTAATGTGAAGGGGCATGGCGAAGAATAAATGTTAGAGCATGATGTCCTAGTATTGGGCACACATGTTTTGTCAGAGTTATTTCAGCGCCAAGAGAATAGAGCATAATGTCCCAGAACTGGGCATACCATTTTTTTCAGAGTTATTTCAGCGCCAAGACAATTGAGCTCGATGTCCAACGACTGGGCGCACATTTTTTTATGTCAAAAGCTGTTTCATTATATATGGTTGGTTTGTTTCTATGGCCCCTAAATATTGCGTACTTACAGCAGGGGCTGATTTGTTTTTGTGTACATCGGCGGTGATTGTGAAGATTGCAGCTTCAGGCTGATGTGTCCTTGCGAATAGGGGGGAAGTGATTATTTTATTATGTGTGGTGAACAGGCATTTGCCTGTGGGGTCATAGGAATTGTTACAATGTTTTTCAGATTCAAGGATGACTGGGCACATTGATGTACAGATTTCCTAGTGGGTAGCACTGATGTGAATTTGATTTTTGGTTTTGTTGTTGTTACAGGGGAGTGGCATATTAAGTGAATGCCTATATTGACATTGTTTTATTAATTGTGGTGCCCCTAAGTATTGCACCCATTGATTGATGATTTTGTTTTCTGGGTAATCCCCAGCATTCAAGGGATTAAACTGTCTTTATTGATAATATTACTTGGTTACTATGTTGTTAGGATGCACGTCAGAGGTTTTAACTGCCTTATGCACTGGGAGAGCAGGGGATGCAACCAGTATTTTTTTAATTATTATTATTTGGGGTGGAAGTTCCAAAAAGAGTTTTCCCCTTAGGCATCCAATATTGTTTATGAGGGATGTCAGATGCGGAACCAGGGCTTCGATCTCAAGAAGGGATGACGCTATATTGATGGTGGGACCCATCACCTTTTGGTAGGTGGGTATGAGACAGTATGGAAATTTCACATACCGCCTAATTTTACCGGGGAAATATAAACTGGAATATTTTTTAAAACGAAAAGTCAAGGGTCTGGATTGTTTTTAAAGTAGTCATAGGTTGAGCGGGAGTGCATGACCGAATAGCGGCAAGGCCATCCTCTATTGTTGACTAGCAGTTTCTCAGGGAGAGGAGTGCCAAATGTATTCTACACTTTGGGTTCAAGCTGTCAGATGGACAACAGGTGAACGTTGGGGGTAGCATAATTTATGAGTACAGGCGGCATTGGAAGTGACCTTAGCTGTCAGAGGGGAACGCTATAACTCCAAATTTATGGCGGCGGAAAAAGTACATGAACTCAGGACCATGAACTTCAGAGACAATGTAGATTTGGGTTAATGATATGATGGTAGTATGCAAATTAAGCAGGGTACGCGAGGTACTGATTGGATGACAAGGGACAGCGACGTCACGTGATTCAAGAAAGGCGCCAACTCGAGAAGTAATTATATATACTTTAGGATCCAGTCAGTTTAGACAGTGTGGAACGAGCAAGAGTGCGGTAGCAACAGGGCCGGGGGCTGGCGACAGCCCAGCCCAGGAAGTGTGAGTTGGGAACTTCAGCAATGGTGATGTCCATTACCAGGCTGTTTAGTGTCCAAGAAGATGGAGAGGCAGTAGTAAAGACGGAAAAGATGCACATATCACAGTTTCGTCTAGACTGCCGAAGAAACGCAGGTTGGTCAAGGATCTGTGAACCATATATTCCAGATAGATAAATCTGATGGAGTTGAACGCAAATTCCGAGGATCACAAAATGGCGTGCAAGCCATTTGAGAAGGACTGTTAGCTAAAGAAGAGCACTCAGTAGTTGCAGATGATGGCTAACGTCAGATAGGACAACCACTAGCCAGACTGCGATCGGAATCACACGGGAAACACTGCGATCGGAATCACACAGGAGACTAAGATCAATCGGAATCACACAGGAGACTAATGGCAAACATGATTGGAAAGGTCAAGTGGGATTCACGACAAACGAGAGGTTGAAGAGAGCAATCGTATTTCAAATATGAAACCCAGAAGGACAACGGGACGGCAGAAGAAGAATGCATGGCCTGGGTAAAATGGATTTGCCCAAGCATACCGGGCATACTTGACTAAACAGATATTCATCTGAACAAAATAATCTCTGGTTATATGGATTGATGGATCAATCTATGGATCAATGGGTATTTGGGCTGAATATATGGACCACTAATAAGCCTACGGAAAGATAGTTACGAAACAAAGGCCGGTGTAATTCCTAGCTTTAGTCTTTTACTTCATGCGGTTAATAGGTGATCATAAGTGGCATTCCACTAACATCCAGTTGCATAGGCTGTTACACTATCTATCTCTCCCTTGTGAGGTAATGCAGCATCGTATTATTACAGTTCAATATACATTATGTGTCTGCAATGCATGTACTGATTACTCTATGCGATTATGTTGTAGATTGTCACTCTGTTATTGTTCAGAAGGAAATAAATATATGATTGAGTTGCCTTTTATTTCGACTTGTCAGTCTGAAGTAATATAAGTAGAGTAGCTTAGAGACCTTGTGAGACTGTACATCTCTTCTATAACCTGATAACATACACCACGAGACATTGATGGTGCAATAGTAATTAACTATTGTTCTCACGCGGAGACACGAACCTAAATCTGTCGTATCCCTTACTCTCATCCTTTTTCTCCTTCTCTCTCTCTCTCTCTCTCTCTCTCTCTCTCTCTCTCTCTCTCTCTCTCTCTCTCTCTCTCTCTTCATCTTTCTTTACTATCAAAGGTAGTGTGTAGTAGGCAGAGTTCGACTGAGGAACGAACTTTTAGGCTTCACACTTATCTTATATCATATCCCTCACTCTTTTCTTTCTCTTCTCTCTCTCTCCTCCCTCCCTCCTCTCTCTCTCTTCTTCCTCCTTCTTTTCTAGCTGTCACAACAAGAACAAATCACACAAATAGCCATCCAACTAACAAAGCAGGTAGACAACAACTCTCCACACTTACACGCATTAGAAGAACAACTAGAGCAATACCAACAACACAGATATCTAGGTGCTCTCCTCAGAACAAAACTCAACACAATCACGCAAGAGACCCCGAGTAAACAATATTTGGCAATTGAGCAGAATGTACAACACAGCAGAAAGATAAGTAAAATAATAGACATGCAGGGTAACACACAAACAGACAAAGCACATATAACAGAGGCTTTTAATCAATACTACACACATCTATTTACAGCAGAAACAGTAGATACACAGATACAAGACAACTTTTTACGGTATAGTAAACAGTTGTCAGATGGAGACAAGGACATACTAGACGCTGAATTAACACTGACTGATATAACATGCGCACTCAGCAAAATGAACAAAGACAAAACACCAG
Organism: Cepaea nemoralis; assembly: GCA_014155875.1. Taxonomy (NCBI): domain Eukaryota; kingdom Metazoa; phylum Mollusca; class Gastropoda; order Stylommatophora; family Helicidae; genus Cepaea; species Cepaea nemoralis. The sequence continues at coordinate 5,015 of JACEFZ010016279.1, forward strand.
GACCAGACGGCCTGAATGTAGAATTCTACCAACATTTCTTTCCTATCCTAGGTGGCCTTCTTCTTAAAGTATTTCAAGACGCCTTTGACAAACAACAACTACCAGACAGTTGTAACATGTCATACATAACACTAATACCTAAGGCAAATACAGATAAGACACACATGAAGAACTACAGACCCATATCGCTACTCAACACAGACTATAAAATACTTGCTAAAGCACTGGCCAATAAATTGAGACCCTTTATGTCAACACTCATACACACAGACCAACAATGCGGGGTACCACATAGGAACATCCACCAGCATACGCATTTTATTAGAGACATCATCACATACACACAGGAGAAAGACTGTCAGGCCGCCCTTTTGTCCTTGGACCAGGAAAAGGCCTTTGATAGAATTTCCCACTCCTACTTATATAAGACTTTAACACGCTGCAACTTGGGCCAGTTCTTTAGGCAGTGGATAGAGATCTTATACTGGAGACCTGAAAGTAAGGTGTTGGTAAACCATGCGCTTACTGCTGGCTTTCGGCTCACAAGGTCGGTGAGACAAGGATGCCCCCTATCACCGCTGCTTTATGTGCTGACCCTGGAACCACTACTCGAAGCAATCAGACAGGACACGAACATCAAAGGCATTTTTATTTCTGGGGGAGGAGAGAGGAAGTTGCTCGCGTACGCGGACGACACCGCTTTCTTCCCCATCAACAACAAATCCATCACAAATATACTCCACACTTTTACACGATTTGGTAAGGGGAATGGAGCAAAATTAAACATACACAAATCACACATAATGGGTCTCGGTAAGTGGCGGAACAAAGCAGATTTTCCTCCCGACTTAACAGCGACAGACAACATCAGACTTTATGGGATAACATTCCCTAACAACTCCCGACAAATACATGCACATACATGGCAAAATCTCACACAACAAATTATAGACATGCTGCACAGATACAAGTATAAGACATCCACAATATTTGGTAGGAGCACTATAGTTAACACATTAATCATTCCCAAAATTATATATTTAGTCACAGTGCTAGACCCACCTAAACAGACAATCACAGACATCAACAAACACATCAGACGTTTCATCTTTGGCAGCACAATCTATTGCATACAACATAAGACACTCATACAGAACAAAAGACAAGGGGGGATAGCACTACAAGACATACACACCAAAATACAAGCGATTAGAAACCAACACATAGGACATATTCTCAATCAACCAGAACAGCGCCCACTAGCACTCTATTACATAGAACTCAGACTACAATACCTTAGAAGAATACAACTCAATTCTCCACACCATTTTGGAACACTACCATCTTTCTACAAGACATGTATGCATGCACTTCAAGGACGCGAGCATCTAATACACCAGACAACACATCAGATTTACAAATATCTAGTCAAACAACAAGCACCCCCACTACGACTTAGAATAAAAAGAGGACAAAAATACTACATACAAGACTACACATGTACTTTCTCTAATCATCACAACCCACACATCACACCCAAAGCCAGAGAAATTATGTATCGTTTAATCTTTAACATGTCACCAACTACGGAAAAACAAGCACACATGTCAAAACAAATAGCACAATGTCAACTTTGCAGGAATAACATCCAGGAAACAGAAGATCACATTTATTACACATGTCCAACAGTCCAAGCCGCACTAGACACACTTAGACAACTCATTGAAAAATTCACTAAAAAGAAAACAGATATGTATAAAGCAATCTTTTTAAATACTATTCCTAAAACTACCAAGGACAACCACACGAAATTGCTAATTTCACTGGCAGAATACAGGTACCTAGTGTGGTTCTGTAGAAATGCAGCTTCATATAAATTTAAAACGTACAATTCACTTTTAATACTGCACATGTTTCAAAACAAAATTACACAAATATTCACAGACACACTGACATAATCTGCATCGCTTCCTAGGCTACTGACACCCACACCGTTGCGACCCGTGTGGACGGCGAGAGGTGAACTGTTTTGTGGCTCCACCTTAGACACCAACTTCTCATTTTATGGGTATATATTAGTATGAGGGTATGATAAGATGTTAAGAGTGAGGAAAGGAGATTTTTAGGGTGTGTGAGGGAAGAAGATTTTTAGGGTGTGTGAGGGAAGAAATCATCAACTCACCAAAATTTGTTTGTTATCTATATCATCATAATTATCATCATCATCAACATCATCATTATAAATATCATTAATCACTGTCCCTACAAAGTAATAAATGCTTAAATTTTTATTTTATTACTCATAATTTATATTATGTAAATATAATTTTTTTCTTTTCTTTTACACCTTCTTCCCCCCACCTCCTATTTCAATGTAAAAATGTTGTAATAAAGGTTGTAAAGATTGAAGGGGAAAAAAATCTGTTCTTATTGGTATGTTCACGGATATACATATGTCAGTATATATATATATATATATATATATATATATATATATATATATATATATATATATATATATATATATATATATATATATATATATATATATATATATATATATATGGTGGTATATACATTCACTCACGCTCAGATGGCGGCCTCTACAATGCTCAGAGATTGAAGGCTAAGACCAAAATTAGGAGGGTACTGATCAGAGAGTTGCTTTTTGCAGATGATGCTGCAGTTACGACCCACTCTGAGGAAGAATTGCAATGTCTACTATCTGCATTCTCCAATGCTTGTTCTGAATTTGGTTTAACAATTAGCAAAAAGAAGACACAGATTATGTCACAAGGTGCACATGGGGTACCATCAATCTTTATTGACGACTCCGAACTAGAGATAGTAGACCATTTTACATATCTAGGATCAGTGGTAAATAGCAAATTATCCCTAGATGAGGAAATCAACATCCGGATTGGTAAGGCAGCAACAACAATGAACAGGTTAAGAAAAAGAGTCTGGGAGAACAGGAAGCTTACTGCCAAAACAAAAGTCCTTGTCTATCAAGCCTGTGTCCTTAGTACTCTTCTCTATGGCAGTGAAACCTGGACAACTTACTCACACCAAGAGAACAACTTAAACAGCTTTCATATGCGGTGTCTGCGAAGAATTCTTGGTATTAAGTGGCAAGGACAAAATCACAAATACTGAAGTATTGGAAAGATCAGGCTGTGTGACAGTTTATTCCATGCTCAGTCTTCGTAGGACTTAGATGGATAGGACATCTTAGGAGGATGGATGATGGTAGAATACCAAAGGATATCTTTTTTGGTGAATTACAGATGGGTAAGAGATCTCAGGGTCGGCCTCTACTACGATACAAAGATGTGTGTAAGCGGGACATGATTGATACAGGCATTGATAATGCACATTTGGGAGCAAGTCGCTGCTGAACGTGTTGCATGGAGGGCAAATATCAGAAATGGAATAAAGTCAAAGGAGAAAAATTATTGCAGAAAAGTCACACACCAAGCGTTTGAGACGTAAGATGGTGCATGATGGTGGAACTGACCACGTGTTCACATGCACCCACTGTGAACGGGACATTTACAGCGCAAATTGGCCTTATCAGTCACACTCGCTACCGCCATAGTTAAAAGTTATTATGCCTTTTTAAAGCACAAACTATCGTCTGTCAAGACGGCAAGGTGCCAATGAATGAATGATATATATATATATATTATATATATATATTATATATATATATATATATATATATATATATATATATATATATATATATATATGCTCTGAAAGAGATGGATGCACGCCCTTTGTGAACGTGTGGTCAAACGCAGCATTTTTGTGTTTTAATTGTAGTCACTGGGTGTGTCTACGTTCAACGGCGACATCAACAATTCAACTTATGTACATACCATGGGTATGAAAGAGGGTGCATTGTGTATGAAAAGGCAGGAATGGGTTTAGAACGAATAAGGGAAGAAATAATCACCGCATTATAGTCGTTGTTGTCCCCATTATCGAAATCACCACCATCATCACCACCTCTTTACCATCAATCATGTAATAATGAGATGATTGGCAGAGTATGCGAAAATCCATAATCCTGGTCAGCCATACTTTCTTGTCTTAATTTACTACTAATACTTTATGCATATTAGGTACGTATACTTTGTAATTTGATGTTGAAGCGCATTTGTACACCAATTTGACACGCACAAACGCATGATTAAACAGATCTTCACGAATACCATACACACAGTACGCCTGTTAAAATACTAACAATACAAATGCAAATGTTTCTTAACACTAAATAAAGGTTTAAAAAAAATACTCCTGTTGGTCTATCCAAAGGCCTCACTTGACCATCACTATTCCCATTTCAATGAGAATTTGATGGCCCTCCTCCTCGGAGGGCAAAGGATAATATCCGGGGTAGGGCCTATTCCATCGCGCCCCTCACACACCGGCCTACCCCTACACTTACACGCACACACACATCGCATACCCACACACTGGGACTCGAACCCAGGTGCCCGGCGACAAGTTGGTCTACTTATCTATATAAGTATGTCCCGAATGCTGTGATGTCGGTTCCTAAATCAATCAATCAATCAATCAATCAATATAAGTATTCCACATGCACGGGGCTTGCGCCGCTCTCATCTAGCGACCCCGGGACGGACCAGGGAAGAGGAGGCGGCCCGTGGAGGCATCTGGGGTACCGAGGGCGGGTACCCGGTGAATAGTTGGTCTGCTTATCTATATAAGTAATCCACATGCACGGGTCTTGCCTCGTTGTTTTTGAATGGGCTCGGAAGCGGTCGGGGGAAGCCGAGGCGGCCGGCGGAGGTACCTGTGGGCGGGGTGGTCGGTAGAGAGAACCCCGGGACCGGAATTAGTCATCACGACAACCGGAAGTGGTCACCCAGACCCAATAAAACACCCGCCAATTTTTTGAAAAAGGAGATCCGAAAAGGATCCGGTTTGGTGACGTCAACAATATGGAGGTACACCCTTCGTATATTAAAAACTGACGTCACCAGAAGGATCCAGATCCTATTTTCGAAGTAAATTGCACATTATATACTACTGACTTATAACCCGTAACTGCTAAGTCACGCTTTGATTCAGAGACGGGTTAAGACCTGGGCTGGAGTTCTGCTTCTCCATAGCACAAAGCCTGGGCTAAAATATAGAAACCATGTGTTTCCCATGCAGTATGATCCCTCTCTCGGCCTGCCTAGTTCACTCCAGAGGAAAGGTAACACAAATACATCTGGAACAAGACAAGCTGTAGAAGCTGTCAGATTAGCAAACCAATGCTCTAACTGTCGGCCTGTTGGAGCTTCGATCCTAGACCAGTTGCCAACCAAGGCTTAGGACCTGGTCTGCCCTGCCATGACATTTTGTCTTTAGGTTGCATTTCCTCGCACAAGGATATAGCTTGTACCCTACCAATTGCGCTCTTCCGTTCGAAGCCGTTGGCACAATGTGGGGTGTCGGGTTTGGTAAGCGCCGCCCAACATTCCGCGCTAACATATTAACTCTTTCGCTATCGTGATCCCATCTGTGGGCACGTTGTATTTCCTGAGATGGCAGTCCGCCGTTTTAGTGCCACAAAATGATCAGTGGTTTATTTCACATATTTCTGCTCCGTTTCGCAATTTTAAGTTACAGTAAACTAAAAAGTAGTACAGCCGAAAGATCTCTACGCCATCTCGGAGCGGTCAATCGTTTTCTAATTTTGGATTCTTGTGAATTTTCAGTTTTAAGGTAGTGTTAATTTGTTTGTTTTGGTTTTTCACAATGGAAACGCCCACCAGTTTGCGTCCACGTAGTATGACTTGAGATCAAGCTAGATTATTGTTTATAATAATATGTGAATGTGAATATTTAGAAAGTAGTTTTAGTTGTGTCTAAAGTTTTAGCACGTGGTGATAAAGAAAAACCAGTGAATGTTCGTCAACATTCAACAGCTGAGTGTTTGACAACGAAGCACGAATGGCTGAAGTTTACGTCTGTCATTATTGCTATGGGACTTGATCCAAGACCATGTATCAAAGACTACCGGTGTACAAGTGCACATTTATATACTCCTTGGTATGTGGCACTGCCACTACGTTTCCCAGTAATCAATTAGAAAATTATAATATATTTATCACACCATGTTTCATGTATGTCAACCTGAGGGTACCCAAAAAAAAAAAAATTTATCCTCTTGTTGACTCGGAAGAATATCCAGGAAGCATTTTACCCATTTGAAAATGTGTCCATTGATGATATGATTATTTGGTGGAAGGGCTAAACAAAGCTAAAAAAACCATGCATTGTTGTCTCTACCAAGTCTGTAGTTAGAATTGTTGAGAGCGGATTGCGAAAACCGCAAAGCAAGCTGAAGATGGTCTCCATGAAAATAAAACGGCGATGAATGGCTGCGACAGAATGGACCAAATGGTTGGATATTATAATATCCATGATAGGAAAACCATTACGTGGTGGAAGAATATCTACTACTAGATCTTTGAAATTGCACAGATCAATGCTCACATCCTACATTCCATATGGCAAACAGAGAAAGGAGGAAAAAAATTGTTACAGAAGGATTTCAAGTAAAGGAAAGTGCTCATCGCGAAGTAGCTCAGAGTATTCCTGAAAGTTTGACACTCTGCCTGCCGAAGAATTTCAGTCTGTTGCAGGAAATTATGCCGAAAGATTTACATGAGCCAAGCATTTAATAGAATTTGTCGGTGTCAATAGAGACTGTGTTTTTTGCAGCACTCGAACTAAACGACACTTTGCAGCACTCGAACTAAACGACACATATCATCTTTTGTTTGCTCCGGCTGTACTAATAGACCAGACTTGTGCGCCAAAGTTTGCGTTGCAGCCTATCACAAATAGACTGCCACATATAGTAAATAAAAACAAACAGACATGACAATTAAATGTAAATCTGCCAAGTGTTTTCCTAATTTTTGTCTGAAAAAAAAATACATGATTCAGAATCTGCGGCGAAACTTCTTTTCGGATGGTTGATTGGAAGCAATGGTGTTTATAGTTTAGAATAGTGTTGTTTGTTCAGTAAATTCAATTGGATTAGCAGTGATCAGGATATTGGATAACAACGCCCCCTCGGTAAGTACAATGTTTACATTATTTTTACCTCTTTTTAACAAATTATTTTAGAAGTTATATTATTATTTGTATTTTATTTACAACATACAGCAAAAATTCTCCTACCAACATATTCCTTGTGCTATCTCCTTTATTTTGATATATAATACAACATTTCTGCTACAATTTTATCCATTTTCATAACATTATTGCGACATACACCAATTTCCAGATTTCGGCCATTAGTTTTTTTCATTTGTGTGAAAAAGACATGGTTCAGAATATGCACCAAAACTTCCTTTTGGGTGATTTAAATGAGCAATACTGTTTATATTCTTGAAGACAAGTGGTGTTTGTTTGATTATTCAGTAAATTAAACATGATTAGCAGTATAGGAGTGTAGAAAACACATTCTAAGTGCAATGTTTACATTATTTTTACCTACTTTTGTCCAATTATTTTACAAATTATATTATTATTTTTATTTTATTTACAACCTAAAGCAAACATTCTCCTACCAACATATTCCTTGTGCAATCCCCTTTATTTTGATATATAATACAACATTTCTGCTACAATTGTAACCATTTTCATAACTTTACTGTGACAGACCCCACCTTCAAGATTTCAGCCATTATTTTTTGTCATTATTTGTGAAAAATACATGGTTCAGAATATGCACCGAAACTTCTTTTTGGGTTACTTTAATGCGCAATACTGTTTATATTCTTGAAGACAAGTGGTGTTTGTTTGATTATTCAGTAAATTAAACATGATTAGCAGTATAGGAGTGTAGAAAACACCTTATATGTGCAGTTTTTTAAATAATTTTTACCTCTTTAATTTCATTTGTTATTATTAAACCTCTCATTATTGTCATAATATTTGTAACCTATCAATTAATTATTAACACTGTCATGTTCCTTGTGCAATCCTCTTTAATTTGATATGTAATACAATAGGTCTTCTACCACCTTAACCATTTTAAAAGCATTATTGTAACACACCCCTAGTTCCAATTTTCTGCCATAAATGTCTGTTTGGTCACAGCCCAGTTTTTGTTTGGTAGTGAAAGAGTTAATAACAAGTTTATTCAAAATAATACATAATGAATTTTACTAGAGGGCTTTAAATATATATATATATATATATATATATATATATATATATATATATATATATATATATATATATATATATATATATATATATATATATATATATATATATATATATATAGAGAGAGAGAGAGAGAGAGAGAGAGAGATGTTCCAAATGTTGCTGTATGTAGCCGGGGTGCATTGTTGGCGTGAGCGCCCAACATTGCTTAAATACCCCAATGGCTCGTGAGTACATAACCTATGCAGCAAAAGTCCAACTCCTGGCCTTCACGTGGCGGAACTGTTTAAACTAACAGGAGAAGGGTCGACGGCGAGTTTCTGGCGCCGGAAAATAACCAGTGTTCTCTAGATGTGTATACACATAAATGCATGTGCAGACACGTGTGTGCGTGTGTACACATCTAAACTCGAGTAAGACCACAGTCTGCTCTAGCAAAGACAGGTGCTGAAGACGGAGGCAACCAGCCAAGAGGCGCACCACAGAAATCAGGATGCCACGCAATCACGCAAAATGGAATATGTCGACTACTGCTAAATTTTATGGTGCTCGCCCTGCTTTGGACCCCCAGGCAGGATGCAGTGCCGGGCCCTATGTCTCGAAAGGGTCCAACCACAACTACTGGAGGTCCTTCTCAGATGTCCTGTGGAGCCAGGGGACATGAGAATAGGACGACTGGCCATACTAAACGAAGACTTAAAATAATGCGCTGGAATGCGGAGGGAGTCAGCAACAAAAAAATAGAATTAGAAAAAATCTTGGACCAAGAAAAAGTAAGCATATGTTGCTTGCAAGAAACTCACCTCAACGAAAATATAGCCTTCAAAATCAGAGGCTACCAGTGTTACCGATCTGACCGAAAGGACAGGCGAAAAAGTGGGATACTGACCCTTGTAAAAAATAACATCATTGCTTCCCAAATGGAAGTCTACATGGAAGGGGCTGAGTATCAGACACTTAAACTTAAGACAGGTAATACAGACCTACATCTGATCAATTACTACTGTCCAAGTGACCGCCCACAGGCACTGGACACACTACGATTAACAGAAAAAATTATTGTGTGTGGCGATTTCAACAGCTACTCGCAGAGTTGGGGCTATGATCAAATGGACCAGAGAGGAGAGAGACTGGAAGACTGGCAGGATGAGAATAGATTCATCTTGGTTAACAAGCCGTCCGACCCACATACTTTCTATTCGAGATCATGGCACTCTACAACTACACCTGACCTGGCTTTTCATTCACCAGACCTGGAGTGGAACATTACACGAATTGTTGGGAAACAACTTGGTGGCAGCGACCATCGGCCAGTCTTTCTAACTGTAGAAAAAGAGCTTGTAAGTGAAAGCAGCACCCTCTCGATGTGGAACTACAAGAAAGCAGACTGGGAAATGTACAAGAATCACACCAGCATACTGGTTAGAAACCTGAACACTGAGAAAGACATAAATAAAGTAGTTGAAGAGTTTGGGAAATGCATACTACAGGCAGCGCGAGAAACAGTACCAAGAGGAGCCCGAAAACAATATAAACCCTACTGGAGTAGTGAATTAGAACAGTTGCATAATGATGTGGAAGTGTGTAGAAAGCAAGCAGAGGCCACACCCAGCCAAGAACACCACAATAAATTCCAGCATGCAAAAGCCAAATTTCAAAGGGCCAAGCTGCAGGCTAGACGGAAAAGCTGGCAGGAGAAAACAGAGTCTCTGAACTTTGAAAGAGACACAAGGAAATTGTGGAAGCTAATAAAACAACTTAATGATGAGGGCACAGGCAGAAACTCAAAAATTGCACTACATAAAGATGGAAACATCTTAACAAGAAAGCAAGCAGGTGACCATTTTGCGGACTCATTCGCACAGGATAACAATATCAAAATTAGTCCAGAGAAACAACAAGAGATTCGAGAGAAACGACAACATACAGGACAGAAGGAAATAGTACATGAGGTTCTGGAGGCACCCCTTACAATCAGCGAACTGGAGCTAGCCATATCAAAACTGAAAATGAGAAAGTCACCAGGAGCTGATGGTATCTCCAATGAAATGATCAGGAACCTAGGAACAGAGGCCAAAGCAAAGCTGTTGCAGATCTTCAATAACAGCTGGACCTTAGGCAGTGTTCCACAAGCCTGGAGAGAAGCAATCATGATACCCCTCCTAAAATCAGGGAAAGATGGTTCCATTGCCTCTAGCTATAGACCAATTAGCCTCACCAGCTGTCTCTGCAAAACAATGGAGCGCATCATCAATCACAGACTGCAGTGGTACATTGAAAGTAAAAACATCCTTGTGCCACAGCAGGCTGGCTTTAGGCAGTGCTACTCTACGGAAGATCAGACAACCTACCTCTCTCAAGAAATTGAGGATGCATTCCAAGAGAAGAAGCTGGTGCTTGCGACATGGATAGATCTGAAGAAAGCCTTTGACAAAGTCTGGAAAGGAGGTCTGATGAAGAAACTGAGAACCTGCAAAGTCAATGGAAGAATGTACAAATGGGTGAAAGCATACAGAGAGACGGACCCAAGAGCAAGAAAGTACTACTGCGTCACGGTGTTCCCCAGGGCAGAGTCTTGTCCCTCACACTTTTTCTAATCTTTATTAATGATCTTGTCGCTAATCTACCGCATGGAATTAAAGCGGCAATGTACGCCGATGACCTGGTTTTATGGAGCACAAATGAACATGCATTAGTGGCCACCAAATTGCTACAAAGAGCGGTAGATACATTTGCTGCATGGGCAAATAGATGGTGTGTCAGCATAAACACTGACAAGTGCGGCACCACCCTATTTACCCTCTCTCCAAAACAAACGGCATGGACCATCCAGATAAATGGAACACCTCTAAGAGAAGATAAAGAACCAACAAACCTTGGAGTAACATTTGATGGCAGGCTGACATGGAGAAAGCACATCAACAAAGCAGTAGCAAACGCCAGAAGGAAAAAAGCCATCCTGAGAAAGCTAGATCTATTTTACGCTAGAAGCCTTATTAGTAATTCTAAGCTGATGTGTTTGAGTTTCACTCTGTATTTGTTGCGTTGGTGTTGAATTACGAGCAATTTTGCGTCGCTTGGCGTACATTGATCGTCGTCTTCCTCCCTCCAGGTTTTAGACTATTTTCAACTTTGCAACATACATTGTTCTGTAGGTTCAGACGTATTGTTTCCTACCATATATAATCAGTTCAGTGAGAAGTTAAAAGCCCCCCCCCCCCTTTTTTTTTTGTTTCCTGTGATAGTCTTCCAGACAATCAAGTTGCTGGTTCACTTCCAGTTATGGATGTGGATTACTAGTCTTTGTAAAATTACTATTACATCTGTATATCCCTATCATACTGGCGTCTCCTGAGTTGTGTCCTCAAGATAACAGGTAAGGTACTCTTCATGTTTCTCTCCAGTTTTGTTTTCATCCGTTTAATACGTGGAAACTCTTGATTTATTTAGATTGACTAAGGTCTATCTTTGAACTGTTATATAATTTACTAGCTGGATTCCTGATTGAAATTCCTACTCTAGTAAACATCAAACAATTCTTAAGCTATATGCTCCAATTTGCTTGGTTTTTACACAGCTATATTCCATTTTTCTAGCATGGGTTCACTGTATAAGTTTTAGGCGTTTTCTCTCTCTTTACGTCAAGGGGTTCATCCTATCTATAAACAGCATCTATGTCAAGAGTTGTTCATTTAATGGTTGCTTTTACTGATGCGTATCAGTTATTTAAGCTTATCTCTGTCAGTCTAGATCTGCTTTCACATATGTAATACTGGCATATCATCCAATCCGAAATGAGATGTAGGAATCTGTTTCGCCTTGCGATTAATTTTTGATTCATCTACCTATTAGTAGGCTTTGAGCATTATCTAGAATTTCGTTACTCGGTTAGTTCTAAAGAAAATACAATTGAGTCGCGCGCCTCTATTGTACCCTTTATTTTGCCCTTTTTAATTCTTCCCTTATGATAATATTAATGTTAGTTAGGCCATTTTTGAAATAACTTTACGTAAGCTAATCGCTAACTAAAAAGTTGTTTCACTCCTTGTCAGCAACCGCTTTCACAGGCATTCTAGGATACTTCTCTCGCACCACACAAAAGACTTGCTAGTCGTACGAGAGGAATTGGTTACACATTTTATTGCCACTGGCTCTTTGCATCACATCAATGTACAACAAACAGTCGCTAACAAATCACACAAGAATAAATGCACAGAACTTCCTATCCCTAGTCGTTTCCTAACCCTATCGCTAATCTATCTACTCGGCTAACGAAACAAGCATCGCTAAGCGATGTTATCACCCTGAAGTCTGTGTCCCGTCTGATTCTACTCCGCGTGCTGTTTACACAGTACGCGGAAGGACTCAGGGCGCACTACGGCTTTTTGCGTGCGGCCTCATTTAGCACGCTCGAGTAGTGGCCTCTCTTGAGTTACACTCTAGTTTCACGTTGGCGTGATCATGCCGTGACCAGAGTGCTAACTCTCTGGTCGACACCTCCGTGTCGCATGAGAGAACTATTTAATAGTTCCCCTTCCTATCACCTACCCTGCCCTCATATAGGGGCACTGAGTTACCTCTAATCTACTGGAGGTAGACCACTCATTCAGGGTGGTCTTCCTCCTCTATACTTGAGTCTTTGACACTCCTCCTTTTGATGAGGACTTCTCATAGTGAACATTTCACTTAATGAGAATTAAACTGGAAATTCCAATTTATTAGTTAATTCTTTAATTATACCTTTTACATACCTCTATACGGTCTGTTTCCGCTACCATCAATAATGGAATCGGGGTGGATAATTTAAAGAAATACCTTATATTCTGTTGGATCTTTAAGTGAGTTGATCCGGCTCCCTTAAATCACCAGATGAATATTTTGGTTGACCCTATTTATTAACATATGGGCCCTCTGAGTTAGTTATTAATAACTACTCATATCACCGGTGGGATAGCATAAGTGTCTATATGGCTTTTCTTCCTAAGTACCCATCAGTTATTCACTTTACTTTACTACCAGTGTTGTAGAACCTGTTATGTTATATGAAAGAGGATTAAATTAGGGTGCCCCTAAATACTGCAAATTCTTACAATATTCCTTGTGTCAGAGTCCAGAAAGGGTACAGTGATGCAGTGACATCGTTACGCCCGCCAGGCGACTTAGCTCCCAGCAGGGATGCAGCAACTTCGTTACGCCGCCAGGCGAGTAGTAGTTACCGGCCTGCAAGATTGCTGGCTGACGAGCAACCAGCGGTCAGGCAAGGACGACGCAAGACGCACGCATGCCTCGTGAAGCCACCTCAGGTGGGAGGCAAGTTGCGAACTAGCGGCAGACAGCTCTGGGACACGGACGTGGACGGACGCATGTTGAGAGAAAGGCGTTGTGTGGTTTTCTGTGCTTGAAAGTCGAGTGTCTGGACATCTTGAGAGTTAGACTTGTGAGCGGTATTGTGGATGTAAGTGTATTGAAGTATCACGTATATATTGTTGCGTTCATCGTTCTGTATTTGATCTGTGAATAAATCCATTGAACGGTGTGTCGTTGAGTCTTACGTCAAATCACGTTGTACTTGTACTGTCTCACATGTGTTAGGTTAGCGAGCCAAGTTTAAGACCCTGACATGTGTGGACGTGGGGGCTCGTCCAAGAATCACAACTTGTTTGAACGTATTAGACAGCACGGACTGACAGTAAAGCCTGCGAAAGTAGACATAGCCTTTGCATTCTACATTCTACAAAAACTACCTACTAACATCATGAAGGAAACGTTTGTAACAGCTCAAAAAGCTGATCCATCATTGTCAAAATACTTTAATCTGATCGGCCAAAAGCCAAAGGTAACCAAGAATGCAAAATGGCATTTTGCTGTGAAAAATGATATACTCACCAGGTATTATACCAGAGGTGACAACACCACAGAGCAAACTGTTTTGCCAACTAATTATCGCAAGCAAGCCTTACATCTTGCCCATGATATACCTCTTGCAGGGCATATGGCATACGTTAAGACCAGATCAAGGTTACTGACACAGTTTCATTGGCCCAAATTTTGCAATGACATTAAAGAATATTGCAGAAGTTGTGACACCTGCCAGAAACTGGTAAAAAAAGGTAAACACCCACAGGCAAAGTTACAAGTTACTGACTTAGCCAGTCGACCTTTTGAAAAACTATCTGTTGACATAGTGGGCCCTCTTAATCATACAACAACTAGAGGGAATAAATATATTCTAACTGTCATTGATCAATGTAGTCGCTGGCCAGAAGCTATTCCGCTAAAGAACATAACTGCCAATGATATAATGGAAGTTTTCTTCCATATATTTTCTCGGATAGGTTTTCCAGATACTATCCAATCTGATAGGGGCACTCAGTTTATTGCCGCATCTACCCAAGCTTTCACCAAAATGTTGGGAGTGAAGCAATGTTTCAATTCCCCGTACCATCCTCACTCTAGTGGAGTAATAGAAAAATTTAACGGGATCTAAAGCACATGCTTGTAAAACTAACGCAAGAGCACCCCAATAACTGGGATGTATATCTACCAGCTATTATTTTCGCTTATCGCGAGGTACCACATGCTAGTACCGGTTTCTCTCCTTTTGAACTTATCTATGGTGCCAAACCACGTGGCCCATTGACTATTTATCACCAAATGTTAACTGACTCTACTCCAGTACTTAAACCCATATCATCATACGTATATGTTACATCATTGCGTGAAAGAATCATCAAATCCTGTATTATTGCAAAGAATGCACTGAAACTATCTGGTGCTACGTATAGACACTATGCTGACAAAGGTAACAGGACAATAACGTTGACACCTGGACAGGACGTTCTTCTTCTACTACCTAGTGACAGACACTTATTGACTGATTCTTGGCAGGGACCTTTTAAAGTGACGAGACAGATTTCACCTGTAGACTACGAAATCCAAATAAAAGACAAACTCAAAATATTTCACATAAATATGCTAAGACCATACCACAACAGAGACAACGAACAAGACGATCCCAATCAGACTTCTCATCTCCAATGGTCATAGTACGGAAAAAGGACAATACAATAAGACTGTGTATCGACTATCGAAAGCTCAATAAAATAACTGTTCTAGATCTTGAGCCAATGGCTAACTCTGACGATCTTCTTACAGAACTGACAGACGCTAGATTCTTTACGAAGATAGATATGACGAAAGGATATTGGCAAATAGCAGTAGACGAACAGAGCAGACATCTGACAGCATTTGCCACACCTTGGGGACTGTACGAATGGTGCAAACTTCCATTTGGGCTTGTCAATGCCCCTGTCACATTCGTACGTATGACACGACTCCTTCTAGTAGACATTCCTAACATAATCTGCTATATCGACGACATCTGTGTTCACACAGAGACAATGACAGAGCACATTAAGACGTTAGAACAGACATTTGAACGTATTAGACAGCACGGACTGACAGTAAAGCCTGCGAAAGTAGACATAGCCTACCAGGAAATATCCTTCTTGGGGTACAAAATATCCAATGGCTTTGTCACGACAGACGATAACATTGTGTCCAAGATACTAAAACTCTCACTTCCGACTACAAAAAAAAAGTCAGAAGTTTGTTGGGACTGATAAATTATTACCGGCAGTTCATTCCTGATTTTTCCGAACTGACCGAAGTGTTTACTAATTTACTAAGAAAAGATAAACCAGAGAAAATTGTAAACAATGAATGCCTAAAAATTGCATTCCATAAAGTACTAGCATGTTTTTCTGATAACAGTTTAAATAATCTCATCCTGAAATTGCCCAATCTCCATTTACCTTTCAGATTGCGTACAGATGCTAGCTCCGTAGCGATTGGAGCAGTATTGTTGCAAGAGTACAATAACATCCTCCATCCCGTGTACTTCGTATCCAGGAAACTAAAGCCCAGAGAACGGGCGTGGTCTATACCTCAATTGGAAGCCCTAGCTTTAGTGGTGGGTATAACTAAATTGTCCAGATTTCTTCTAGGACGCCATTTCATCGTGGAATCTGACAGCAGCCCGTTGCGTTTTATAAATTCAGGTGTACCTTCAAACCATATGGTAGCGCGCTGGTCTCTTAAACTTCAAGATTATAGCTTTGAGGTTCGACATATCCCAGGCAGAACCAACTCAATTGCCGATCTTTTGTCCCGTTGTCCGACCGACCCAGTAAGCACCAATGTCTGAGTGCAGTGTGTACAAATACACTCAGACCGACACAGCCATTCCTCAGTGAATAATTTTTTTTCATTCACAAAAAGCTGTGTAATGTCTACAATGTGATGTGATAGGGGTTACTCCCAATATATATAGTGTGCTTATTTTACTAATTCATGTAGTGATTGTCGGGTATAATTGTGTAGTGTGTGGTAGAAAGCGAACTTTATTAATTGTATATATTACGAACAAAAACAGTGTCACATTCGCTCAAAAACTTACCGTAAGCGAACTATCCAATTTGACAGTGACATCTGCGTGTGGAACATTCCAGGGATATTTTAAAGACGTGTGTGAACGTGTAAACTAAACATTGACAGCTACACCTCTGCAGTGAAACGAAATCCATAATGTTCTGTAGTGAAACATCCAACACATGAACAGTCAATCGTAATCCAGAAGGTTTTGTAGTGAAACATCCAACACATGAACTGTGAGAACATTGTACTTTCCGTAACTACATCAGACCGGAACAAGTGTGTTCTGCAAGCTTCAACATCAGCTGGTTTTAGTGTTCGTGTGTACTTCCGGATTAGTTAGAAATTTAGAGCAAAATTAGCAGACGACAAATAAAAGTTTAAAAAGCTATGACGATTCTAAAATCTTTAGGAATCAACAAAGTTAAATACACGAATTGTGTTTATATATTTCTGTAGTGTAATCTTAGAATCATATCTTGATTAATGTATTCATATTACCGACTTTTTCTCGTTAATATGAAGAAACGTCAAGCGATGACGCTAAGAAATAGGATAATTATTGTAAATTATTGTATTTCATAAATGTTGAAATTATTCCCCTTTCATTTATTTGTTATGACATCATTACACAAAGGGCCATAATTTGAAATGTATATTCAGTAATGTGTTGTGTATAAATAGGCATGTTGTTGCCAGATTGTTGACACAACAGGTAGCCATCTACTGGGCATGGCAGAGGGTTGCCGACATTGCAGACCAACACAAGAGCTCCTGGCCAAATAAGGTCAGGGTTTGAGCGTTTTATGCGACTTATATAAAGCCGTATTTCGGTCTAGCTAGATGGTTTTTGTTTCAAGAACCATATTATTACGTTTATTTTGGAGGCTGCGAGGTAGATGCGTGAAGCTGGTACTACCGATCTGACTGGGTCATTAATGCAATTGAGGTAATCAGCCATCGAGAAGATGAAACCTGACATGTGTTAAAGGTTGAACACCACATGTCGTTGAATGCAACTTCCATTTATTATATATTTCTATGGCATATGTGTATTTATTTGTATTTTGATACCAATATTTATAACAACAGAAGGGTAGACTCTGACAAGGTTAGAATATTAACCCAGTATGTACATATATTATACATGAAAGATGACATCTTTCATGAATTTGCCGGGGGAGCGTGTCAGAGTCCAGAAAGGGTACAGTGATGCAGTGACATCGTTACGCCCGCCAGGCGACTTAGCTCCCAGCAGGGATGCAGCAACTTCGTTACGCCGCCAGGCGAGTAGTAGTTACCGGCCTGCAAGATTGCTGGCTGACGAGCAACCAGCGGTCAGGCAAGGACGACGCAAGACGCACGCATGCCTCGTGAAGCCACCTCAGGTGGGAGGCAAGTTGCGAACTAGCGGCAGACAGCTCTGGGACACGGACGTGGACGGACGCATGATGAGAGAAAGGCTTTGTGTGGTTTTCTGTGCTTGAAAGTCGAGTGTCTGGACATCTTGAGAGTTAGACTTGTGAGCGGTATTGTGGATGTAAGTGTATTGAAGTATCACGTATATATTGTTGCGATCATCGTTCTGTATTTGATCTGTGAATAAATCCATTGAACGGTGTGTCGTTGAGTCTTACGTCAAATCACGTTGTACTTGTACTGTCTCACATGTGTTAGGTTAGCGAGCCAAGTTTAAGACCCTGACACCTTCCCTTCCATTAACTTTGTCTACATTTTTGCAAGTGGTGGTTTTGGCCTTACCATTAGTTCATTTACTTTAGTTACTGCTATTTTCCCCTGGTTTAATTCATCTCTCAGGTATTATTTACTGTCCTACTGAATCATCATTTGTTGATTAAATTTTTCCCTTAAAAAATTTTTATTGGATTTTTAACTTATCTGTCCTAATTATCTATAAAATTGTCTATCACTCTCTGCTGCCTTGGTAATTTTTCAATATTACCTGAATTATACAAGCAGATCATACATGAAAATACAATGATAATCAATGACAAAATAGTTAATTACCACATGATTCATAATTAGAAACATAAACCTTATGGATACATAATATAGTAGTGTGTTCATGACTACACCACTTTTAAACCATTTAAAGAGAATACCAGAGTAGCAGAACCATACCTCAAACATGAAATGGGAATGACTATGAATTCTAAACATTCACTGAATTACCTATCTTATGTGAGTTTACCATCCCAGAGACCTTACTACTGGAGGTTCATTACTGGACTTAGTTTCCCATCAATAAGATATAAAATATGAGTTTTAAAGAAAAAATCTCATACCCAACAACCAACTACATGATGCATCTACTAGAATCAAGATATTACCTATGAACAGTTTTGTACCCAAAAAAAAAACAACCTATATTTATCTGAGCCATTATGGGTTCATATAACACTTGACTCAGCTCATACTAATGAGTGATTAGGTCTGTTACTAACACTATAACATTCTGAAGTGACTTGGTTTACCTGCGAGAGGTTTTCCCTGAATTCTTATACCCACAATAATACACCAATTGTGATGTTTACCATGAGTTCTAAATTCACGGACGATGCCCACACGTGTGGGATGTGGATTTTAATTTATGAGAATATTATGTTAAGTTGTCTAGGGGATTTAATTTGATTCTCTATTATTTAGCCACTTGAGGTGATCATGGAATTCTACCATAAACACAAGGAGGAAAATAGTTCCCTCCTGTTCATAGCTGTATTATGAGTACTTCTCCATTCCCACTTATCACCCTTTAAAATTTACTATAGTGCTAGAAGACATTGATTGTTCACAACATAGAAACAACCACTAATGAACACCACATTTACTTGATGTACACATCAACAAATTTTGGACAAACAGTTCAAGTATGAATCAAGATCTGCAGTTACATATATATATATATATATATATATATATATATATATATATATATATATATATATATATATATATATATATATATATATATATATATATATATATATATATATATATATATATATATATATATATATATATATAATGAACACTATGCATTTTCAGACAGGCATGGGATGCATTGCATTATTACAATATAGTACCCAGTGACCCCAGAAAAAGAAGATTATTACAAACAACCACAAATTGGGTCTACTTTCATTTTCCCTCATAATTAAGGCAAATAAAGATCTAATTAAATAGAACCCAACATATCAACATTTGTTTCTGACACCTTTTACCATTCTCTCATTTTAAACAATAATGAGTTGGTGTCAAAATACTATACCATCTATACCATTGGAAAAAACTACTGACCTGTTACCTTCAGAAAGAAACCAACATATAAACAGCATTTTGTACTACTAATTAAACTAATTAATAGAGTCATTTATCTCCTGGTGTGCGGTTAAGGGTTCATCTTTGCTGTAGATTAGATCCTTTTCCCATTATCTGGGTACCGAATTAATGCACTCAGTTATGTTCCTAATATTTATCCGCTGGTAATTGACTGGTGACTATTCTATACTCCCTAATCCAGGAATTGAAAAATCACACACCATATATCCCCCCCCCCCATTGGGGCTAGAATCACGAATATTCTGTTGCCTTAGGCTCGGTGCCTTTTTTGTGAAATTTGGTGCCTCCGGTTTGTTATACTTCAGGATTTCCACTTAAGCTTTTGCAGAAAGTAATTCCCTTTATCATCAGGTCTGATGAAAAGTTGACGTCCATTCAGCTTCTCGGCTTCTATTATCCGACTACCAAATTGGCTTACACAAAGGTTTCACCCACCTAGTCGCGAGTCTATAACCCATGGCATTTAGGCTGACATTGGACCGGCAAGGAATTAGTCGTTGTTATCTAGTCCAGTGTAGAACTTTATATGACTGAGAGGCATCTCATGGTAGTATCTGTGACTAGGGCCACAATTGATCTATACCTACATATATCCACAGATGAATAAATCCAGCACAGTAACAGGTTTGCAAACAATTAGATGATTCCTCTTGTTGCTGATGTAGAGGCATTTAGTTGCTTTCATATGGTCTTTTATCTGATGGTGTTCAGGTTTTGGAACCTTGAGGTAATCTGGTGTAGTTCTGTTCAGAGGTTTTGAAGTTGGTACATTGATTGTATTGGCTATAATGTTGTTTCAGTGTCTCTTCCCATTTGTTTGAGTTGGTGTTCATAGCTAGAACTTGGTGTTGCATGGCTGGAACCTTATGTTTGACTGTTGCAGCTGTGAGATGTTCTTTCGAAGACTTATCCATTGTGGATATTAACTTGGTAATCCAACCAACAGTTGAAGGTTACTCACTGTTGTTAGTTTTAGTAACTTGTAGAAGGATTGTCCCAGTTTCACTGACTTGGTTGAATGATGAGGCCATAGGTGATACTTCTCAGAAGTAAAGCAGACGATACACTGTTGTCAGTACTCTGTTGATCTTCATCTTTGTAGATTATTAGATCTTGAAGTCCATCCTGGATATTCCTACTAAAATAGGACTTCCTCAATCATACCGTCAGTTGTCTTCGTATGTATCTCTTTTGCTTGCGTTAGCAGCTTATGAGTGCAGCAGTAACCATTGATGTATTTATAGATCCATAACCATGGTTAAGCCATTTAGTCCTGACTCACCTTCACCAGGCTTTTAACCCAGGATCCTGATGATAGTTATGACATGCAGTTCCACCAAAACCACCACTCGCTTCTCTTCTATAGAAAAGGGATGACAAAGAATACAACACGAGCATTAACCTACTGTGATGTGTTAACTTTCACAAGACAATTACAAACAAAAAAGGGGAAGGAGATAGGAGTGGGTTTCCAAGTTCCCTGTCCCTCGACGCTTGTGGTAGAACTTTGCTAGCACTGATAGTGAGTGAGATATCTTTTCACTCGGTTTTGTTCTGTTGTTACTGGGACTATTAGATGAGTGAAGTCATTCTGTCCATCCAACATGTTGATATTGTATCTCTCATTCTTGAAGAGACTAGCCTATACAGAATCTCTGTGGTTTCTAATGCCGCGTCTTCCTTTTGGCACTATCATCATCATTAGGCCACGACTATTCAACATTGGCTTCTTAAGTACTGTCATGCACAAGGATTCTTACATCAACATCCTCTAATCCCAAGGTGCAACATTAAAATGTATATTCCCACAGTAAAAAGTAACAATCAGAACAGGGAAAATTCTCATACCAGAAAAAAACATACATGTACATTTCTCTGATATTAAGTACATGATAATCGTACATAATAATTAATCATAATGATGGTGCAGGGAGCCTAGGTCTTGAATTTTCTTCATTTGTTTGTTCACAAACTAGATTATTCTTTTTCCCTTACCCCATTGCGTACAGCACATGAGGATAGTAATCGCTGTGATATATTTTGCCAATGACTGCTATTATTTGGAGTGTATTTATTAGAATAACTTATGCCATATGGTCCAGCCTTCTGAATATTGCAAGCAATTTATTCACATCAATATTCGCTTCTGTTCCTACTACAGTGAGGTGATGCGGATTGAATCCTATCCGAACATGCATTTACATCACGCGTTTACTTTAATTGTTCATGAATTTATATTCTCAAACGTGGCATTCTCCTAACACTATTTTATGAAATGATTATATGTTCACCACTCATGCTGAGTGGTTGATAATCTGTTAACAAAAGGATTGTACTAAAATTTAGCACTATAGTTCCAAGTTACAGATTATGAATTAGGAAAACAATTTATCCAAAATGAACTGAGTCCATGATATGCGTACTCATGTGTATGTCTCCGCATGGATAAAACAAGTTCAGAGATATCCTTCACAGTGAATTTACACTACATAGGATATTTGAAAGTGGCAGACACCAGTTCTCTACTATGAAGTATGTAATCAAGAGTCCCACATTGAGAAATTGTTTCTTTGAAAATGTTCTTTAGAGATCATCTCTTCAGTACATAGATTATTTGCAGATTTCTAAGCATAGATAGTGAGATATAGTTCACCATGCATATAAAACATTTTAACATAGGAATTTGAAATGGTAAGACCTAGGAAAATTTACAGCGTGGTAGAACATGTGCTTCATTGGTAAAAATAAAATCAGACTCTAGCTTACAAGGACTGTTGACTTATCATTCTAACTAATTCTTAATTTAACACAC
The DNA here is from genome assembly GCA_014155875.1 of Cepaea nemoralis. Classification (NCBI taxonomy): domain Eukaryota; kingdom Metazoa; phylum Mollusca; class Gastropoda; order Stylommatophora; family Helicidae; genus Cepaea; species Cepaea nemoralis. The sequence continues at coordinate 27,822 of JACEFZ010016279.1, forward strand.
TGGTATATGTACTTTATAAAAATACATGAATACATCTTTATAATGTAGATATAACATACCAATAGTTTGCAGAGAGTGATATATTTTTAAGGCAAAGTGCCTTCTCCCCAAAGGGAAAACTTTTACATGTCTGCTCTTTGTGATGCACTGACCAAAATGGACACTGGAGTGCCTTTGTTTTTCAATCAGTCCCGGCCTTGCCAGGTACGTGAAAGAAACCTACGGCCAAATTTTCCTACTGCGAAATAAATTAAGCTGTGCCATGGTCAGTCTATCACTATTTTAATTCCTACTCCTACATTAAGCAAGATACTTAAACAGTAATTGTAAGGGGTTGTTTATTTTTAAGGGAGTCACTGCTAGGAAAGGGTGAGGACGTTTTATTATATCACAATACCCCTCCTAAAATCAGGGAAAGATGGTTCCATTGCCTCTAGCTACAGACCAATTAGCCTCACCAGCTGTCTCTGCAAAACACTGGAGCGCATCATCAATCACAGACTGCAGTGGTACATTGAAAGTAAAAACATCCTTGTGCCACAGCAGGCTGGCTTTAGGCAGTGCTACTCTACGGAAGATCAGACAACCTACCTCTCTCAAGAAATTGAGGATGCATTCCAAGAGAAGAAGCTGGTGCTTGCGACATGGATAGATCTGAAGAAAGCCTTTGACAAAGTCTGGAAAGAAGGTCTGATGAAGAAACTGAGAACCTGCAAAGTCAATGGAAGAATGTACAAATGGGTGAAAGCATACTTGCACAACAGAAGAGCCCGAGTACAGAGAGACGGACTCAAGAGCAAGAAAGTACTACTGCGTCACGGTGTTCCCCAGGGCGGAGTCTTGTCCCCCACACTTTTTCTAATCTTTATTAATGACCGGGACATCTAGACGGCGAATGGTGGGTGTTATATACACGATATCTGCTGGTGAAGACTCCTGACTCAGCAGTATATTCTCTGGTCATGTGACCGGATGCGACTCCGTCTTTGACCATTAGTCACGTGTTTAGGATGTATCCCATAAGACACGAGACCATGTACAGCGCCATTTTTTTGAACGGTTTTAGTCATGCGGATGTACTTACACATGTGATCGAGTGCGACGCCATCTTTAATCAGTTTTTAGTCACGTGTTTCGATTGTATACCTTAGACATATGACCGGAAGCATCGTCATATTTGATCAGCTGTATCGTTATACTGGCAGTACGCTCTGAGTTATCTTCCAGTTTTCCCTAAAGACATGTCTGAACACGTTCACGTACGTTCACTCCGCCGACATAGCCCTGTGGTGAGTCACCCGATCGGCTGATGACGATGCTGCTGTTGATAATGATGATGATAATGATTTTGTTGGTGGTGCTGGCTGATGCTGATGATGGTAAACCTGCTGACAGAGACCGCAGAAGATCACGGTTGTCGGTCGTTCAGAAAGACAACGGCAAGCTTGTCCAAGAAGGATGAATGCTGGGACTGATTGCAACGTCCTGTAAATGCAATGCGTTACAACTTGACTGCAGTATGTAATAACCAGACACAACTATAGTACAAGGTATAGTTTTGGTCGTGAGGTGACACGGCGAATCATGATAGCACACGACCAACCATTCAATGTTAGGGCTGAGTGCAACGTCCTGTAAATGGCTTGCCTTACAGCTTAACTGTGCTATGTAAAAGATAGACACACAGGTATAGTACAAGACCTAGCTTTGGTCATGTAATGACACGGTAAAGCATGGTGGCACACGACCAACCAATCAATGTTGGGGTTGCATGCGACGTCCTGTAATTGATAGTGCACACACACGCCTGTACATACACGCACGCCTACGCATGTGACATGACTACCGTTCGTTCAATAAGACACCAGCAATCTTACCCAGCAAGCACACTACTCCATAGAATGTTGGGATTGACTTCGCCGTCCTGTGATTGATAGCACACACGCACGCACACCCACACACATACACACGCTCACAGCTATAGTACAAGGCATAGCTTTTGGTCGTTCAATAAGACACCAGCAATCTTACCCAGCAAGCACACCACTCCATAGAATGTTGGGGTTGACTGAGCCGTCCCATGATTGATAGCACACACGCACGCACACCCACACACATACACACGTTCACAGCTATAGTACAAGGCATAGCTTTTGGTCGTTCAATAAGACAGCAGCAATCTTACCCAGCAAACACACCACTCCACCGAATGATGGGTCTGAATGCGACGTCCTATAATTGATAGCACACACACGCACGCGCTAGCGCACACGACCTGACTGTCGTTTGTATATAATGACAATTGCAAACTTGCTTAGCACACACGAAACTCCAAAGAATGTTGAGGTTGACTGTGATGTCCTGTAATTGATAGCACATACGCGAGCGCATGCACACACACACACACACACACGCACGCGCTCGCGTACGTGCCATGACTGTCGTTCGTCCCCACTCCATATCCACTCCCCAATATTGAAGTTTTCATACGAGCACGCACATGGGCGCGCACGCACGCAAACACTCACGCACGGATGCGTGCACAAGCACACACACACATACACACACGCACGCCTACATGTGCACACACACACACATACTCGACAGTACACCCACTCACGCACACACGTATTCAGTATTATTTCATGAGAGCGAGAGAGGAGAGAGAGAGAGAGAGAGAGAGAGAGAGAGAGAGAGAGAGAGAGAGAGAGAGAGAGAGAGAGAGAGATGTACAGCAAATAGAAAATACATATTTGCACTGCATATTTGACCATAGCTCGCCTAGTCGTCAATGGTAATTACCTTCAGGTTCTTATCTAGCGGTTATCAGTAACCACTGGCCGCAGCTATTGTGATACCCCTCGGCTGTGGTCGGTGAAGCGTTCCGCTTGATTGGTATCGTTTAATCTCGTACGGTTGTCGCTGGTCATTGTATTTTTCTCGCGGGGTGTGCTCGGTGCCGGTATCGGAAAATCTCGTGGTCGCTGTCTATTGTGTGTGCTCTTTACCTGGTGGCGCAGGTTTCTTTACCTGGTTGCGTAGGTAAACAAGCATTCAAGGGAAGTTAGTGTGTAAAAGGGGAACAATTCTGGTTTAGTCAAGGGACCGATTACTCTCCCCTCGGAATCCGTTTATAATTAAGGGGTATAACTTTTCTGTTTAATAATATTACATAATTTAATGTATATCTTGATACTCTATGGTTTAAATTAATGGAGACTCGTAGATTTTAATTGACGTATCTATTCTCTAGTATACATACAAGAAATTTGGGCGTTATTACGTGTGTAAGGGTTAATTTTTTTAATAAACTTGATTGGGTGGTATATTTTTTAACCAGATCTTCACCATTCGTTTAGTCGTTTTACATGGGGTCGGGACTTCTGCTGAAGCGTAAAAAAGTTTATTAATGCAATCCAAAAAGATGGGTTCTCGGGTTACCTCGAGAGATGGACTAAGTCATTCTCTGTCATATTTGACTTCGATCTCCCTCATCGAAGGGGATCGATATGACTGGAGGTCGCACACACCGCACCGCACACACGCACACACACGTACACTGGGACTCGAACCCGGTGACTAGTTGGTCTACTTATATAAGTATACCACATGACCGGGGCTTGTCTCGTTGTCTTTGAATGGTCTCGGAAGCGGTCGCGGGGGAAGCCAAGGCGGTCGGCGGAGGCACCTGTGTGATGGGCGGTCGGTAGGGGGTACCCGGGACCGGAAATAGTCAATCGGAAATAGTCACCAGGACAACTAGACCCCAGAAATTTCCCGCCAATGTTTTTAAAATGTGGTCCGTTGTGGTAGTAAAATATGACGTTTTCTATGTGGTGATAGACTTTTTATATAGTAAAATATCGGTGGTTGCCACCACAAAACCTAAGTAGTTAGGACCTGACATACTACTCACGAAAGAGGTGTAGCGTTCTGATATCCTTGTTTTAATCAGTGATGGGGTAAAACCTATAGACATTCATCGGCGAATGAAGGTCCAGTATGGTGATGCATGCTCGTATCTTGTGTATATCTTTTATGTGGGGGAATATTAAATCTTTCAGCCACGTCGACCTCCAAGTGAGAGCAGTAATTTTCCGCTGTGTGAGTGAGTACCAATTCGTAGCCGCAAAAATGCATAAATCCAGGGCAACAAATGTGAGTCTGTTCAAATTTTTCCTCTGATGCTAAGAGAGTCAGTGCCAAACAAAAAGTAGATTTGGACCAAACAAAAACGGACGGCAGAAAATAGGAAGTAGGAGTGTGTCACAGTAATGGCTTAAAAGTTGTTAATATAGTCACAGACATGTTGTATTATATATGAAATTAAAGGGGGTTACATATTAAAAACTACTGTATATAAAAGTTGTAGCATATCTTTTGCATGACGTAGCAGTCAACCCCAGAATTTTTTTTAGCTGTTCGTAATTACTGGGCAAGTTTACGTTCAGTAGTTTGCCATTGGTTTCTGAACGACCGGCACACATACAGTGTTGCCATCTCCTTCTGATGAAAAAGCATTAAAATCGACCCAACAAAGCACCAAAAGGCACCAAAAATTGTTGGAAAGCACCAAAAAAAAAAAAAAAAAGCACCAACGAATTTTAGTACAAATGTAACAAGGCAGCACATTATAATTTATTATTATCACTTCATATTACAATGAAGTTTATTCCAGATCCGCCAAATCCCAATCAGAATTACTATCGAGCCAAAAAAAACAAAGCACTAAATTACTATATTTTGGGGGGGGGGGGGGGAGGGGCGAAAGCATTAAAACAAGCACTGCGGGTATTCATTCGAAATGTTATAAAGGTCAGACTGCGAGAACAGCAAATTAACTGATTCAGTGCCAAACAAAACGTAAGTTTGGACCATACATGGTAGACAATCAAATGAACAAATATTATAATGTACATTTCCGTTCACTGAGCACGGAAGATACTGTGAAACAAAACAAATAACACAATGACCCTAGTATGGCGATATTTTTGTCCTTCTGTCCAAATGGGAGGTCATATTTGGCGATATATTAACCCTCGGCGCTGAATCGGTTAAAAGAGGTGTGGCCAAACAAGAACACTACGCAGGAAACCAAAGAAAAATGATAAACCAACTAAGAACTGGTACGTTAGCCGCTACACGCTGCCGGATTTACTGAGGAGGGGATCCGAGCACTTATGGACAATGGTTCGATGTGCAATGAGGATGATATGTCGACTAACTAACTAACTAAGGGACATAACAACATAAGTTATTGCAAGGGAAATAAATCGAAATGTAATATATTTATTATGTGATATAAAGAATTGTAGTAATTGTCTCAACTTTTTATATAATTTATTTAGGTCTTCTTAAATTCCGTAAATTCCATATGTAATTTTATAAGAGATTTGAGAATGTTTGAAATTTTATAAATAATATGGCTATACTTTATAAGCATGAAAATTTATAACCCATTTTTCTACTTTACCATGACATCCCATGGCTTATTTGTTATCTTTCAATGCATGTAATCGATTATATAATTTTAGACATATATATAATTTTTGTCAGGCCTTTTTTATAAAGGCCAATAATCGTTTGGTAATCAGTCCCAGATCAAAGGGCTCCGTGACCAAAGGCTTGCGAACGCGGTTCGTGAGCCGCTTACAAGGCGTTCGAAACTCAGCTTTTACCGATTTGTGCAACAGACCGTGTCGCGTTGTGTTATAACGTGTTGGTATGGGAGCCGCTCGTTCAGAAAGCAATGGCAAAGTACTGAAAGTAAAACTTACCCAGTACATCAACAGCAGCTGAAAAAATGCTGGTGTTGACTGCAACGTCCTGTAAGGGATATGCAACATTAAAAAATAAAATGTCCCAGATCAAAGTACATCGCCTCCTACATGACGACAGTGAATAAGAGCGGACCTATATGCACCTGATCCGTCCATGCGCACCAGCTGAGGCAGTCATCATAATGACACATTAGCCTATTTTTAGTTAATAAGGGCTCTCGGTTCCCCCAGGGGCCATAAACACCCCATTAGGTCTGCACGCCCCTGTGTGTCCTGTGATCATCTTAGCCAAAATGCCAAGATCACATTACCCATCATTCGCTTCAATATTCACCGTCTCGAGGTATGGTGTCCGCCTCGAGTGCTGGGGGTCTCGGGTTCAAGATCCGGTGAGGACCGGTTTTTTTTTTTTCATGTAGTCTTCTAGTAACAAAAATTCCCCTGGTCTCTGGTATAACAGAGTGACTGTTATAGAAGTTACATAGGTGATGGTCGTGGATTGACATGGTAAAGCTCAAGCATGGAAGTGAAATAGTAAAAGTAATGCAGTGCGATAGAAAATAGTAATGAGAGACGCACTAAAATGCACCAGAGTAACATCCAGGTATGACGAGACGTTTTGGGGGAACAAATACGTAGGTTGGCAACATCAACAGTCGGGAGAGAAGCCATCTAGCAGTCAACCAGGGTAGACGTGTTTGTGATATGTGTACAGATTTCATCTGGTTTGTAGTAAACATTGCTTTTTAATAAAGATGATGAGGACGAAGTGATGTTGTCCCAAGTTGAATATGATAAAGGATGTCGAAGGAGAAAGAGAGAAAATGTCAAAAGAATATATGTTAAGAATTATTTTATATCGTAACGGGGACATTCTAACGGGGACATTCTGAGCAACCATTTTTTTAATGACATGTCAAGTTGTAACTTGATTGCTTGCTTGTGTTGTGTGCTTGAGCTCCAACGCGAAGTCCTGTATGTCGGATGAAGGCATCCTGTTGTCCAACATCAATGTGATGTCATACAGGACCTGAGGTTTGCGTAAGTATCCGTTGTCCCATGTCTGGCTTATTGGTGTGCAGACTGGTGGTTCCTCGCCGTACAGGCAGACACTCTCTGACTTCGAAGGAATCGGCGATCCTACTGACTTTAGCCAGGACCCCGAAGGGACCTGTTGCCCAGAACGCTCGACGAGGACGCGTCAATAGGTCTTGGCCAGTATATAACCCGGCCCTGGTGCCTTGGAAACACCTCTGCGTCCCAAGTTATAACTGCTCTATGAAGAAAAAGAATAAAGAACCAGCAAAACATGAATAAGGACGAAGTCCTTTACTTGTGCCTACATTTCTGCAATTTATGAGTTTTATAAATTCTTGTTGAATTTTGTTGTAACCGACACATGGAATATCATCAAATGCATAACAACGGAGTCTACCACTGTTGTCACAGTGCGATATTAGTCACCCGATCATTACTGGCTCAGAGAGGTGCAACGTATTTCAGAGGTCAATTAGTGTCGTAGGTAGGTTTTGCTTCTTGCTGTTAGGTACTTCGTCGAGTGTGCCGCGACTGCTTGAATCTAACATAATTCATAAATACAAATGCCAAACCAACAAAACGAAATTGCGTACAGAGACATCCTGGTTTCGCTTCTTGAGTTTGCTTTATTTAATTCTTAAAGGCCTTCTTTCTTCTCGGGGGATTGTCGACAGTCAAGGTGATACAAAAATGCTTCATCTCACGTGTAACAATACGCCAGTGGCCCATGTCCTCATGCCTTCTTTGGGTTTGGGAAAACAGTGGGAAATAGCTTTCGGGAACCCTCAGTTCTCTTATCCGCTCGATTCCCCTGGAAGATAGTTCTCTTGGTTACTTTTACAACCCGATCTTCTTAAGAGAACTATTAGAAGTCTGACTTTTCTTCGGGAAAACCCGATAGGGCGCCTTGCACCAAATACGCACTAGGGCAATTTCCTGGGCAATCAATGTCCGTTTAAACACCTACATGTTGTTATCTGCACCATGTATTGAAAATTTAAAGATTTTGACAGATTAGGTGCATCATGCTGGTGTAAGAAAAGGTAAGCGTGGGTTTTAATTAGTCCTGCCAGGCCTTGGCCTATAAATCTCTGTTGTCTCGACTGGTGAGACGAATTGGCGAAAAGCCAATCATGCCATATCGGGAGTGGGTTGACAGTTGGCCAGTCCAGCTATGCATCTTATTCTTGGTATAGCCTTGGAACCAATCTGAGCAATATATTTCCCCAGATGATGTCGCTTGTTCTTGGCAGCAGATGGGCGGGTGCTATCTTTCTTCCTACGGCCTGGACTCTGCATAGTGTCATCTTTCATTTGAATATAAACATTACATATCTACGGTATGCCGGAAGGAGGGGAGGGCTCCGTGGGGACGGGTTCCAACCATCTATGTTCTGTCTTCTTGAGGCGGAAGAGGGTCTACACTGTGTTATCTCTTTCGTCTTTTGGCGGATAGGGTGGCCAAGTGGATCGAATAGTTACTGGTCGTTAAGCGGGAAATACCGAACCGTATAAGCCAAAAGAGGCTATTCAGTAGGGCACGGAAGATGGGTCCCGAGAACACTGGGTATGATCTACACGTTCCCCTTCACATATTAAAGGAGAGGGGGGAAACACACATAATTACCCACACAACACCACATGAGCTTTGTCGTGAGAAAGGCAGGGTTTGCAAGTGAGAGGAAAGCCGGGAAACGAATGTGCCCAGTAATAATAAAGGCATGGCATGAGAGAAGAGAGTGATTCTTGTATGCAAAGAGTTCCTAGGGTAACCAACAGGACTTATACAAGCTGGAGGTCTAGTCAAGCAGGGACGTAGCCAATCCAGGGGCTACCTGACATGTCAGGGCCCATTCACTAAGGCCTCCTATCTAATTAATTAGGTGAGGTAAATGATATCAACTTTAGTAAACTGAGGCCCATATTGGTCCTCAGGATTGCGGTACCTGAGTCAGCCAGCAAGCTCACTAATCTTTGTTCTCTCCAGGGTCCTCCTGGAAGTGAAAGGAGCAGAAGGGATCTGCAAGGCCACGAGATAGTCACCTTAAGCCATTCTCAGGTGAACCATGGACTTTCAGGACGGCCCCAGGCCAATTACTCCAATCAATGAATAGAGGTCCGATTAGTCCTGAACTAGTGGCATTATTCAGTACCAGCTCAAGCAAATCACATCGTCAACATAGGAGTAGATGACCCTATGTTCCTGGCTGGACCTACGCCTAATTCTCAGTCATACCCATCCTTGTCAGTGACAGTGAAAGGCACATACCCCTTCCCTATTCACAAACTGTTCCCCTTGTATTTATTCCTACCCAACATCGTGCCAAGTAATACCATGGGGCTTCGAAGAACACTATACTGAATATGTAAAGAAGTCCACTCAAACCTGGAAGCCGGGTTCTACAGCGGCCTGTTGTTCGCACAACCTATCTGGAAGGAGGGAACTGAAGAATACTCGGTGAGTGGATTTGGACTGACGGGACATTGTCGTAATCATTGGTGTATGATGATCATAGTTGTGATGCTCTATGTCTGGACGAGAGTTACCTCCTCAGTTTGTTTGTAGATGCTTATCTGTTTTTAACTGCCTTGATGTTTTCCTGTGCTTTCCTGTATTAAGTTATTAAATTGAATTTATCGTTTACTCTGACGATCGCAATGTTATATGTTGTCAGCCAGAAAGACACCTCAGGGAGTAGACCCCGAGGTCAACTGAGAGAGTGACAGTGAGTCTGGGGAACGGAGGAGGGTTGGCAGGCAAAGACCTATCCCAGCCAGGGTTAAAGAATACTATTGAAGCATTGTGACAGGGGTATTTGGGACCTGCCACGTAACTTGTTACAATCTCTGGGGGCCAAGTCGCGGGATATTTGAAATCCTGGTGGAGTTCTGGCTGATATAGTGATAGGGGACAGCTATTCTTGTCTACTATCAATAAGGTTCTGCCTACCGTGCCTGGCTATTGTCTGTACTCTTCCTGACACAGACTGACTGACATAAGACGTGCTGTGGTCGTGTAATATATCCAATTGGTTACTTGAGATAGAAATTTAATATATAATTTTATACTCACTTACCCTCTGAGTTTAAGATGGCATCAGCTAAATTTAATGTTGCGGACGTACAGGCTACAGGGCGAGAGATGAGCTATGAGGGGGCGGAGTTACAGAAATATGTTCAAGAAGTTGAAAGAGACTTCAGACAAGCCGAGCGCGAAGCTAAGAAACTCGAGGCAGAGCGCGAAGCTAAGAAAATCGAGGCAGAGCGCGAAGCTAAGAAGCTGGAAGCAGAGCAGGCAGCCAGAGACCATGAGTTCCGTATGAGGGAGTTGGAGCTGAAAGCTCAAACTGCCAAGGAAAGCGAGGGTGCAGTGGGAGGCGCAGTTCTCCCTGGCTCAACAACTTCTAGTGGCGGTCCATACCAGGCAATGAAGTTCCCATTGCTCCCGTTCGATGAACACAAAGAGAAGATCGACCAATATCTTCAAAGATTTCAGTCGATGGCGTTGGCTATGGGATTGGAACGGGGAAAATGGAACTTGAAACTCTCACAGGGCCTGAATGGGACAGCTTACGAGGTATACTCAAGGTTGCCACCTGGTATGGAGAATGACTATGAGGCCCTGGGAAAAGCATTCTTGAAGAGGTTCCAGATGACAGCCCATACATACCGGCAGCAGTTCAGAAAGTCGAAGAGAGAGCCAGGGAAGATGTTCGCAGCCTACAGCGTTAGACTTAAGTCTTACCTTTTGAAGTATATGTCATTAGCTGGATTTGCTAACGACTATGAAAGTTTAGCAGAATTAGTGGTCGTGGACCAAATGAAGAGGATGATGCCTAAGCCATTGCAAACCTTCTTGCTGGAAAATGGGGCAGAGAGGTTACACTTAGTCAACACATTAACGGAAAGGTATGTGCTAGCTCATGGGGGTAATGGGGAACTGTCACAACCCAATCCCCGATCGCCAGACACATGGTCTGGAAAGAAGAAGAGGCCTAAACCATCCCACACCAAGAAGGAGGATCCTTTCGATAAAGTTCCAACTAAGACACCCTCTGGTAAGAGTCCACCTGGATCTCCTAAAAGAAAGTGGAGTGAAAAGTGGTGCGCCTATTACAAATCTCCCATACACAATACGGCCGATTGCAGGCGCAAACAGAAAGACTCTCACTATGCTGCCTGTCTTGTCGAAACCAGGGAGGGTCTAACAAGGAGGTAGAAGGGAGGGTTATTGAGAACAAAGATTCAGAGAAACCACTAGTAGTAGAGACGATACTTGTGAACGGACACCCAGTCGAGTGTCTCTATGACACAGGTCTGTAGTTCGAGGCCGTAATTTCAGCACACTTAGTGAGCCCAGAGCAGCTAACCGGGGAGTCTATTGAGATTCAAACGGCAACCAAGAGTGCGGTAGCGATGTCTCTTCCGATTGCGAAGGTGGACATCAAATCGAAATATGTTACCGGCACTATCCAGGCAGCCGTTCTACTCGATCCTATCTTCCCCATGATCTTGGGTTGTCACTACGTTTTTTTAGGGATCCCAACAGAACCTATGTACGTAGGGGCAATGCAAACCAGATCTCAATCGGGAGTTGAGCAGACGCCGGCCTTGATCGTGAATCCCTTGCCTGGGAGTTACTAGCTGCTCAAAGCCAGGATGCTACCTTGCAACCTTGCTTCAACCAGTTGCCAAAAAGTGCTGACCCACCAAGACAGGGTCAGTATTATATGAAGAATCGGTTACTGTACCGGAGAGCCGGAGTGGAGGAACGCCAGCATGGACAGCTGGTAGTTCCTAAGGCCTATCGGGAACAGCTTCTTCATATGGGACACACCATTTCATTCAGTGGACATATGGGATGTCGGGGCAACACCCCAACGCATTTCCTGCCATTACTACTGGCCAGGGATGACTGGAGACGTGCGTCGGTACGTCAAGTCGTGCCCAGAGTGCCAGCGTGTGGCACCAAAACACTGGACGGCTCCGGTAATCTTGGGCGACATGCCCATTATGAACTCTCCTTTCGAGAGAGTTGCCATCGATCTTGTTGGTACTCTTCCTCGGACTAGGAAGAGGAATATGTACATTCTTACGATGGTGGATTGCTGTTCCATGTGGGGTGAGGCGATACCGTTGGCCACAATCGACTCTAAGCGAGTGGCTGATGCACTGATGAGACCTTTACTCGGTTGGGATTTCCAAACCAAATCCTAACGGACAATGGGTCTCAGTTCTGTGGTAAGCTGATGGAGGAAGTCTTCCGTATCTTCCAGACCAACCACATTCACACAAGCCCGTACCACCCTCAGTCTAATGGGCAAGATGAGATGTTTAATGGTACCTAGATGACCATGCTTCGGAAGCTGGCTCAAGAGAAACCAGACATGGGATGAGTATATACCAGCCGCTTTGTTCGCCTATCGGGATTTTCCCCATGGATCGACCGGTTGCCACCAGCCACTCTACTATTCGGGAGGCCAATCAAGGGTCCCTTAGAAGCCCTATTGAGGTATTGGACAGAGGAGGAACTTCCGAAGAAGTAGTATCCTCCTACAAATACGTCGAAGAGTTAAAGAAGAAACTCCAGACGGGTTGGGCTTTGGCAGCTCAGAATCTGAGGGCGGCCAGAAAGAGACACGCGGCCTACTACAATAGAAGGACGAAAGATAGGTCTCTTAAAGTGGGGGATCGGGTTCTGTTGTTACTTCCAGTAGGTTCCAATAAACTCGAGATTGGTTGGCAGGGGCCTTTCCCGGTGGAAAGGGTTGTGTCTCGCACCAACTATGCCATCCGGATCAGGGGGAAATCCAAATCTTCCACATTAACCTCCTCAAAAAGTATGAAGAACGATCCGATGGTACTTCTCTCCCACTCATGACTATGGCGGTCGCGATGGAAACTGAATCGGGCGAAGACGCGGATAGGGAGTATCCTTTACACCCTGGGGAAACCTATAGGGATGTACATATAAGTCCTGATCTGTCGGCTGAAGAAACAGACCTTGTCATCCGTTTGTTGGAGTCCCATCAGCAGATTCTTACCGATCAGCCAGGGCGGACAGGGTTGGTCGAGTTTGATATGACTCTGACTACCCAAGACCCCGTCCGCCAAAAAATATATCCAGTGCCCTTTTCGAAAGAGAAGCCCTGGAAGCCGAAATCCAGAAGCTTCTGGACGATGACATCATCACTCCTTCGACTTCTCCTTACAATTCCGGGGTTGTCTTGTTGAGGAAGCCCAGCGGGGAGCACCGCTTATGTATTGATTACAGGCATTTAAACAGTTGTACTAAATTCCAAGTTGAACCGTTACCGAACACAAATCAACTGTTTGCCAGACTAAATAAGGCAAAGTACTTTCGAAAATCGATCTAAGCCGGGGATATTATCAGATCCCTGTGAAGCCCGAGGTTCGCCCCTTGCTCGCATTCAGTACTCCGAGCGGGCATTACGAATTCAAGGTGATGCCATTTGGGCTAAGCAATGCGCCCAGTGTGTTCACCCGCATGATGAGAAAGTTATTAGAACCTTTAAAGGATCCCTCTGTCGTCTCGTTTATGGATGATATTCTCATCGCGTCTGACAATCTGAAGGATCACCTGAAGTCCTTGTGACAGATCTTCACAAGGTTAAAAGAGGAAGGGGTAACAGCCCATCCAGCCAAATGCATGATTGGCTATCAATCCTTGGAATTTCTGGGACATACTATTACCCCAGGGGGACTGGTACCTGAAGAAAAGAATGTTGAGAAGGTCAGACTCGCACCCCGTCCTAAATCAAAAAAGGATGTTAGGTCTTTCTTGTCTCTGTGTGGGTTTTACCAGAAATTTATTCCGAAGTTCAACGAAATGGGAGCACCGTTAACCAAAACCCTGAAAAAAGGATCGCCAGATCCTATAGTCTGGACCCCGAGCTGTGAAGAAGCTTATGAGAAGCTGAAACAGGCTTTGGTGGATAGGCCAGTCATGCAACTCCCGAATTTGGAGAAAACGTTTGTTCTACGAACCGACGCGAGTAACATATGGATTGGAGCAACTTTATTGCAGGAAGGGCGAGATCATCCTACTGTACTATGTCCGGTGGCGTATGCAAGTAGAAAACTGTTACCCGCGGAACGGAATTACTCCACCGTCGAACGGGAATGTCTGGCTCTCGTGTGGGCGGTACATAAATTTCAACCTTATCTGTATGGAGTACCGTTCAAAGTGCAATCCGACCATCAACCTCTGATGTTTTTGGCAACTTCTAAGAAACTGAACGCGAGGTTAATGAGATGGTCATTGCTCCTACAACCGTATCAGTTCACAGTCGAATACATCCCCGGAAGGGAGAATGTAGGAGCGGATTTTCTGTCACGGCATCCTATGGTGGAATTTGAGGGTGGGGCCATTCGAACAGTACCTCAGGCAGTCGAAAGTTCGTAGGGTTCGACTTTCTTAAGAGGAGGACTATGTAACAAAACGCCAGTGGCCCATGTCCTCATGCCTTATTTGGGTTTGGGAAAACAGTGGGAAACAGCTTTCGGGAACCCTCAGTTCTCTTATCCGCTCAATTCCCCTGGAAGATAGTTCTCTTGGTTACTTTTACAACCCGATCTTCTTAAGAGAACTATTAGAAGTCTGACTTTTCTTCTGGAAAACCCGATAGGGCGCCTTACACCAAATACGCACTAGGGCAATTTCCTGGCAATCAATGTCCGTTTAAACACCTACATATTGTTATCTGCACCATGTATTGAAAATTTAAAGATTTTGACAGATTCAGGTGCATCATGCTGGTGTAAGAAAAGGTAAGCGTGGGTTTTAATTAGTCCTGCCAACCTTGGCCTATAAATCTCTGTTGTCTCGACTGGTGAGACGAATTGGCGAAAAGCCAATCATGCCATATCGGGAGTGGGTTGACAGTTGGCCAGTCCAGCTAAGCATCTTATTCTTGGTATAGCCTTGGAACCAATCTGAGCAATATATTTCCCAAGATGATGTCGCTTGTTCTTGGCAGCAGATGGGTGGGTCCTATCTTTCTTCCTACGGCCGGGACTCTGCATAGTGTCATCTTTCATTTGAATATAAACATTGCATATCTACGGTATGCCGGAAGGAGGGGAGGGCTCCGTGGGGACGGATTCCAACCATCTATGTTCTGTCTTCTTGAGGCGGAAGAGGGTCTACACTGTGTTATCTCTTTCGTCTTTTGGCGGATAGGGTGGCCAAGTGGATCGAATAGTTACTGGTCGTTAAGCGGGAAATACCGAACCGTATAAGCCAAAAGAGGGTATTCAGTAGGGCACGGAAGATGGGTCCCGAGAACACTGGGTATGATCTACACGTTCCCCTTCACATATTAAAGGAGAGGGGGGAAACACACATAATTACCCACACAACACCACAAGAGTTTTGTCGTGAGAAAGGCAGGGTTTGCAAGTGAGAGGGAAGCCGGGAAACGAATGTGCCCAGTAATAATAAAGGCATGTGCCAAGGAGTAGAACGTATGCCAAGGAGTAAGACGTATGCCAAGGAGCAAGAGAGCATACACATATATTGTCTGGTCCTCCTTGTTTGTCAAATGAAAACCAAAAACGGCCACTGCAACCAACCATCATAAGACGACTCTGGATAGTTTTCACAGTCCACTTTAATACGATGATTTCGGAAACAAAACAGTCGCTCCACAGAAACGTTCCAACTATACCTGACAATACACAAGCTATTCTAAAATAGCGGCATATTAGCCGTGCTGTAGTAACAAGAAACCATGTCCGACGTGGACACCAGCTCAAGTCTAACTGATCTTATCGTGACGTTGTCGTGCTTGCACCAAAACGTCTTGCACACTTTTCATTCTTTTGAAACTAATGCTGTGCAAAGTGTGTCTTACAATCCATAGCCAGATCCAGGTGAATGGCACATGGCATGAGAGAAGAGAGTGATTCTTGTATGCAAAGAGTTCCTAGGGTAACCAACAGGACTTATACAAGCTGGAGGTCTAGTCAAGCAGGGACGTAGCCAATCCAGGGGCTACCTGACATGTCAGGCCCATTCACTAAGGCCTCCTATCTAATTAATTAGGTGAGGTAAATGATATCAACTTTAGTAAACTGAGGCCCATATTGGTCCTCAGGATTGCGGTACCTGAGTCAGCCAGCAAGCTCACTAATCTTTGTTCTCTCCAGGGTCCTCCTGGAAGTGAAAGGAGCAGAAGGGATCTGCAAGGCCACGAGATAGTCACCTTAAGCCATTCTCAGGTGAACCATGGACTTTCAGGACGGCCCCAGGCCAATTACTCCAATCAATGAATAGAGGTCCGATTAGTCCTGAACTAGTGGCATTATTCAGTACCAGCTCAAAGCAAATCACATCGTCAACATAGGAGTAGATGACCCTATGTTCCTGGCTGGACTTACGCCTAATTCTCAGTCATACCCATCCTTGTCAGTGACAGTGAAAGGCACATACCCCTTCCCTATTCACAAACTGTTCCCCTTGTATTTATTCCTACCCAACATCGTGCCAAGTAATACCATGGGGCTTCGAATAACACTATACTGAATATGTAAAGAAGTCCACTCAAACCTGGAAGCCGGGTTCTACAGCGGCCTGTTGTTCGCACAACCTATCTGGAAGGAGGGAACTGAAGACATACTCGGTGAGGTGGATGTGGACTGACGGGACATTGTCGTAATCTTTGGTCTATGATGATCATAGTTGTGATGCTCTATGTCTGGACGAGAGTTACCTCCTCAGTTTGTTTGTAGATGCTTATCTGTTTTTAACTGCCTTGATGTTTTCCTGTGCTTTCCTGTATTAAGTTATTAAATTGAATTTATCGTTTACTCTGACGATCGCAATGTTATATGTTGTCAGCCAGAAAGACACCTCAAGGAGTAGACCCCGAGGTCAAATGAGAGAGTGACAGTGAGTCTGGGGAACGGAGGAGGGTTGGCAGGCAAAGACCTATCCCAGCCAGGGTTAAAGAATACTATTGAAGCATTGTGACAGGGGTATTTGGGACCCTCCACGTAACGTGTTACGTTAACATTGTATCAAAACGCGCTGGTTACAGAATATAAGATCAGGTTACGGGTTGTCCGAAGCTTCTCTCCTTTCTTAATTATAATGTACAATTCGCAACGCCATAAGGCTTATCCCTTATTATACATCTTCTTCATTCTTCTGGTTGAAGCCGAAATTATAACCGGATTGCCCTTCATTGATTATAATATATGTATCTTTTCAGATGTTATCCTAATCACAATTCTGCATTCGTACCTTCCAGGATGGTCTCCCAAATCATGACTACCCCCAAACGTGTTATGGTTACCACCTTAAGTATTTCGCAGTTTCCCTTTCGTCAGGGTGGTGACCAATTGGTGCGTGTTGGCTGGCATTCATTTTGCGGGAAAACCTAACTTCCTGATACCAGGCATATTGCATTCTAACAATACTGTTACATTGTACTCGATCCTTCGGTCACAACAGAGTCCTCTAAGACGGCTGGTCTTAATGGTTGACGACACTGTCAAACTGGGTAGTGAGATCGGACGCCCGTGTATATTGTTGCGCACGTAAAAAAAAATACCTTGGCAGTTGAAAACCGAAGAAGAGTAGCCTAACAGCACTGCCCGGGCAAAATTTCCAGTTAAAAATCTACCCAAAGTGTTTCAGGATTCTCGCTGGTGCTACGGAGTTCGTGCACTAAGCTGAAATTCTCTGGACTCAGGTTTGAGTTAGGAGTAGAACGGAGCACTTATGGGTTACACCCGAATGCCGTGATGTTGATCCGTCTTCAGTACATTAGTTAGTTAGTTAGTCAGTCAGTCAGTCAGTCAGTCAGTCAGCCTGTCAGTTAGTTAGTTAGTTAGTTAACTAACTAACTAACTAACTAACTAACTAACTAACTAACTAACTAACTAACTAACTAGTAATATGCTTTCGATTAGAACCAAGTTTTAAGATTGATTTATTTAACTTTACAGACAGCAAGATTGAGTTTGGTCAAATGTCTGGAGAACGTAAACATAAGCCACAGATTGGGTCAGGTATTTGCAGGACTGGTTTGTAATTGTTAATGTAGACTTTTTTTGGAAAACCAGTCATTATTAATGTAGACTTTTTGGAAAATCAATAATTGTTAATGTATACTTTTTGGAAAACCAGTCTCGTTGGTGTTGTGGTTATTGTCGTCGTTGTTATATGAGCTATTAACTTTCTGATAAAAATGTCATCACTGGTGTATACAAGAGTACACACATTAATAAAACACTTTGATATCGTGCAGAAACTAGTAAACTTAATGAAAACAAGATACGAAATGCAGGGTTCTTCATGGGGCACACCTAATAGATACACGTGAAATACTCGTAGAACAGGAGTACGACAGGGGTGTCTTTTGCAGTCTTTATATTCTTACTGACTTAGACTGGATGGTCATGACAACAATAACTACAATTAGAAATGGAATGTAATGGATTTTGGCAAAGCAGCTTGGTGATATGGTCTTCGCTTAGATCATTGCCCTCCTGTCACAGACAAGCGAAATACGTTGCAAGATAAATTAAATGCTCATGGTGTGAGGTCACAACTGAAACGGTTACCAGAAAGCTACAAACATTCATTAACCGACGCATGCGTAGAATAGATGGACTAAAATTGTATGACAAAATCGCAAATGTCCATCTTATTAAGACCCGGTAAAATAAAATTCGGCGAATCAAAAGGTCAGGAGAAGACGATAGCGCTGGAAAGGACACATATTGAGGACAACCAGTTAATTATATAAAAAGAAAGTCTTCTCTCTCGAGTCCACACGGCAAAAGACAGACAGACAGACAGAGAGAGAGAGAGAGAGAGAGAGAGAGAGAGAGAGAGAGAGAGAGAGAGAGAGAGAGAAGAGAGAGAGAGAGAGAGAGAGAGAGAGAGAGAGAGACCTAAACCACACGGGAAAAGATATTTAGATACAGGAATAATATAGGGAGGACACAGGGGAAGCTGCAGGCGATGGCATTAAATAGGAGGATATGGCTTGAGTTAGTCGAGGAAATAAAATAAAAACACAACCAAACTTAACTCAGAACGGAAAAGTGAACCAAAAAATAAAGTTATTAACAGGCGTTGAGTGAATGCACTCAGAGCTAATTATTGTCAATATTGTTTCATATTGCCTCATATCGAGTCAAGAACCAACATCACAGCACTCCGGACATTCTCATACGTGATCCGTCCTCAATCTTCAACAGCTAGCGAAGAGTCCCAATACTGTTGGTACCAGTTGCAGACTAATTGTGTATCTGTCCGTCTGTCAGTTTTCCAAGAATTTATGCAGCTTAACAGCAACTATCTTTTCCAGTACCTTGTCAAATGTATTCTGCAAGCTGATAATCCTATAGCCATAAAGACGTGAAAGGTCCTTGCCTGACACATATTTCATACATTTCTTTTAAAACTTTCTGGAACATATTTCATACATTTCTTTACAAACTTTCTGGCACATATTTCATCCATCCATCCATCATGTGCCATGCCGATAAGCGTGGGCTGTCATGTTTTACCACCTCACTCGATCACCAGCGTCATGGATCAGCTCTGTGTTTCTGTCTCGACCATGCCACGTGGCCAAGCCATCCAGGTATTTACTTCTCGGTCTTCTCCTTGGTCTCTTCCCTTCGATCTTGCCAGTTGTCACCAAGTTCTCCAATTCATTTCTTCTCATAACATGCCCAACAAATTTTTGACTGACTACGTCTAATGTCTCTAATCAGTTTACGATCTTCATGTGTTTCTTGTAGGGCTTAGTCATTGGTTTTTCTGTCTGTCCATGATATTCTTTGCATTTTCCTCAGAAACCACATATCCACAGCCATCGGATGTTTTTCAGCTTGTCTGCTCATTGTCCACGCTTCACATCCATATAAACGTACAGGTTCTCTTTTTCTCGTTTCAATTGATATCTTTTTATTGGTCAGTATGTTTTTCATCATTGCAAAAGGCTACCTTCGCAATAGCAATTTTTGTTCTAATGCTCTTCAAGGCATCTCCCATCAGATGTTATGACTGTTCCGAGATAGTTGTACCTATTCACTTGTTTAAGAATATGCCCATTTACTTGTATATTACATTGTGGAATGTCTTCCTTCCTAGTGACGACCATAATCTGTGTCTTCTTGCAATTCAATTCTAACCCTAGTTGTTCACTGTGTGCAACAACCGCATCTACTAAATGTTGCAGGTCCTGTTCATTGTCTGCAAGAGCTCAAAGAGAAAGGCCGTGCAGTTCACATGGAAAATCCGTCTATTTTCATCAACTAATGAAACTTAATGCAACAATTCAGTAGTGGCATAGTCAATACATTTCCATAAACAAAACTTAATATGGACTCACTGGACTTTAGGCGGCCGGGTTGCCTTGTCAGTGAGAAGACCTGATCATTCGGGGCCACATCGATTGATGGATGTCAGTCGCGGCGATCGGGCAAATCTTGAGCTACAATCTACAATGGGTGACGTAATATTCTGTTGTGATAATTTAGTCGTGTCTAGCGTGTGCCGCGTGGTCTAGTGGTTACACACCAGCTTCACACGCCAGTGATCTTGGGTTTGTCTCCGGGCCCGGTCAAGGATATGCACTACTCTCGAGCTCAAATGAGAGCGAAACTCGGGTCTAGTGCTTCCACATTGACGTGGATGGGCCAGTAGTGGGTTGTGCTCAATATTTAAAACTTAATATGTCCTAGTAACGACACAAGACTGTTGTTCAAATAAAACCAAAGGCATGTTGTTCTCAGGTCTTCTGAGCGGTGATCCCTCCAGGGCTCAAAGATGGTTTGTGCTCGCAGTGGATGTAGTGGGGAAGCCAACTGCAATCAAGACATACTTTCTGACATTGTTTTACATATTTCTGGTGTCTACTGATTTCGTGGAGTCTTTTGTGGTGAGTGAATGTTTTGCGCACGAAAATTGGAAGCGGTTCGAGTCGTGCCAGGGACTTATGAGAGTATGGAGTCGGTCGCTCAGACAGTCGTGTTGTGCTGATGAGCGTAATCTAGCCTAGGAATCAACATACAGCTGAAAGATGCTGATGTTGACCGCAATATCCTGAAACAGGATGGAAACGCGGGGGGGGGGGGGGTGTGTGTGTGTGTGTGTGCGTGTGTGTGTGTGTGTGTGTGTTGGTGTTTATGCGCCCACGCATGCGTGTGTGTGAATGAGTGAGTCTGTATGTATGTGTATACAACAAATGTAACATTAACAATAGGAGGGAGAATGTACTGTACGCTGTGGCTCCAACAGAATAAATAGTTAATCAGACTCTCATCGTTTTTCTTTTCCTTAGATGGATGGGCGACCACGAAGCAGCACAAAATTCTGCAACATCATGGCCGCTTTCATGCTTGCAGCAATGACTCTATTTGTGGTCACTGTTGTAGAAAACAGGACAACTGGCAGATATGACAGGCCACAAGGGTACATAAGTAAAATCATCAAATAAAGGTTCCTTTTACAAGCCTTGATGCGTATTGGCCATATGGTGATAAACCAATATTTTTAGACCAGCCGGAACTCCAGGGGTGATGTAGTCAATATAATACCACCGCCTTCATTTTTAAAGATGTTTCCTGGTATTTTTTTAAAGGGTGGATTGACTTGGGAGACCATATTAATTAAAATAATAGTTTAGTTAAGTTTAATTTAGTCGACAGATCAACATCACGGCACACAGGTGTAACTCATAAGTGTTCCGTTCTACTCCTAACTCAAGCCTGAATCCGCAGAATCGCAGCTCAGTGTACGAACACCGTAGCACCGGCGAGGATTCTGAAATACCTTGGGTAGATTTTTAACTCGAAATTTTGCCCAGGTATCGCCGTTAGGCTACTCTTTTTTTCGATTTCCAATTGCCAAGGGATTGTTTACGAGCGCAACAATACACACGGGCGTCCGATCTCACCACCCAGAGACCAGGGGACAATTTGTTACTAGAATTCCATGTGAAAAAATCCCAGCCCTCACCTGGGCTTGAACCCGGGACCTCCAGCACTCCAGGCAGACACCATACCTCGAAACTACTCTGCCCCCTCCTAATTAAAATAACTCTGCCTCGTGAATTCGAAGCCATGACCACCGGGTCAGCAGGCAAGCCTCTAGCCGCTACTCTACCGCGGGTCCCACAGGTGCATATTGGAAACAGTCTACGATGTTAAAGTTAAGCTAAAGGTAAAGTCTGTGAGAAAGTCCAACCCGTTAGTGAGCTACCAGACAACTATTACAACAGACTCGAGTTTCGATCAAGTTTGAGCTCGTCAATAGTGCATATCCCTGACGCGACCATAATAGCGTGAGCCGCCTGGTCAAGTGGTTGCACACCACCTCACATGCCAGTGGTTCGGAGTTCGATCCCGGACCCAGTCAGGGATATACACTACTAACGAGATCTAAACTCGAGTCTAGTGTTTACAATCTGACATGAACAACGCCCGTGGTTCGTACTGGAATACGATTAGCGTTGCCATGGTTGTGCTCAATCTTCAAACCTCAAACCCCAAAACAACCAAACAAATCAACTATTACACCATTGAAAAACATCTTGGTTGCAGCAGGATATGGCAGTATGGAATAAAGTAGAAATGTTTGCTAAATTCCCGCTGAAAAATGATAGGCACGAACTCATTATAGTATGTCCCGCAAAGAATGCCTTCATTCACGATCAATTATTTTGAAAACTGTCTGTTGCATGGTTATGAAATTTTTCCAGCCGTCTTATATTTACCCCCACCCAAGGAATATGTCTTTGATAAGTCCAAAAGCAACTTAAATCATCGAAAGCGGCGACATTTCTTTGATGTATTGCTGAAAAAACTAGTGATTTCTCGCTAACAAATTTATGTTTACAGTAATGGACGCTCCTCCAATTCAGATGACACGCAAGGTGTATCCGGATTCGTATGGAAGTGGGTGCAGTGAAATAAGTAGCTTAAAAGTCTACAGGGTCGGCTGCATTGCACCGGGTTTTATCCCATATGGCTCAGTTTCTTTCCGCAGCGCGGAAAGCGTCGCACAAAGCACGAACTCCGTACCTCCAGCGACGACCCTAGGGAGTCTCCGAAAAAATGCACTCGTGAAATGAAGGACGCGTCTCGGAATCGAACATACAATCTTCGGAGCCCGAGTCAGATGGCTTGACCACTTCACCAAGGAGAATCCCGAGAGGGGTGCAATGTGTAATATTAGTAAAGACAGAGAATGTACAGAGGCATGGGGTAAATAATTTGTAAATTAACAGGAAAGTAGAAGGAATATATTTCTTACCTTATATTTCATTTCCTTCTTGTTTCTTCAGCTGCTGGTTAATAAAGTGTACACAAGTATTCATGTTAGCTTTTTATATTGAGTTCGTGAAAGCTTCCAAATAGCTGTGCGTTAATGTGCGTATGGAGTGACCATACATTATACCGCAATTTAGTCATCATGTTCCCATTTTTAAGGATCTGTTCAGCTGTCTGTGTAGTTTGTTCACACGTACACATGGGTGACAGACCCGCTTTGAGTCTTCGTGAAAGATTGTCTACTCTGCTGTTTACCGTTCAGAGACGGAACATGATTACCTGTTTTGCACTATGAAAATAGTTGTCAGTGTCTCTGTAGTGGGCTTTCTTCTTAACGACCAAGATGTTGGTCCTCTTTTCATTGAAGTTTCTAGATTGATTCGTATGCACGTGTGTTGTCCCCTAACTTGACAACGTGTTTGATCTCACGTTTCTTGTTATGCCATAATATGTCAGTTTCCATCGCAATATTGCTCTTCTGTTGGTATTCAATGCGTTTAGTGTGTGTGTGTGTGTGTGTGTGTGTGTGTGTGTGTGTGTGTGTGTGTGTGTGTGTGTGTGTTCAATACAGTTGTTTGTCACCGCTGAGGGCTTGCGGAATTAAAAATTAATCACTGTGGAATACAAACTGTTGCCATTGACATTGTGCTGATGCTGTAATGTTTAGGGCCTGCAATTCGTCTGAATAGTTGGAGCAAACTATCCCAGTAAGCGTTCACACGGATTAAGGTCTGCTCTCGGTTGCATAAAATTCAATCCATCCTTTCTCCAATAGTCCTCTTCCTCTTTCAACACATGGTCCTCACATTTTTTTCCAGTAACTTTTGTCAATATTTATTAGCGCGGACTGGTTGACAGACAGACAGACAGACAGACAGACAGACAGACAGACAGACAGACAGACAGACAGACAGACAGACAGATAGATAGATAGATAGATAGATAGATAGATAGATAGATAGATAGATAGATAGATAGATAGATAGATAGATAGACAGACAGATAGAAAGGTAGGTAAGTAGGTAGAAAGGTAGGTAGGTGGATGGATGGACGGACAGACCGACGGACGGACGGACGGACGGACGGACGGACAGGCGGACAGATAGATAGATAGATAGATCCCCGCCAGGAGCTGGGAAGCCGGGCCGAGTCAGCTAGTTTATTTATATAATCACGTTTCATGAAAGAACTCACAGTTTGACGACACCTCTGAAATATCTCATATAAATGCGTATGATGTGCCAAAACGAAAACTGCGAGACAATTTCAAAAATAGCGCGGATGTGTCTTGCTGAAGCTGTAATACTCTTAAAATGATGGTATTAATCCCGGAGCCGTAAATTATATATCGCATATAAACAAACAATGAAATCTGCTGTACAATCTCCAGAACAAAAAATTATTTTGGTTGGTGGACATAATGATAAGGTTATATGCTAAATCTCATCATTTTCCCTCAGTTGGTTACTGAGATATTGAATTTTATATTGGGGCAAACAAAAATAATCACACTTTAACATACTTTTTATTAGTTTCCTTGTTAGCGCCGAATGTTGGGCGATGCTCGCCAAACCCGACATCCCGCATGATGCCAACGGCTTCGGGCGGCGGAGCGCAATTTGGAATGTACAGCCTTACCCTAGTGTGGTTGCGGCCTTGTGGGAGCACGTGTACACCTCGGAGGAGCAAATGGATCACCATAGTCTGGTAAGAATGAGACAGCGAGGTGTGTCGAGGGAATCTGGCCGACGATCGACGCTCAGAGGAAAGGCGAGACGGACATATTATTAGTGTTGGAACTCTTCGCTGGCTGCTGAGGACGGGGACGGAGCGTTTATGGGAATGTCCCGAATGCTGTGATGTCGGTTCTTAAATCAATAAATCAATCAAAAACCCTAGTGTGAGGAAATGCAACCTAAAGACTAAATAAATACTAAACGTCATGGCAGGGCAGACCAGGCCTTAAGCTTAGGTCGGCAATTGTCTAAGATGGAAGCTCCGACAGCAGACAATATACGAGAAAATTTCTTTAGCAGACAATATACGAAAAAGGTCCTTAGCAGACAATATATGAAAAAGGTCCTTAGCAGACAATATACGAAAAAGGTCCTTAGCAGACAATATACGCAAAAAGGTCCTTAGCAGACAATATACGAAAAAAAGTTTCTTAGCAGACAATATACGAAAAAAAAAAGGTCATCAGCAGGATCCTGCTGTGGATACGTGAATTGTTCGGACCATCACATTCTGTAGGTCTGAGTGTCACGGGGGAATTAATGGTCAGTCTTTCCATCCCATAGCCAACGTCGAGAGCTGACCTCCATCCCTTTGACTGCCCTCATGTCATTAACACGTAACGTCATAACCATTACGCCAACTAACACTATACGGCTAGTCACAATTACCATGACCTAGATTTAGCGTAAATTTAAGTGTACATTCTTAACAGGACGCCATAATCAACCCCAGCATGTTTAGGTGTTTGTGATTTTCTAGGCAGTATTACGTCCAGCAGTTTAACCACCGCTGTCTGAACAACTGGCGCTCATACCATTGTGAAAATCAACGCAAAAAAGTTCTGCTTCCAAATCGCCTGTGGTTGACTTCGAACCCAGCATGCCCTTATGGTTAAAATGCGATGACTACCCCGAAGCTACAGACTCAGGTTATTAGTCATAATGTGACATAGTCAGTTAATCCTTTCAGCAGATATTTAGACTTTCATGGTTTTTATTATTGCAGATCTCAACAACAGGAAAATACAACTCGGAAGTTGATGGTTGTTTTATCACATCCGAGCACTGAGCCTGAAGAAGAGATCATGAAAGCAACAAAGAAAAGAAGCTGAAAGTATTATATTTATAAACATGCATGGGTATATTTTGGGCAAGTAAGAAAAGACACGAATGTTTGGAAAAAAATAAGAATGAACGTAGGAGAAAGACTCCATCGTGGGTGGGGCAAGGATGCAAAAAATGAATCTCCAAATACTGGTATGTAGACGATACACTTTACTAGAGCACGAGCACAAGTATTAAAATGGACGTTGCGACTAAAGCCTTCGTCTGCACAGAAAGAAAATAAAACAGAAACCGACACATCATTATCATCATCAAGTGCCTTGCCGACTGGCATGGGCGATCATGCCTCTCCACAAGTTAGATTTCATACGTCATGGATCAATTCGTGTGTTGACTTCCTTCCGTGCCATGACACAAGACTCAAGCATCTTCTCATGCAGTCTTCCTCTATCTCTCTTTGCGCAAATCTTTCTGGTTGTCACGACATGTTCCAGTTTCTGTCTTCTCATAACATGGCCAAAACAAAAACGAGGACTGCCTCTGTCTGATGTTTGTGATAAGTTGTCTTTGCGACTCAGCTTCCATTAAAACGTCATGATTGCTCACTTTGGCTGTCCAATTAATTTTCAGAATTCGTTTATAAAACCACATCTCCAAGGTTTTCATGGATTTTTTCGCCTGATAACTAATTGTCCAAGACTCACAGCCGTATGATAAAACTGTTTCTATTTAACATGCAAGAATTCTTTTGTTTTTAACTTTCAACTGCATGAAAAACACTACATTACAATATAGATATAAAAGTTACTTATCTGTATTCTTGTGAGATGAACACGTCTTTCGTTGGATCCGCGTGTATGATTCCAATAAAGCGAATGAACGGAGTAAAGATGTGATAGATACTTTACACGTGACAAACAGAAGCAGGACATCTGGCTTCTGATAGAGAGACAATTTGGAAAGAATGCTATAGGAGAGTTCCGCACGGTACAAGACGCCGGATACTGATGTATGAGTATAGACAGCACAGTAAGATGTCAATGTCTCATTACCTCTACCCCGTTCAACTTCAGAAGAAAAGTTATAATTTGAATCCATCCGAACCTCAGATAAATAATCCCGTGACCGAATCAGACACATGTTTTTTGGGGGCATCTTAGTCCCATGATGTGCCTTTCGGCCCATTGTGGTCCACCAAGGCCCACTGCCAGTGTTAATGGACAGTGATTCGAGGTTGCAGTTTGCTTGACCGCCTCTTCCCCTAGATAAATCTACACTTTTTTCTTCTGCGTTCATCCGGAGTGTTTTTTTTTTTTTCTGGGCGTGTTTACGTTGTGCCTGTTTACAGCAGAGCTGCATTTTTGCGCCGTTAGGCCGACACATCCGACCTCTGCGGGCGTTTATTGACCGAGTTAACCTTCCCGGGTGTTTAGAAGGACATTCGACTCTCTCTCGGACGTACACTTCGCGTTGTGCCTGTTAACAACAGAGTTGCCTTCTTGCGCCGTTAGACCGACACGTCTGACTTCTGCGGTGTTTGTTGACCGGGTTAACCTTCCCGGGTAATCTACACTTTGATCTAAGCAATAAGGCTGGGAAGCATTTCTGATATTAATTTGAAAGCGATTGTTGTTCATAGGTTAAGATTTGTTTCGGTTGCATATATTCTATTTTGTATGTTCACTAAATATAGCTCATATATATAAATATACAGTCAATTTAACTAATATTTAAATTAGAATAATGGCAAATTTACGGTCTATATTGTTTAATGTTTAATGAAATGAAATAAAAGCTGTTTTTCTACAAATGTTACTGAAATAGACCTTGTGTTTTTCCTCATACCCGATCACTGAAACAGAAAGTTATGTTCCTTTCTTGGGTTAACATATCACAACTACTTTACACACGTGTTGCTGTTTGTCGCGTTTTTTTTAAAAGTTATTGTTTAGTTACCAAATATTTTTTGAGTTATTATTTAGTTAACAAATATGTTTATCTTAAATTATCTATTTTGTTCATTTCCTTGAAGAATAGAATACTGTTCATCCCTGTCCTTCTTTCCATATTATCCTTTGGCACCTTGCCGTCTTGACTGACGATAGTTTGTTACACTGTGCTTCAAAAAGGCTTAATAACTACAACTCATGGCGGTAGCGAATGACTGATCAGGGCAATTCGCGCTGTAAATGTTCGTCCACAGTGCATGCATGTGAACACGTGGTCATTTCCACCATCATTCACCATCCTACATCTCGCATGCTCGATGTGTGACTTATCTGCAATCATTTTCTCCATTGTCTTTATTCCATTTCTGATATTTGCCCTCCATGCGACACGATCAGCGGCGACTTGCTCCCAGTGTGCATTATCAATGCATGTATCAATCATGTCCCACTTTCACACATCTTTGTATC
Source organism: Cepaea nemoralis (assembly GCA_014155875.1). Classification (NCBI taxonomy): domain Eukaryota; kingdom Metazoa; phylum Mollusca; class Gastropoda; order Stylommatophora; family Helicidae; genus Cepaea; species Cepaea nemoralis. Next base: position 56,175 of record JACEFZ010016279.1, read on the forward strand.
GAAATAGAGGCCGACCCTAAGATCTCTTACCCATCTGTAATTCACCAAAAAAGATGTCATTGGGAATTCTACCATCATCCATCCTTCTAACGTGTCCTATCCATCTAAGTCTACGAAGACTGAGCATGGAACAAACCGTCACTCAACCTGATCTTTCCAATACTTCAGTATTTTAGATTTTGTCTTGCCACTTAATACCAAGTATTCTACGCAGACACCGCATGTGAAAGCTATTTAAACGTTTCTCTTGGTGTGAGTAAGTTGACCAGGCTTCACTTCCATGAAGAAGAGTACAGGCTTGATAGACAGGGATTGTTGTTTTGGAAGTAAGCTTCCTGTTCTCCCAGACTCTGTTTGTTAACCTGTTCATTGTTGTTGCTGCCTAACCAATCCTGATGTTAATTTCCTGATCTATGGATAATTTGCTAGTTACCACTGATCTTAGATATTTAAAATAGGTCTACTATCTCCAGTTCAGCGTCGCCAATAAAGATTGATGGTACCCCATATGAACCTTGTGACATAATTTGTGTCTTCATTTTGCTAATTGTTAAACCAAATTCAGCACAAGCATTGGAGAATGCAGATAGTAGACGTTGTAATTCTTCCTCAGAGTGCGTCGTAATTGCAGCATCATCTGCAAAAAGCAACTCTCTGATCAGTACCTTCCTAATTTTGGTCTTGGCCTTCAATCTCTGAACATTGTAGAGTCCGCCATCTGAGCTTGGTTGAATGTATATTCCACCATCCTGATCACAAAAGGCATATTTCAGTAGAAGTGAAAAGTATATTCCAAAAAGGGTAGGAGCTAGTACACAACCTTGCTTAATTAACTCCACTCTTGATTTCACTCCTCTAAAGTTGCACCATCAAACTTGATTATACCCTTCATGCCTATGTGGAACGATTCCAAAATGGACAGAAGTGTTGGTGGGCAGCTGATCTTCTTTAGTGCCTTGAACAGACCCTCACGACTGACCAGATCAAATGCCTTTGTGAAGTCGATGAAGGCAATAAACAGTGGCTGATTCTGTTCACGGCATTTGTCTTGCATTTGTCGCAAAGAGAATAGCATATCCATGGAAGACCGGTTTTGTCGAAAGCCACACTGTGATCGGGGTAGACTTGATCTCCCATGAATTGAAGTCTTCGCAGAACAATTCTAGCAAACAATTTCCCAATAATACACAAAAGTGAGATTCCCCTATAGTTGTTGCATTCGCTCCGATCGCCCTTGTTCTTGTACATTGTTATGATGCTTGAGTCTTTGAAATCCTGTGGGACTTGTCCTTCTCGTCAGCATAGCTCTATTAGCTGGTGGATCTGTAGAGTGAGTGTTCTTTGCCCATTCCTGTTAACCTCTATAGGAATCCCATCCTTACCTGGAGCCTTGCCAGATGCAAGTTCATTTATAGCACACTTAACTTCTGTTATGGTTATGTAGGAAGTGTGTCCAGGTGGTCAAGAGTTGGTAGAGCCTCTATGGCGTTGAGGGCGTCATCCGCTAGTTTGGTCTCATTTGAGTAAAACTCCGAATAGTGCTCTTTCATCAATCCATCTGCTGTTTCTTATTAGTGATGATTTCTCCAGTCAAAGGTATTCAGTGGTGCACGTCTTTTTTATCATTGGATCACAGGCTTTCTTTATCCCTTCATGCATGCTTCTGATGTTTCCCTTATCACTTGCAGTTTGAATGGACTCACATAACTTGATCCCGTAGTAATTTGCACACTGAATGGCAGCCTTTTGCACATCCTTCCTAGCTTGCTTCAGCTCACTCAGAGTGTTACGCGTTGTTCTTTCCTTGTTTTTTTAGAGAGCTATCTTCTTTTTATCAATCAAGGGCTGCAGTGTCTGGCTGTTTGCCACAAACCAGTCCTGCCTCTTATGACCCACAGTGCTGTAAACCCCTACCGCTGTTTTATAAAGAGTTTCCTTAAGGCTACCCCACTTTTCACTTGCTGTACAATTTTCTGATGTATCAGTGAAAGCGTCTTCAATTTGCTGTTGGAACTCAAAGCACTTATCAGGATCATGGGTGTTAATAATATTAATCCTGGGGCTAGAATTGTGTTTAGCTGTGTAGATTCTCTTTGGTCTCAGTCTAACCCTTGCAACAACCAAAGAATGATCCGTGTCACAGTCAGCACTCTGTTAACTCCGAGTTAATGATGTTTGGTTCAGATGTCTCCGTGTGTGCTGATCAGCTTATGCCAATGGCCGGATCTTGGATGTTTCCATGTGACCTTATGCAGCTCTGCTCTTTTGTTTTTAAAAAAGGAGTTAGTAATACATAGGTCATTTCTGGTACAATGCTCCAGCAGCCTTTGCCCATTTTCCTTCATGCGACCGATGTTGTATTTTCCAAGGCATACTGGCCATGAACTCGAGTCCTTGCCCACACGAGCACTGAAATCACCGAGCATATAAATGTAGTCGGATTTTGGAACTGCCTTGATCACAGAGTCTAACTCCTCATAGAACGAATCCTTCACATCATCAGAATAAGTGAGTATCGGTGCATATGCAGTGATAATGGTGGCAAAACCACAAGAGGTTGCCAAGCGCAGGGATAATAGTCTTTCATTACCTCCAGCTGGAATTTCAATCATTCCCAATAGCGAATTCTTCACTGCAAAGCCCAAACCATGTTGCCTTTTTTCTGCCTGCCCACTGCCTTTCCACAAAATGTGTAATTGTTTTCCCCGAGCGACCCTTCCTCAGCGAGGCGAGTCTCCTGCAGGCCAGCAATATCAATGTTAAGACTATTGAGTTCGGTATCAATCACCGCCTTTTTTCTCACATCGTCAATATTCGTCAGGTCAGTGGAAAATCCTGGACACGTGGTTCTTACGTTCAAGGTTGCAAGCCGTAGCTTGAGGTTTCTATGTTTCTTTTTAATAGTACCTAGTGCATTGGTTTAATAGCCTGCGACTCAGATTTTGTCCTATCACCTAGCCCCAAGCACCCATTAAAGCAGGCAGGCTATTGCGGATCAGCACCCAATTGGCCGGGGGCTGCTCAGCTTGAGGTGGGTGGTAGCTGATCAGTGACACCTGTAGGTGTCTCCCACCATCAGAGGCAACTCGTGGCGCCCCATGTCTACGCCAATTGACACGGACTTATAACCCGTAACTGCTAAGTCTCGCTTTGACTCAGAGACCGGTTAAGACCAGGGCTGGCCTGGGCTAAAATATAGAGACCATGTGTTGCCCATGCAACATGATCCCTCTCTCGGCCTGCCTAGTTCACCCCAGAGGAAAGGTAACACAAATACATCTGGAACAAGTCAAGCTGTAGAAGCTGTCAGATCAGCAAACCAAAGCTCTAACTGTCCGCCTGTCGGAGCTTCGATCCTAGACCAGTTGCCAACCAAGGCTTAGGACCTGGTCTGCCCTGCCATGACATTTTGTCTTTAGGTTGCATTTCCTCGCACAAGGATAAAGCTTGTACCCTACCAATTGCGCTCTTCCGTTCGAAGCCGTTGGCACAATGTGGGGTGTCGGGTTTGGTAAGCGCCGCCCAACATTCGGCGCTAACATATTAATAACAAGTTTATTCAAAATAATTCAGAATGAATTTTCTAGAGGACTTTATATATATATATATATATATATATATATATATATATATATATATATATATATATATATATATATATATATATATATATAGAGAGAGAGAGAGAGAGAGAGAGAGAGAGAGAGAGAGAGAGAGAGAGAGAGAGAGAGAGAGAGAGAGGTGTTTTAAACATAGAGAACCTTGTAATGAAAAGAGAGCTGATGAAAATTACAGCAGCTAGACAAATCAAATATTGTAAGCACATTAAAATAATGCTCTCTCTCTCTCTCTCTCTCTCTCTCTCTCTCTCTCTCTCTCTCTCTCTCTCTCTCTCTCTCTCTCTCTCTCTCTTGTAAAAACGAAACTGGAGGGAAAAGTTGAAGGCATGCGAGCACGAGGGGTAGACAAGGATACAAGTGGTAAGATAACATCAAGAGATGGATGAATGAAAGTCTACCAGAGTATATAACTAATGAATGAAAGTCGAGCATAGCATATAACTAATGAAACATGAAGCGGTTTATGAACCAGTTTTCTTCTATGTACAGATGCTGGAGGATGCCACTATTTGCTTCGTCTAGATCCATGTTATCCTGAGAGATTTTCTGTAACATTTAAGTTTCAGAGTATCGATTGTCTTCTTTAGTGACTGTGAAATGATCCGTGACCCACATTCTTATGTGGTCACAGAAGATATTAAAATGCTAAACTGCAGGGACTTAAAACGAATAGCCACGGTAGCATAGCAGCTAGAAGCTCGCCTGCCATACAGGACAAGTGATCTTTGCATCGATCCGCATCAGGGTGGTTTCCCATTTTTAAACATTGACCTGGGCTTCCTTATCGACCCAGCCTAAAACGAGTACCAGGAAGTGTCTTGAGAAGTAAAGATGGCCGCCAGGATACAGTAATCAGAAAAGAGAAATACAAACAAGATTTCCAAGGGACACTATCATTGACAAAGCTATACGAAGAACAGACAAGTGTCATTACACGTGTTCCAACAAAACTTATCATCTCTCAATGACACATAAAAGAAAAACTAAGACAACAAACAAATCTTAAGAAGTTTCACTAGTACCAAACTAACATCGCCAAACAACAATCATGCAGACAAACAGCATGCAAATAAGACCACACAAACAATTAACTTCAGACAAAATCAAAAGGGTAAACGACCGCATACGAACAAACCGCTTTATCGCATAAACAGAAACAACAAACGATTTGTTCTCAACACCCATCAGCACGAAAACAATCAACAAAGTTAAAACAAAGTCACCACCTACCAATCTGACAGAAAAATACAGCAATTTCTCTAAAACATACAACGCAACCAACAGGACCAGACACTCACATTCACCAAATAGTAGAACTTACGTAGGGAACTACTGACATGTTTGCTACAATTGACACAACTTGTAACAACACTGCTCATATATCAAAATGTATCTGTTACCACAATCTTGAGAACAAATCAGCTATCCATCATAATCACAATCTTACACATGTATCAGTCAACATTAATCCATACCAAAATTGCAAAGATCATAGTGCAGTTCATTTATTTCTATTGGTACAAAATTGTTGATGTAATTCTGATATATGGCTATTGTAAATTTATACCCACTCTTACATTGTTCAGGACTATTATTATATCTATAATCATACAACTGTATATTATTTGCATTTGTAAGAGTATCAGTTTAGAAGATGCAATTTGTAAATTGAAAACCATTTTTTCAAATCCACCCATCCTTCGATTACCAAATATACATTCTCAATTTATATTAAAATCAGATGCAAGTACTATCGCTATTAGAGGTTGCCTGATGCAGAAGCATGATGGAGTAGATCATCCTATTCTTTATGTAAGTCGTAAATTGAAACCAGCTGAGAGAAAATACTCGACAGCGGAACTTGAAGGATTGAGTCTGGTCTACTGTGTTCTCAAAATTGCAGAAATTCCTCCGAGGCGCCCACTTCATAGTCCAGACAGATAATTCTCCTATTGCTGGTTATAAAAGACGGTAAACCAAAGAATAATAGAGTTGCCCCCTGATCTTTGATTCTACAAGACTTTAGTTTTGAGATCCACCACATAAAGGGCTCCAAAAATGTAATTCCTGATATTCTATCAAGACTACCGAATACACCAGCTGAGTGACGCCAACTACTCTACCAGTATGCCATATTACAAGCTGTGATATTATTTTATTAGGACGCATAACAGTCAGTGTATCTGCACACTTACCAAAATACTGCAGCCTAATTACCTACAGCATATCCGAAAGTAGTATACTATTTGAAAGGAAAGAACTTCGAAAGTAAGATTATTCAGTACTGAAACAACCACCAGTCATTTATATCCTACAGACATGTGTGACATTGCCTATTACTTAGGGTGAATTCAGATCACCAACAACCATACAATTCTCATGTAAGGAAACAGGACATTGGACATTATTCGACCTACATGTCATTATTAATACGACATGTGTGAAAGAACCACACTAACTTTGACAGGACCATCTACACACGCCATCGAGGAACGACAACACGAGGATCATCGATTTAGTTAGTTAGATTATTAATTAGTTAAATGTTGAATACATTTTTGCATTATTACCTTTTCAAGATGTATTAACATGTCAATTTTTCGGTAAATTTTTCTATTACACATGTATATTTATCATAAAATACGTTGACCAGTAATTCAACGGAATATATATTGTCAAGAAAAACATTTTCTTTTAAATCATTCATTTTTATAAACCAGTTCAAATTAAGATGTAAACCATTGTATTATTGTCGGTACAAGCAGTACCTATTTTTCACACCATATTTTTCAAATATCGCCAAATTCTCCTAAGGGCGACAACCTTCACCATAACTTAACTTGTAATTTTTAACAAATAAGATTGTTGAATGAAAGACGGATGAAACAGAGCGTGAATGAAATAAATGAAGGAATGATGTACATAGCGTACAAATTGTACGCACCACTAGTCAATTATAATTTGTTTGCGTCTGATGTAAAATGTAAAACTTGTCACAAAATTTTTATACGTGTTTAGATAAAGTACAAGATATTTAATATAGTTAATCTAAGAATCACTGCTCGAAAATCCAGGTCATGAATTACACATATTTGGTAAATCAGGACAACGGTTCCGGTGTCAACACCACGTGTAGTTTTGGATTAACGATTTTCTCTTTCACGAATTATTTAAAAATATCAGTGATTTTAATTTTGTGGATGTGAATTCGACAGTGCATCACCACGTGTAGATCTGGATTAAAATTTTCCTCTGTCACGGATTATTCAAATATATCAGTGATTTCAATTTTGTGGAAGTGTTTTCGATTGTTTTCACCACGTGCATCTGTGCTTCCGTATTGAAGATTTCCTCTGTCACGGATTATCGAAGATGGAAAACCAAATTGTTAAACGTGTCAAAGTCAACACAAGTGAAGGTTTCGAAGGAGGAGCGTTCCATCAAGCGAACACACTTGTGTTTTCTATATCAGGACCTCATGTATTCCGGTTCAACTACTCGCTGATGGCGAGCGTCTTGAGGGGGCCTTGCGGGATTGGTAGGGAAGGGATAAAATCCATCTACCGCTTTCAGGACCCTAAAAGATGGTACGCTACGCTAACACCGGAAGCAAAGGCGGCCCATTATGAACGGCTTCACGGGATGAAGCATGAACTGCAGGATCCCAAAGTAACGATCGTAATTGAAAACATAGAGAAGGAAAAGACCAAGGCTATGATTCACTGGATGCCTACAACCGCAAAGATTGAGACAGTGAAGCAAATAGCCGCGGATATTTCGGGAGATATAAACGCGGAAGTGCATAAACTGAAAAAACAGCACGGACAAGTGGTTATTTCTGTGCAACCCGAAAGAACCTCTGCCACATTACGTGGACATGGAGTTGGACGGGGTAGAAGACAAGCTACACTGTTTCTTCATCACAGTTCCGGGGCGCCGTACGGCATGTACAGTCTGTGGGGAAGACTCCCACTGGAGTAATAAATGTCCGGCCAAAGTACAAACCCAGAAGGCACCTATACTGGCACAAAAAGTCACTTCGAACTCCCAGACAGATCAACATAGTAAGGAGGATGAAGACGGTTTCCAGCTGGTCAGTCGGAAAAGGGGACGCTCAACCAAGAGCCTGTCTGACGGTGAGAGCTCGACACCTCCAGCCTGCCAAACACAGGTTACCACGCTGCCGCCCCTCAACAACCACGACTACCCTACACCGCCTGAAGCGCACAGGTCAAACAAAAAGAAATGCGTAAGTAATTATACTGAACAGATAACGACCAGCTCCATGACCGAAATAGACAGTGATAACATTAACACACCACCACGATAAAGAAACCTGTCAGATTCTTCACCACGCCTCGTTATTGACTTAGAGATTTCGAGCCCGGCGAAGGAATCTACTGACAATCTCCAGAAATGATAACAGGAATACAGACAGTTTTGAAACAAGAAACATAATTATGCTCAACCATTTCTTATTTTACAACAAAATGGCAGCGGAAATTAAAATAATGAGTATTAACATTCGAGGTATAAGATCCAAAATTAATCATCTTATACCACTCATACACAAATATAAACCTGATTTTATTAGCTATTTCAGAATTATCGCCCTTTTTTTAGCTCTTCACTTTTTTTTGTGTAGTTTTGCGAACTTTTACCCGCGTCATCAAACGATCACTTCCTGGATGGACATGTACTGCTAAAAAGAACCAAAAAATGGAAATCGGTGTGGTACGATGAAAGGGGAACTTTTTTAATTGCGTC
>JACEFZ010016280.1:0-67677 GCA_014155875.1 Cepaea nemoralis
GTGCACTGAAGATGGGGTTGGCCGTTGATATGTTGAGTACAGGATCTTTCGGATCTTTCTTTCTGCAGATTCTACACAGATTTCAATTTAGTATTACCTTTCACGACCATTAAACCTCAGCCACATGGATGGTCTGTCAACAAAACAAATCTGATTATCACTTTGGTGATTCAAACAAAAATATATCTTCAACAATTTGTGTGATTCAAACAAAAATGTATTATCAACAATGTGTGTGATTAAAGCAAAAATATATTTATCATCAATTTGTGTGATTCAAAAAAAAAAATTTTTTAAACAGCAATTTGTTGTGATTCAAACAAAAAGTACTACCATCAATGTGTATGATTCAAAAAAAAATATATTTTCAACAATTTTGTGTGATTTAAAAAAAACATATATTTTCAAACAATTTGTGTGATTCAAACAGAAATATATTATCATCAATTTGTGTGATTCAAACAAAATATATTATCATCAATTTGTGAAATTTCAAACAAAAATATATTATCATCAATTTCTGTGATTCAAAAAAAATATATTATATTATCAACAATGTGTGTGGTTCACACAGGAATGTTTTATCAACAATAACATGTGTGTGGTTCGCACAGAGATATGATATAAAAATTATCAACAATGTGTGTGGTTTCACAACATATATGATATTATCAACAATGTTTTGTGGTTCACACAGAGATATGTTATTATCAACATTGTGTGTGGTTCACACAGAGATATGTTACTATTACACGAATGTTGTTAATGTAGGAGTCCATATTATTTGAAAAAACAAGGGAGACCATGGGGAAAAAAATCCCAGTTAACTTGCGGGTTGAAATTTTAATGGGTTAAGGTATTCGTGGTCTGCTGGACAAATTGGGGTGTCTGAAAGATGCCCTTCCGTCGCTAGAGGGCGAATCGTGTCACCTGCAGAGAGAAAAGCCTTTCGGGGGGGTATGAGGCGGAAACAGATGGGATCATTCATGGCGATAAATTAGGTCTAGAATATTCGGGCACTTTTGGAAATTAGGAGAATAAATGTAGCTGTTTTCTCCAGATGTATCATTTATGGGATGTTTTGAACTAGGTGAAGGAGAACAATTTAAGTTCCAATTAGTCCGTGTTAACGGACGTTAAGAAGCTTCTTATACAAGATGAGCGCAGCAGGCCTATTCAAATTTTACACGATTTGAGTCACGTTGGACAACGGCTGGACTGAATATCCGCGGATGAAGAATAAGCAATAATAAGTAAATATGGAATATAATAACGAAACTTCTTCACTATGTAATTATTTGATATTTAAAAATTCCCCTTTAGTATGCAATATATGGGTCATAATAACAAAAAAACCCTTTTGTACGTAATATTGGACATAATAACGAAACTCCTTCAGTATGTAATATATGTGACATAACAAAAATGTTTCAGTATGCAATATATGGGTCATAATAAGGAGGGGGGAAAAACACCTTTTTGTAGTAATATATGGAACATAAAAAACGAACATCCTCTAGTAACTATAGTATGTATATATGTGACAAAAAAAATGTTTCAGTAGCCAATATATGGGTCATAATAAGGAGGGGGGAAAACCACGATAAAGTATGTTTAATTTATATGGAAAACATAATAACGAACACCCTTTCGAAAAATAAACCTCATTTTTGGAAAAATGTAATATATTGGGACATAATAACGAACATCCTTCATTGTTTACTATATGGGACATGAAGAAAACCCTTTGAGTTCTTGGACGTTTTTTTCCTGGGTGTTTTTTTTTAGTTAGTTAACTGGGTTATCTAGCTAGGAAGGGAAAGTCTCGTCGGAGGTGCATGAACTCCGTCCCACAAGGTGTTGATCCCACTGTCTGTCTGAAAACAACATTTCTTATTCGGTCTCAGATAGAATTTGGCAGCTCTTCTCAATCATCTCATCTCACAGGTTTTGATTACACAGCCCTACACACACAAATTTTGGGATGCCAAACATGTTATACCTGATTTTGCATAAATGAGACCCAATAAATCAAAATATTACATTTATTTGTCTGTAGCAGCTCTAGAGTTTTAAGGGTACAGACATTTGGGGATTTCAATTAATGTAATTACAGTCTGGTCATAATTTATTTTTAGTTGTGCAAAACTGTCTAGGTGACTTTAAAGCAGACAATTATTCAAATTAGTTGAAAACATGCTGTCGAGTGTCCCGAAACTTGGATGCAACATGAGCATAAGATTGCATTACCCCCTATACCATTTACATTTTCTTTCCCGAGAATCTTGGCGACTTAGTGAGGAGCAAGGTGAATTATTTCACCAAGATATAAAAACATTTGGGAAAAGAGATAACAGGGACATGGGATGGGCCCCCATGATGGCACATTACTTTTGGACCCTTAAGCGCGACTGTCCGGCCATATTCCAGGAAGTCCTCGAAAAGAAGCTTTCTGTGTGTTGACTATAGATTTCAAACATACTAGTGATTAAAATTAGGTAATCAATGCAGAGTAATTACAATAATAGGAATGCAGATAAGAGTTAAAATGCCACTGATGGCCCTAATTTTAGGCTTGTACATAACAATTGCTAATTAATCGTGAAAAAAGAGAAGTTAAAGTACCGGAAAACGAGACGAACTGGCACGGGTGTTAATATTATCACTGGGTCGTGATTTTCAGAGAATTGGCAGCGGGCCGCAAAGAGTTTGGGGTTTGCAAAAAATGATCCAGAGTAACACACAATCAAGGTGACATAAGGATCTATACTGATGCGTCAGGGGTGAGAAAAAAACGGAGAGGTTGGGGTTTTATTGCAAAGGCTAAGGCGAGTCTTGAAAAGGGAGAGTCTGGCATATGAGATACGACCTCCAGCATGAGAATGGAGGTGGAGGCAGTAACAGCGGCATTCCGTTGGCTAGAGGAGGCCACTGCAACACACATTGTATTCTATACGGATTCAAAGAGTATGCTTAGTAAGGTGGAGAAAGGAATGTTTAGTGTGGAATGGCTACCCTCGCTTCAGAGGTCACAGATTGTGAGAATTGTATGAATTTTTTGCACTGGCGATGCGGGAGTGCGGGGAAATGAACAGGCTGATAGGTAGCAGGGAATGCACCTCTTGGTGGTAGATTGCCTGGGACAAGGGAGAGGTGGTCGTGCGCTTGAGGGACCAGGTGGAGAAGGCAGGGGAACTGTTTGAGAAACCGTATATGGAAAGAATGAGCTTGGGATGGGAATTTTCCTGAGGATGATATCGGTTCTTACCTCAACTCAATCAACTCAAACTCAATGCCCTACTAAGAAGGTTATTCTTAGTCATTTCAATAACTAGACCACGTAGAAAAATATCTGATGACATTTTTGGAATCAGCGAAATAAAATTACCAAAGAACAGCTATACAATTTAAGTTACAAACATGTACGTAAACCAGTGTAATACGTCAGATTTGGTTTGGGTATGCTCAAGTTTGACACCGGTTGTACAGAGTTGGATATAATATTATTATCTGTGGTTTTGCAGTCATATGTATATTAGATGTTTCAGTGTGAGTGATAGTTGATACATAAGCGCACTTGCTTTTTTGACATCTTGATTTCAAATTTTTTTATCTTTTTTAAACAATTTTCTGTGATCAGATTTCCTAGAAAATTAAAAATACCTTCACTTGTTTCAAGGGTGTACATTTATCAATATATTAGTGGACTAGGATGTCTGCTAATCCGCGTTATTTCAGTTTTGATTGTATTACATTCAAAATTGTACCCTGCTGAATGTTGACCTCGGCTTATTAAAATGATTTTGCAGTCTGCCCTCGGGTGCTAAAAAATAGGCACGTTTCGCCTGCAAATACAGCTCATTTATTGCGGGTATTTCTAACAGCATCTTTGAAAACTTCTCCACAATCGGACCGGTGGGAAAGCCACCAGCTGTCTCTTCCAGGGAAAGTCCCTACAAGTGGGAGGGTATGGAAGGACGTGATCGCCTAAAAACAACCATGACTCTATAAAATCATTTGTTATTTGGGGAGAAAACTGCGCTTTAAGTGTCGATTCATATAGAAAACACGCTTGTTCCCCTTTTGTAAACTCTTAAATTTCTGGGAATACAGGTCAAGTCTAGATTACGAAGGGTTTTCCCCTCCATGGTAACGGCAGGACGCCAGTTGTTACTAGGGGGCTGGATTTTGATTGTTAGTACCGTTGTTGTTCGTAAAGCTTGATTATTTTGCGTTAATTATTTGGGCCCCTTAAAGGGAAATGTTTTTTACCCAAATTGATTTAAAATTTACATTTTTGATGAAAATTTTAAATTTAATTATTTTAAATAAAATACCATTGTTCTGTAGTCTAGCTCTGGCTCTAGTTTTCTTCTAGTTAGTCTTTCTGAAATTTAACTTCGACCCTACTCCGGGTTTGTTTTTTTTTAAATTTTTTTTTAATTTTTTGGGTTAATTTGTATATCCATTTTAAAGTAACTTTGCCTATCATAATTTAGAGAGCAATGCTGGCATTGTATTTTTTTTCAAATTTTTAATAAATAAACGGTGTCAAGAATATTTGGGGGGACTGAGAAAACCCCGGGAAACAGGGGAGTAGTCAGTGTAGAGGGACTGTAGCTGCCCCAAAATCAGATATGGTACGTGAAAGAATGTTTTCAAAGGATCAAGGAACTCGATGTCTAAATCCTCACAATTTTAAAGTTGATGGCCCATTGTGCTTAGTCCATGCGTGCTTGACCTCAAAAGCATCATTTATATATTTTTGATTTCGACAGTGTCACCCCCACTGTCTGTTTGACTTTAGCCCGTACGGGCGACAGCCCAAATATGCTACCCTGCAGTCTACCAGTTTTTAATTTATATCCGCACTACAAATGACGAAATGCTTTTTCACGGCGTTATCAGATAACCTTTACCAACAATTAAACAGTTATAAACAAAGCAGTATGTACTTTGATTAAGCCCAAAAAAAGATGATCCCGTTTAAAATCGAACATTATTTCAAATGAACAGACAGCGAAAAATATCCTTTAGAACTGCTACTTCTTGCCATGTGATATTGGTGATCATGTCTGTCAACAGTCGTCTGTCTCACGTAATGCCAATCATTTCTGATACTGATGTACCTCAATGTCATGATGTCAAACTGTACAGCATCTTCTGTCGTGGTCTCCCCCACCTCACCCTCCCCTCCAAAGTTCCAGCTGACACTGTGGTGCTCCAACTTTCAACCTCTCATGATATGCCCAAAGAATGTAGGACTGTCTTATGTCTTATGTCTTGTCTTATGTCTTATGCTAATAACCAGTTCTCTTTGTAAATTAATATCTCTCAAAATATCTTCATTTCTCTTTCTGTCCATCCACGGAGTTCTCAAAATGCAAGACTGCCACATGTTTGTCAATTGTCTACAGATACAAAGATCCTCAGTGTTGGGGGGGGGGGGGGGGGGGGGGGGGGCGGGGGGGGGGGGGGGGGTGGGGGGGGGGGGGGGGGGGGGGGGGGGGGAGGAGAGAGAGAGAGGGGGGGGGGTCGTGGAAAGAGGGGGGTGGGTCACATCCAAAGAAACTGAACTTCCTGTGTAGGACATTACTAGTACAACAGTTAAGAAGAAGAAGAAAGAGGAAGTGCAGGAGGATTATGAGAAGGAAGAAGGAGAAAAACAAGATGACAAAAATAGAAGAGGAAGGCGATGACTTGCTTGAACCATGGAGTCACGTGATCATTAATAAACTCCTAATACTGTTGCATTGAACCTGGTCCGCTGAGTCAGCAGGTGAGTGCACTAGCCACTAGATTGCCATGGCCACTCCCATAGTTTATTTTCTGTGAACCACAATTGTGTGTATAATGTTGCCGCCACCGCAGACCATGCCACTGATAGTTATTTTCTGTGAACAACAATTGTGTGTATAATGTTGCCGCCACCGCAGCCATGCCACTGATAGTTATTTTTCTGTGAACCCACAATTGTGTGTATAATGTTGCCGCCACCGCAGCCATGCCACTGATAGTTATTTTCTGTGAACCACAATTGTGTGTATAATGTTGCCAGCCACCGCAGCCATGCCACTGATAGTTTTATTTTCTGTGAACAACAATTGTGTGTATAATGTTGCCGCTACCGCAGCCATGCCTCTGATAGTTATTTTTCTGTGAACAACAATTGTGTGTATAATGTTGCCGGCCACCGCAGCCATGACTCTGATAGTTATTTTTCTGTGAACAACAATTGTGTGTATAATGTTGCCGCCACCGCAGCCATGACTCTGATAGTTATTTTTCTGTGAACAACAATTGTGTGTATAATGTTGCCGCCACCGCAGCCATGACTCTGATAGTTATTTTTCTGTGAACAACAATTGTGTGTATAATGTTGCCGCCACCGCAGCCATGCCACTGATAGTTATTTTTCTGTGAACAACAATTGTGTGTATAATGTTGCCGCCACCGCAGCCATGCCACTGATAGTTATTTTTCTGTGAACAACAATTGTGTGTATAATGTTGCCCGCCACCAGCAGCCATGCCACTGATAGTTATTTTTCTGTGAACAACAATTGTGTGTATAATGTTGCCGCTACCGCAGCCATGCCTCTGATAGTTATTTTTCTGTGAACAACAATTGTGTGTATAATGTTGCCGGCCACCGCAGCCATGCCACTGATAGTTATTTTTCTGTGAACCACAATTGTGTGTATAATGTTGCCGCCACCAGCAGCCCATGCCACTGATAGTTATTTTTCTGTGAACAACAATTGTGTGTATAATGTTGCCGCTACCGCAGCCATGCCTCTGATAGTTATTTTTTCTGTGAACAACAATTGTGTGTATAATGTTGCCGCCACCGCAGCCATGACTCTGATAGTTATTTTTCTGTGAACAACAATTGTGTGTATAATGTTGCCGCCACCGGCAGCCATGACTCTGATAGTTATTTTCTGTGAACAACAAATTGTGTGTATAATGTTGCCGCCACCAGCAGCCATGACTCTGATAGTTATTTTTCTGTAAACAACAATTGTGTGTATAATGTTGCCGCCACCGCAGCCATGCCACTGATAGTTATTTTTCTGTGAACAAACAATTGTGTGTATAATGTGCCGCCACCGCAGCCATGCCACTGATAGTTATTTTTCTGTGAACACAATTGTGTGTATAATGTTGCCGCTACCGCAAGCCATGCCTCTGATAGTTATTTTTCTGTGAACCACAATTGTGTGTATAATTATTGCAGCTACTGTAGCCATGACTCTGATAGTTATTTTTCTGTGAACCACAATTGTGTGTATAATTATTGCAGCCACCGCAGCCATGACTCTGATAGTTATTTTTCTGTGAACCACAATTGTGTGTATAATGTTGCAGCCACCGCAGCCATGACCAGCATGAACATTGGCTATGAGTTGCTGCGCAACAGCAGCAATCAGAAACCACTGGCGCCGTCTCTACACTTCACCCCTGACCGCATGATGCCGGTGTCCACCATGCATCGCATGGCCCTGAAAGCCAGCGAGAAGATCATTCTCCTGATGAACAACACCCTCATGCTCACCAGGCACCATCGGCTGGCCAACATGAATGATGTCCTTGTGTATCTCACGGTAGGGTAGATGTGTGTGTGGGATGTGTTGTGTACCTCACGGTAGGGTAGATGTGTGTGTGGAGGTTGTGTTTGTATCAGTTAATCATAAGGAGATCACTGATCTACTGGTATGTGTGACTGAGGTCCAGTTCTTTCTTCTAGGTGCTCCACTGGCCTTGGTTTAATCAATCAGGATGTTGTGTGTGTGTGAGTGGGTGTGTGTGTCTTCTTCTGTACCCTAGGGTAGACGTGCTGGACTGCAAGGTTTCACTTAACTCTCCATCCTGTTATACCATGTTAGTTCTATTATGTGTAGACACCAGTTAATGAATGCATGTATATTATTCTTAATTATGTTAGTCATTATCAATGTTTCTGATCCATACAGCAGTACTGAGTTGACAACAGATGTAAATAACAAGTCTTGTACTAGATGTAATTTCTGTTGAATGCCACAAATTCCCTGGTGCTATGAACACCTCTCTTGCCTTTGTATTCTTGTTTCAATATATCTGTATGTTCCCTCATCTTTCCTACATTACTACTTACACAGGTGTATGGTTCCTTCAATATATCTGTGTGTTCCCTCATCTTTCCTACATTACTACTTACACAGGTGTATGGTTCCTTCAATATATCTGTGTGTTCCCTCATCTTTCCTACATTGCTACTTACTACAGGTGTATGGTTCCTTCGATATATCTGTGTGTTCCCTCATCTTTCCGACATTGCTACTTACACGGGTGTATGGTTCCACCTCTTGAAGTGAGGTTTCACCAAGGGAGGATATCATTTGCTTGGTTTATTCTCATTACCTTTGCCATTCCCCTATGAATGTGTATATCTACGTGTTGTGACCTCCCATCAAGTGTGTTCAGTTTATCTTGTGTCTGATGTGTCTGTGTGTGTGTGTGTGTGCGCACGCGTGTGTGTGTGTGTAGGACAGAAGGCCGGTGCCATCAGCAAAGACCAAGTCATTGAGCTGCTCTGTCACATTCCATTGAATTAATTTTGTTTTTGGTTGTTATTGTTTTCTTCATAATCCAATCTATAGTCTTTATAATCCGTTCTATAGTCTATATACTAAAACAACTGAATACATTATTGGAATGGGACAGACAGAACTACACAAATTAGATTTTTAAGAGTATGCATCTTTCCCATTGCAACATACGCCTGTGAAACATGGACACTTACTAAACAAGCTGAACAGGGCACCCGGGAAGGTTAACCCGGTCAACAAATGCCCGCAGAAGTAGGATGTGTCGGCCTAACGGCGCAAGAATGCAGCTCTGCTGTAAACAGGCACAACGCAGTCACATCGGGGAACAAAATCCGGATGAACGAAGAAGAACGAAGAAGAAGAAGAAGAACAGGGCATAAATGCCGTTGAATATAAATGTTATAGACGGGTTCTAAGAATATCTTGGGTAAGAAAAGAACAAATGCATCCATACTTCAAGAGTTGAATATTGAAGACGGTTGGCTATTAAAGACGATAAAACAAAGAAAATTTTGGCACTTGAAACGTCATGAAAGTCTGGACAGAACAATAATGGAGGTTTATATGCCTGGGAAGAGAGGAAGAGGAAGGCCAAAGAGAAGATTGGGTGCAGGATGTGGCAGATGATCACCAGATGGGTGTATCGGACGCGGGACATCTTGCTTGTGATCGAGAAGTTTTCCGGAAGGTTGTAATGGGAGCGAGGTTCTGCAAAGGACATGACTGGCACCTTGCCGTCTTGACAGACGATAGTTTGTAAAATGGGGTTATCTCTCCATAACACAAAGCCTGGGCTGAACTGTGGAGACCATGTGTTGCCCATGCAGCATGATCCCTCTCTCGGCCTGTCTAGTTTACTCCAGAGGAAAGGTAAACCAATACGTCTGGAACAAGACAAGCTACAGAAGCTGCGGGATCAGCAAAGCAATGCTCCAACTGTCCGCCTGTCGAAGCTTCGATCCTAGACCAGTTGCCAACTGTCATCAAGCGATGCTTCAGGCATTACGGGATAACTTCTCTCGCACCACACAAAAAGATTGTAAGTCGTACGAGAGGCATGGATTACACATTTTATTGCCACTGGCTCTTTACACTACATCAATGCACAAAAAACGGTCGCTAATACATCACACAAGAATACACATAATTCCCTATCACTAGTCGTTTCCTAACCCTAATGCTAACTCTATCTACTTGGCTAAAGAAACACGCATCGACACTAATCGATGCGCTCGCTATGAAGTCTGTCCCCGGTCTGACTCTTTTCCTCGCGTGGCTACACAGCACGCGGAAGGACCTTGTGTGCCCTTCGGCTTGTGCGTGCTGCATCACTTCCGCACGCTTAGAGTAGCCGTCTCCTCTTGAGTGGTATTCCACTTCTCCGTGTCTATCACGTAGGCGTGATTGCGCCGTGACCAGAGTGCTTACTCTCTGGTTGACACCTCCGTGTCTCATGAGAGGACTATTTGATAGTTCCCCTTCCTACCTACTCCTTACATCTACCCTGCCCTCATGTAGGGGCACTGGGTGACCTCTAATCTACTTGAGGTAGACCACTCTTTCAGGGTGGTCTTCACTACTTCTAATTGAGTCTTTGACACACACCCTCCCCTCCTGTGTTGCGTTACAAACTTTGACTCATGGTTGTGACGCAAGAGGTTTCTAAAAAATTTGTGTATCTAATTTTTGTCAAAGACTACTGATAACCTGGTTCTGGGTGACCCAATAGACTTATACTGACTATTGTCACAATGTAGTATCACTTTACTTGGCTACTGGTGAATCGCCACAAACTTGTCTGGTTGGCGTGAGCCCTTCTTCTCAATCGCAATATTATATTAATTAGAGGTTTGTCTGAACCGGACCATTGTCTTATAGACCTGCCCTCAAATAGTAAATTAACTCACTACCCATACAAAGTTGACTTTCTTAGGGTCAACACATGAATTGCTTCATGTCCCCCATATAATATTAAACAACCCTTACACAAGCTTGTGTGCGACAGGCTTTACCTATCTCGCTTCCGCGTGTAAAGTTATCTTCACTGTTAAGTTAGTGTTTCGTTGTCTATTGTGTCCCCTGACCCGGAGTTATCTCCCTTTGTTCTCAAAAATGTATGTACTTTACATGTTTGTATTTCTGGTTGTTTGCGTGTTTGGATCTAACCTAAAATATACTTTTACTCCTAACATGTGTGTCTGTCTACAATATGCATGTAAGTTAGTTTTCAAGTGCCATAATTTGGTTAAATGTGGCCACAAACAAGTGTATAACACTAATTCGTGACTACGTTTCCGTCTTATGAGACTTAAAATACTTTATCTAAGATCTACACTAAACTACACGTAACACACTCAAGACAGCACATTTTTAACATCGAAAGCAAACGACTGACGCAGACAAAAATAAAAAGTCGCGTTGAGCGGCAGAAAAAATCCGCTGGCTGTCCTCACTCTCCTTTGTATATTTTCCATTTACTCTCACTTTCACACTTCTGTTACACATCTTTTTCCCCTCACACTTATTTAAAAACCTTGAAGTGACACTGTACAAGTTTGGCTCAGTTTGAAAAGACGTTGAGCTTAATGACTGTGCGTGAACTTGCTGCACGAGTCATTTATTTACAAAATATTTACATGTAAGAAAAAAGGGTTGATGGTTTGTACCCTGATATTATTAAACACTATATTCTACTGAAATACTAATATTACTTCTATATATATGTATTTAAAGTTGTTACACCACTTTAATCTAATCTAAGGGAAGTAATCTAACTATCTACAAAAGAATGACATTAATGTGAGATGAGTTATGTACCTTTCTGAAATGGGTTATGTGAAATGTAACAAAATTATAAATAATGTTTTAATGTTTAAATGAAAACATATATGATTGATATTTTTACTCTAAATGATGTAAATGATGTCTGTTTATATGTATAATCCTATAAGGTGTAAACTAATTTTAATCATAAATGATGAGGTTGTTAAAGTGTTCATTAAGATGGAATGAAATAAAGTGACATAAAATGAACTAAATGGGGCTGTTCCTATCCTACACTAAATGGTACTGCTATCTAAACTGTTTATCCTAGTTTTTAATTAGCTGTTATTAAGTCTAAAGTACTATTCTATTCTACTTTTATCCTAAGTAAGTGGGTAAATTAATGATTTATTTACACTACAAAAAAAATAAACTAAAATAACAAAAAAATCTATTATATTCCCTAAATCTAATCTAAATCTATCTTAAAGTAAGTAATCTAACTCTAATTTATCACTATATTAAAAACATGTTATAATACATATCACATTAAATAAATATATATACATGGTATTTAAATACCCCAGGTAAGTGGTTGCCATGCCGTTTAGACATTCCTTTCGTTGGCATAGTTTATATATACACACCTATTCTGGGTATATCTAATACACTACACAGTCATACTTGTGTCTTATGGGTATTATTTCAATCGTAGAGTCCGCTGGTGTCGTAGACAAGTAAATTCGTGTCTGTTAATTATGGATTGTTCTGACACTGTTCTTCCATGATTAACACAGGTGATTCACCGGAACACAAATGGAGCATAGTAAATAACGAGCTGTCTATGTACACACGGTGATTGACTAGTCCTTGGAGCACAGTTCTTATTCTGTTGTCTACGGACACATGGTGGTTCACTGTTCTTAGCACACAGTCCTGGACATGATGTCTATGTAATACATAGTATATTTACACAGGATATTCTAAGTGTACTAAATAACCATTCCTTAAACTACCTATTCATGTGGAATATCAGGTATTTCTACCTCAGATGGTCGACTAAGGGTATCAGCCAGAATGTTGTCCTTACCCTTAATATGCTCTATACTAAAAGTATAATTCTGTAATATTAATGACCATCTGTAAATGCGGTCGTTACGATGCACCCCACTTTGTATGACCGTGATCGGGGAGTTGTCGGTCTGGACTACAAAGTGAACACCCGCTAGAAATCGATGCAACTTTCTCACCGAATAGATGACGCTTAGGGCTTCCAACTCTGATATGGAATATCTGGACTCAGCAGGTGTGATCTTGCGGCTCACGTAGCAAATCGGATGGAAGATGCCATCATAAAACTGGCCTAGCACTGCAGCGATGGATATCCTGCTGGCATCTGTCCTAAGATAATAAACGAGCCTAGGATTAGGCAAACGGAGGATTGGTACATTGCTAAATAGGAGTTTTAATTTTGACAATGCAGAAATTAATAATGCATCTTTAACATCTAATTTTACTGATGCTTTTAAAACAGTTTGAAAATACACTTGTAATTTCAGCTAAGTTCGGTATGAACTTACTGTAATAATTTACTAAACCCAAAAGGCTCCTGACCTGCTTCTTTGTTGTAGGCATGGTCAGGTTCATAATTTTAGTAATAATTCTATTGTCAGTTTTTAGCTGTCCTTGTGAAATGACATGACCCAAAAAATCAATTTCTTGTAGGCCCAATTCAACTTTGCTCGGTTTGACAGTGAGACCGAAGAGTCGCAACCTATCGAAGACATGTCTGAGTTTCAGTAAGTGTGTTGTCCAGTCATCTGTATGGACACAAATATCATCTATATAGGTCACTGTATTCGTCACTCCATGTAGTAAATCTCTAGTTAAGCGTACGAAAGTGGCAGGAGCGTTACGAAGTCCGAAAGGAAGAAACCGCCACTCGTAAAGACCTAAAGGTGTTGAAAAAGCAGTAAGATGGATGGATTCAGTCTGCATAGGGACCTGCCAATATCCCTTAGTAAGGTCTAATTTAGAGAAGATTTTGGAGGTGGACATATCAAGAATAAGATCTTCGCAGGAAGGAATTGGTTCTGCGTCGATCTTAGTGACATTGTTGAGTTTTCTATAGTCCACACAAAGACGAATTGTGGAGTCTTTTTTCTTGACTAGGACGATTGGAAAGGAGTACTCAGATGTAGATTTCTGAATGATCCCACTAGCTTCTAAATTAAGAATTTCTTTATTTAGACTTTCTCTATAGCTAAGTGGGATAGAGTACGGCCTGCATTTGATAGGCTTAGAGTCCGAAAGAAGGATGGAGTGCTCGATCCTGTCCGTCCTACCTGGAATGTCGGAAAATATGTCCTTATATTCCGTCACTAATTCTATTGTCTGTCGTCGTTGCTCGTCTGTTAGTCCCGTTTCTAACCGTATGCACTCTAATGTAGCAGTCTTGTCTACAATTGGAACGGGTAGTTCCATCCCGTCGTCGTCTACCTGATTCAGTACGGTTGTGGTGCTAAGTGCGTTTTCTGTATACTCACTAGGTGTGTGCAAATCGTCGGCTTTGCCAGTCTCGCTAACTAGTGTAGTTGCGTTATGTATGTCTGTCGTCTGATCAATAGGTGTGGGTGCATTGTGTTCGTCTGTCTCTACATCTGTCTCTTGTCGTGAAAAGTAAGGTTTCAACATGTTGATATGAAATATCTTTAAGTGTCCGTTTATCGATATTTCATAGTCGACATCTGAAATTTTACGTACCACCTTGAATGGCCCTTGCCATGAGATCAATAATAAATTTCGTTTGTCTGGAAGTAACAGCAGTATGTCTTGATCTGGTTCAAGATTGATAGTTCTCGCACCTTTATTTGCGTATTGGCGGTAGATTTGACCCTTCCTCTCCAAAGCTGCCTTAGCTATGATACACGATTTCATAATTTTATCTCGTGTTTCTGTTACCATTTCATAAGGTGTTTTAGGGGTTGGAATTTCAATTGAATTAGTTACTACCTGATGATAAATTGTAAGGGGTCCACGTGGGTTAGCCCCGTATACTAATTCAAACGGTGAGAAACCCGTGCTTGAATGGGGAATCTCCCGATAGGCGAACAGCACTGTTGGTAACAGTGTATCCCAATCAGATGGGTTTTCTGCTGTCACCTTAGCCAGCATATGCTTTAGGTCTCCGTTAATTTTCTCTACTATTCCATTGCTGGCTGGATGATAGGCTGTTGTAAAATGCTGTTTAATCCCTAACATTTTCGTAAGGGCTTGCGTTGCAGCCGATATAAACTGGGTTCCACGATCGGATAAGATGGTACGTGGGAATCCGAATCGTGAGAACAAGTGTAGAAATACATTGGCAACGTCTTTGGAGGTGATGTATTTCAAAGCTACTGCCTCAACCCACCTTGAACATAGGTCTACCATCGTCAAGATGAAGCGATTTCCTTTGCTGGACACCTGGTTCAGGGGTCCAACAATATCTACCGCCACACTCTCAAATGGCCTAGAGGCCAGTGTTGAAGGCTGCACTTCAGCTGTAGGATGTTTACCCTTACGTACTAGTTGTTGACAGACATTACATGAACGACAAAATAGTTTTATGTCGTTACAAAAACCTGGCCAATAAAAATGAGCCTGAATTCTGGCCCTGGTTTTGTCGTATGCAAGGTGACCAGCAAACGGTGACTCGTGTGCAATCTTTAGCACAGTTTGGCGGTGTTGTACAGGTAACACCGTTTGCTGAATCTCATGGTTACCAGTTGTATAATAACGAGTAAGAATACCATTATTAAGTCTAAAAAACCATGATGCGTTCTTTGTTACTTTGGCTTTTTCTTTTAACAATTTCAGATATGGAGACACACTCGGATCAGCTTTCTGCTGGTCTATGAACTTTTGTCTGGTGGTATCATCCGTGCTAGTTGGTGATAGCAACAGTAAGTCTTTCATCCTGTAGTGTGTCTTGGTGTATAATAGTATCTGCTCTGGTTGTTGCATTAGCTGCATTTAATTTTTCCCATGCAGCTATTTCTTCGTTCGTGCAATGTTTTAGTTGGGGTAAGCATCCCAAAATTAAATCAGTACAAGGGTTATCTAGAATCGCACATGTAAAGGTGCCAGAAAGGAAAGGCGTGTTAATACGGGCTCTTGCCAAAGGGTAAATTTCAATATTACCCGAAAAAGTTCGGCACTTGACTGAGTCGCCTGTATAATCATCTGGGTTGACCAGTTCCTTTCTAAGACCTATAAGAGTGCTCCCACTGTCCAGCAAACATTGGCATGGTCTTTCGTTGACCAATGCATTGTGGAACACCAAATTGCCTCTGGAGGCTAATGCTGCGTTTACACTCTCAGTGGAGAATGGTACTGTATGCCCACATTCTAATTTTCCGTCTGCATGAAATTGGTGACATCGTTCACAACTGTCAAAGCTTAATATATCGTTTACACAACACACATCTTCAGATTGGTTAAAAGGTAATTCATTCTCGACTTCACACTCAGTCTCACTCTCACTATCAGAAGATGTATCAATTAATACTGCACTATTGGCCTTCATACGTTGGCGGCCCAGGCACTTATTTGAATAATGCCCGTAGCTGGAACAGAAGAAGCATTTGACTGCACGCCTGTATGCAGTTCTCTTGTTTTGTTGCTTCTTGATGACCATCTCAAGATGTGCAGGATAGTTTGGTGATTTATCACACATAGAATAAGTATCATGGAAAAGTTGGCAATAAACACATTTAGGTAATTTTTGGTCTTTCTTGTCGACTCTCTGAAATGGTTTTTTATTGCTACGATAGCTTTTAGGTTGGTCCTTAACAAAAGAGACTATTTCAGAGTCGATATTAGATGTTTTAAAAATATCCCTATTCGAGGAAAAATATGCAGAGCCTTTCTTTTCAAATTGTTCTATGGTCTCGATGTCTGACTGCTGAAGGAATTTAGCGAAAGGAGATGGTATAGTGGATATGACTTTATTCATGGCTATTAAGTTTTTAAGTTTCTCAAAATCTTTTCCTATGTTTGCTGCATTAAGCCATCTATTTAGTACGCTTTGGACATTCGAGACATAATCGATGAAAGTCTCACTTGGTTTTGGTTTTAAATTTGAAAACTGTACTTGATACCCAGGGGCATCAAGTAAGAAGTGTTGCATTATCCTATCATGGATGTACTGATAGTTAGATCTAAGATCAGTTGGTATTGATTCAATGACTTTAAGGGGCTCCCCACTAAGGTTCTTCATGTAAATCATAGCCCACATATCTATTGGTACTTGGTGGTATTTAAACTGATATTCGACATTTTCTGTCCAGGCTGATATGGAGTCTTCTTTACAGAATGGTTTAATAATATTCTTATACTTATTAAATTTATTTTCTTCTTGCTGACTCTTTAGTTTTGTAGCGGAGATCTCTAAGTGTGAGTCTACATCCATACCTTTCATCTTTAACTGTGTCTCTGATTCAATCTGTATTTGTTTTTCCTTAACTCTTGCCATTTCATCTATCTCTTTTTGCTTTAGTTCTCTCTCCTGATCTAATTGCTTTTGCTTTAGTTCTAATTCTTTTTGTTTAATCTCCTTATCATGTTCTAACTGCTTCTGCTTTGTTATCTCAGCTAGTTCTACAATCTCCTTTTGATGTTGTCTTTCTCGTGCACGTTCATCTCTCTCAGCATCTTTTGCTTCATTAAATTTTGCTCAGCATATTTTTCTAACTCCCTTCCTGTGTATTCTAATTCTTTGCCTGCTTTTATAAAATCAGCTAACGTTGACATGTTGTTGAGTAATTAGCTAGAGCTGACAGGCACTTAAATATTTACTCAGGTATATTGATATGCTAAGTTTTTAATTCCCTGTGTACAAAAATTATACCCTTAGATTGCACCTTGAAAACTGGATCACAAAAAAAATATACTAATAGATTACACGCTGAAAAAGAGATGCATTATTAATCATATTGCATTCAAAATACTTTGGGTATACTCATCTTAACATTCCAGATCAATCAGGTACAAATGTTTGGCACCTCAGGTCCAATCGTTTGGCACTACGACAAACACCTCGTGTTACACTTCTAAACAGCTGTTGTTCTCCCTGGTTTACAAGAGCATCAACAATTAACAAATTGTAAACGACATATGACTTTAGACAATTTTGTACAATCACAATCACATGCCCCCGGACAACACAATGTAGTCTAATTAATATTAAATGTCAATGTCCTGTCTTTGTTCTAACGTCTTCTGCCTTCCTTACCTAATCTAGTTTAATATATGGAAGTGTTGTGCAGACCGAGTTTTATTTGCCTAGCGAAAGTAGTGCCATCGTGACAGTAACAAACAGAAAAGGTAAAGAAATAATTAAATAAATGCTTTTAAATAAATATAAAAGTAATAATATTGTTCAAATAAGTAAATATATTCATTAAATAGTTAATATAAACTAATAATATATGATATAAGCCAAAGATTCAGGCGAGCAGCCGCTTTGCGATTTGTAAACAATCTGTCGCTGATTGCAAATGGCGTAACGCAGCTGTTTGTCAGTCGCGATACGTCACAGGCGCAGCGCTATTTTTAGATTGGAAAAATCGATATTGTCGCCGGCTCATCTTTTTTTGTGTATCGCTCCGCCGTGAATCATATTTGACAAATATTCGTAAATAAACAAGTAATTATAAAAATAAATGATAGAAAACTATAATAACAATACTTACAAATCAGAAAACATGTTCATAGAACACTAAACATTTCGATAAGCATAAATAAACACGATTGATCACGATGGGCACAGCTCAGCTCGCAACTTGTTCTGGTCTGCACACGTCATTATTCACTAACACAAATTAAACCCTGTTATTAACTGACAGTAATGCTATTTTAGAGCCGTGGGTGAGTGTTTTAGCTTGAACAATTGTCCAAGCTACACTTCTGACACCACTTTATCCTAGCCTGTCATCAAGCGATGCTTCAGGCATTACGGGATAACTTCTCTCGCACCACACAAAAAGATTGTAAGTCGTACGAGAGGCATGGATTACACATTTTATTGCCACTGGCTCTTTACACTACATCAATGCACAAAAACGGTCGCTAATACATCACACAAGAATACACATAATTCCCTATCACTAGTCGTTTCCTAACCCTACTGCTAACTCTATCTACTTGGCTAAAGAAACACGCATCGACACTAATCGATGCGCTCGCTATGAAGTCTGTCCCCGGTCTGACTCTTTTCCTCGCGTGGCTACACAGCACGCGGAAGGACCTTGTGTGCCCTTCGGCTTGTGCGTGCTGCATCACTCCGCACGCTTAGAGTAGCCGTCTCCTCTTGAGTGGTATTCCACGTAGGCGTGATTGCGCCGTGACCAGAG
This sequence comes from Cepaea nemoralis, assembly GCA_014155875.1. Lineage (NCBI taxonomy): Eukaryota > Metazoa > Mollusca > Gastropoda > Stylommatophora > Helicidae > Cepaea > Cepaea nemoralis. The sequence goes on from JACEFZ010016280.1 coordinate 18,748, forward strand.
TGCTTACTCTCTGGTTGACACCTCCGTGTCTCATGAGAGGACTATTTGATAGTTCCCCTTCCTACCTACTCCTTACATCTACCCCTGCCCTCATGTAGGGGCACTGGGTGACCTCTAATCTACTTGAGGTAGACCACTCTTTCAGGGTGGTCTTCACTACTTCCTAATTGAGTCTTTGACACCAACCAAGGCTTAGGGCCTGGTCTGCACTGCCATGACATTTAGTCTTTAGACTGCATTTCCTCGCACTAGGATAAGACTTGGACCCTCCCAATTGCGCTCCTCCGCCCGAAGCCGTTGGCACAGTGTTGGGTTTGGTCAGCGTCGCCCAACGTTCGGCGTTAACAGAAAGCAGGTAGTACCGTCTACTGTTATACGGTAGCTCAGTCATATCTGACTAAAACCTGACATCTGCAAAGAACATGCTACAGAATGAATGAATAAATAGTCTATATAATCCAGTCTATAGCCTATTTAATCCGGTTAATAATCAGTAACAATAATAAAACTGATAAATGGCATTACATTAACATGTTAACATTATATTGGCCATGAGACTGTTATCTGTACTATAACATTACATTAGTCATGTGACAGTCAGTTGTGGTACAATATTACATTAGTTGTGTAACAGCTGTGGTACAACATTACATTGGTCATGAGACTGTTATCTGTACTATAACAATACATTAGTCATGTGACAGTCAGTTGTGGAACAATATTACATTAGTTGTGTGACAGCTGTGGTACAACATTACATTGGTCACGAGACTGGCAGCCGTACTATAACGTTACATTAGTCATGTGACTGTTAGCTGTAGTATAACATTACATTAGTAATATTATAGTCAGCTGTACTGTAACATTACTTTAGTCATGTGACAGTCATCTGAACTATAACATTATGTTAGTTATGTCTCAATTGAACTATAATAGTACGTTCGTCATGTGACTGTCAGCTGTGGTATAACATTACATTTGTCATGTGACAGTGAGCTGTATTATAACATTACATTGGTCATGTGACCGACAGCTGTGGTACAATATTACATTAGTCATGAGACTGTCGGCTGTAGTATAACATTACATTAGTCATGTGACCATCAGCTGTAGTATAACATTACATTAGTCATAAGACTGTCAGACAATCATAACATGACATTAGTCTTTTGACTGTCAGATGTATCATAACATTACAATCAATATTCATGTGGCTGTATCTCCTACATGTCACACAACCTAAAATACAGTGTCTAATATCTCCTAAATGTCACACAACCTAAAATACAGTGTCAATATCTCCTACATGTCACACAACTAGTCATAGCTTCAATGTTTCTGAAATCTCTCCTACATGTCACACAACTATAGTGTTTTTTTTTGTTTGTTTTTTTGCCTCAATATAAAATTCAATATCTCAGTAACCAACTGAGGGAAAATGATGAGATTTAGTATATAACCTTATGATTATGTCCACCCAACAAAAAAAATTTTGTTCTGGAGATTTTACAGCAGATTTCAAAGTTTGTTTATATGCGGTATATAAATTACGACTTAGAGATTAGTGATTACGTCCATCATTTTAACAGTATTACAGCTTCACCAAGACACGTCCCCGCAATTTTTAAAATTTTCACGTGATTTCCGTTTTGAAACAAACAGCGCGAAGATTCAGAGGTGTCTCCAAATGGGGGTTCTTTTATGAAACGTGATTATATAAATAAACTAGCTGACAAGGCCCGGCTTCTTTCTTTCTTTCTTTCTGTCTTTCTTTCTATCTATCTATCTATCTATCTATCTATCTATCTATCTATCTATCTATCTATCTATCTATCTCTAGCTAGCTACCTACCTACCTATCTATCTATCTCCTGCTGACCGACCGACCCACCGACCGACCGACCCACCGACCTACCTTTCTGCCTACCTACCTACCTTTCTGCCTACCTACCTACCTACCTTTCTGTCTGTCTGTCTGTCTGTCAGTCTGTCTGTCTGTCTGTCTGTCCGCGCTATTAAATATTGATAAAAGTTACTGGAAAAAATGTGAGGACCATGTGTTGAAAGAGGAAGAGGACTATTGGAGAAAGGATGGATTGAATTTTATACAACCGAGAGCAATCATCAACCTACTGTAATCGTCCGACACTAGATTAAGGTCTGAGCAGATCGCAGACCTTAATCTACGTACACACTTACTGGGATATTTTGCTCAACTATTCAGACGAATTGCAGGCCCTAAACATTACAGCATCAGCATCAGCTGAAGAAACAAGAAGGAAATGAAAAATAAGGTAAGAAATATAGTCCTTCTACTTTCCTGTTAATTTATAAATTATTTACCCCGTGCCTCTGTAAATTCTCTGTCTTTACTAATATTACACATTGCACCCCTCTCGGGATTCTCCGTGGTGAAGTGGTCAAGCGTCTGACTCGGGCTCCGAAGGTTGTATGTTCGATTCCGGGCCGCGTCCTTCATTTCAAGAGTGCATTATTTTCGGAGACTCCCGAGGGTCGTCGCTGGAGCTACGGAGTTCCTGCTTTGTGCGGAAAGAAACTGAGCCATATGGGATAAAAACCCGGTGCAATGCAGCCGACCCTGTCGATTGTAAGCTACTTCTTTCATTGCACCCACTCCCATACGAATCCTGATACGCCTTTGTGTGTCATCTGAATTTGCAGGTCTCCATTACCGTAAACATAACTTTTTTAGCGAGAAATCACTAGTTGTTCTGCAACACATCAAAGGAATGTCGCCGCTTTCAATGATTTAAGTTGTTTTTGGACCTATCAAAGACATATTCCTTGGGTGGGGGTAAATATAAGACGGCTGGAAAAGTTTCATAACGATGCAACAGACAGTTTTCAAAATAATTGATCGTGAATGAAGGCATTCAAATCGGAACAACAGTCGTAGTTTCAATGTTTCTTAAATGTCTTCTACATGTCACACAATCAGTCGCAGTTTCTATTTCAATGTTTCTTAAATATCTCCAGGGCAACCACGAAGATCAAGGCATGCCTGGAGACCGGGGTGACTTCTACCGGAGGAAACTGGCGGAGCAGCTCTACCTTCACTACAGCATCCAGAACATCGACCACGTCAATGTGCTGACGTTTGTGGAGGGACTTTGCCGTCTGGAATATGACTGCCGCCTCATTCTGTCCCAACTGGGCTGCCATCGCTCGGAGGCTCCACCTGTCAATATAGATGGCCAGACTTTGGATATCATTGGCCGACTGGCAGATCTTTACTGAAGCTCTGTGATACATCGTGTTACAGTTCAATATTTTACTACATATGATCATTTGTAGGGTTTCTTTGTGATCAGTAAAATGAAATAATACAAATAATAAAATATAAAGCAGATATGTTCTTGATTAGATATTTCCAACTGGGATTAATGTTGAACTTTTTCAAAATGTACTATTCTTCTGCATTGATTGAGTATTTTTAAAATTGTTGGGCTGTATGTGCGTCATATCTATTTACAGCGGAGCTGTAATATTTCCACCTTGTGGCCCACACATGCAACATCCACTTGGCATTTGATGGTCGGGTTTGCCTGGTATATATTGTTCAGCATATGGTGGTCTGTGATGTCAAATATCAAAATAAGTCTATAGCAGAAGCTGACGTAGTAGTGAAACTGAAATACTAATAATTGAATATATATTGTTTTATGAGGTCAAATGGCCAACTCTTTTTCACTCTGGTGTTTCCTTGTCCAGCTTCCATCAAAGTCAGATACCAGTGTAACATTCCCTTGTCCAGCTTCCATCAAAGTCAGATGCCAGTGTAACATTCCCTTGTCCAGCTTCCATCAAAGTCAGATACAAGTGTAACATTCCCTTGTCCAGCTTCCATCAAAGTCAGATGCCAGTGTAACATTCCCTTGTCCAGCTTCCATCAAAGTCAGATGCCAGTGTATCATTCCCTTGTCCAGCTTCCATCAAAGTCAGATGCCAGTGTAACATTCCCTTGTCCAGCTTCCATCAAAGTCAGATGCCAGTGTAACATTCCCTTGTCCAGCTTCCATCAAAGTCAGATGCTAGTGTAACATTCCCTTGTCCAGCTTCCATCAAAGTCAGATGCTAGTATTAGTATTATAACACTTACATGTGACATAGTCATCCACGACTTGGTTTGTATCCATACACATCTATATTTAGACTAAACTATGGAGCCATGTTGTGTTACAGGAGCCATATTGTTTGACAGAGGTCATGCTGTGTGACAGGAGCCATGTTGTGTGGCAGGGGTCTTGCTGTGTTACAGGAGCCATGTTGTGTGACATGGGCCATGCTGTTTGACAGGAGCCATATTGTTTGACAGGAGCCATGTTGTGTTACAGGAGCCATGTTGTGTGACAGGAGCCATGTTGTGTGACAGGGGTCATACTGTGTTCATTCATTCATTATGTGTCATGCCGATAAGCATCAGAGTCCTGGATCAGCACCGTGTTTCTGTCTCGACCATGCCACACGGCCAAGCCATCCAGGTATTTAATTCTTGGTCTTCTTCTTGGTCTATCCCATTCGATCTTGCCATACTGTGTTACAGGAGCCATATTGTGTGACAGGAGCCATGTTGTGTGACAGGGGTCATACTGTGTTACAGGAGCCATATTGTGTTACAGGAGCCATGTTGTGTGACAGGGGTCATACTGTGTTACAGGAGTCATATTGTGTTACACGAGCCATGTTATGTGACAAGAGCCATGTTGGGCTGGTGATCAGCACTGAGTATAGAAGCAAACAGCGCTTAAAACATGCTCACTGAAAGAATGGAGCATGTGACATTGAGCCTTTCTGGCTCCTAGGCGTTCAGATTGTCACATGCTCCATGCTTTTCGGTGAGCACATTGTAAGCATTTTCTTTTTCACTGGCTATGAACTCAAGCATATTCCATACACGTGCTACTAGGGAAAAGCAATAAGTAAGCCACAAATGGCTGTAGAAAAATAACTAAATATGTTAAAAACTTGAAAACAGTTTATTTTTATACATACATTGTCCCTTTATTTCTCATCATAATTTCCACCAACATTGATGCATTTATCGCATCGTTTTATAGGTCCTCCCAAACCCGCTGCATAGAACTGCGTGCTCTGTTTTCATTTACTCGCCATCCCACAGAACTGTGTGACTTACTTATTGACTCACCCTCGTAACTTTTCCTACCAATCTATGATGCATAGCATACGGGAGATCGCTAGGGGCTAAATCCACTGAAAACCCACCTTGGCGGGAGACATTTCACGAGTGACGCCGAAGTTGAATGTGAAGTGAAAACGTGGTTTAGGAAAACAGAGCACGCAGTTCTATGCAGCCAGTTTGGGAGGACTGATAAAAGGATGGGATAAGTGCATCAATGTTGGTGGAAATTATGTTGACAAATAAAGGGACTATATATGTATAAAAATAAACGAATTTCATATTGTTATTATATTTAGTTATTTATCCACAGCCATGTGTGACTCACTTATTGACTTCCCCTCGTACTTACTATATTTATTAGGTTGCCACTACTGGAGAGTGCACCGGACTGATGTTTTGTCTGTGGATTAGCTACGGTGATAATGTGTACTTTTCCAGAACAATATAGTCGTGCTTTATTTTTATTCTCTTTAACAATTTCCTTTTTTTTTCTCCCTATGGTGGCTGCTGAGGATGGGGACTTATGGGAATGCCCCGAATGCTGTGATGTCGATTCCTAAATCAATCAATCAATCAATCAATCAAATCTCCCTATGGGAGTTAGTCTTCTAAAATATTATAAATCATAATGCAGTAACATATTGGACGTTTATTGCATTGTACCATTGCACAAACAATTATATCAGCAGTGTAGTGAGACAATGTGAAAGTTGTTCAAATATTTGTATCTCTGTCGTCCTGTTGTACGTAAGAGATTGGGGGTTTGATTTCTTTTCAGTGGGGATAAATTTGCCTGCTGCCTTGTCTTGGTTACAGCTGTCATCTTTACCTTCCCTCATCCTGCACCACTGTAAGGAGTTTACATTTCTACTGGGACCGGTATTTCGTACCTCCTAGAACCCAACGAGCCGAATTTATCTTCTCTTCCTTCAGTGGGTAGACTTTCTCATGAGTAGTCTGTTTGTCATCTCCTTTATGTGTGAAGGTTTCTATCTACTGTAAACGATTACGCTACACCTATTACCAGTGCCCCTGGCCATCAAGCGAACCTCCTCCGACTTTTGAGGTACTTGTAATTTACAGTCTCCCCCCCCCCCCCCCTCCCCCAAGTGAAGGACGAGAAGTCTACAATTTAGTCCAACTGTCCGGTGTAGGGGTTTAACCCACAACCTTTGCATCAGCACGCCGTGTGGTCGATCTAGCGTTAGAGACACATACAGAGGTTACCGGGTATATGGTGCTAACACCGTATGTGTGTAGATCAACTGCCACTCTCCGGCTGGTGTGCTCAACATAACGCCGCCCGTCTCTACTTCCCAGGCTATATCATGACACTTATTTTAGACTGAATGGGCCTGTTAGGCCTGACGGTTTAAAACAAACTATCCATCTCAGTGGGAATTCGTGTACATGACACAGGGTCCAGCAAGGATAATAAGACTGTAGTGGTGTGGGGACTTCGATCACAGACAGCAGGGAAGGTTAAGGCCGTTGTGGTGTGTCTAAAGGCATATCCTGTACCTCACTTCTGGCGTCAGCGAGCTCCGTCCTGGTTTTACCGAACCCCACACAAAACGTCTGTCTTACGTCCTCTTCGAGCACCACGGATACCTGGCCGCCATGGGTCTAAGCTGAACCCCACACAAAACGTCTGTCTTACGTTCTCTTCGAACACCATGGATACCTGGCCGCCATGGGTCTAAGCTGAACCCCACACAAAACGTCTGTCTTACGTCCTCTTCGAACACCATGGATACCTGGCCACCATGGGTCTAAGCTGAACCCCACACAAAACGTCTGTCTTACGTCCTCTTCGAACACCATGGATACCTGGCCGCCATGGGTCTAAGCTGAACCCCACACAAAACGTCTGTCTTACGTTCTCATCGAACACCACGGATACCTGGCCGCCATGGGTCTAAGACGAACCCCACACAAAACGTCTGTCTTACGTCCTCTTCGAACACCATGGATACCTGGCCGCCATGGGTCTAAACCCAACTGACAGGGGAAATCAGAGTTGGAGTCCCCCAGAGATGCATGGGTCAGAAGCCATTCTTGCACTCATCAACCCACCCCCAGGTCATGGGTAAATGATGTCTGTCGAAGGTCTACTCAATGAATTTTAGAAAAGGGTTTTAATGTCCACAGCGCGTGTGATTCCCACTAAATCTCATCTCATCAGGTTCCTCTTGTACCTTGCGGTGTCGAGGTGAAGCAGAAACAGCGGGAGAGTGTCCGTCCATCATCTCATCAGGTTCCTCTTGTACCTGGCGGTGTCGAGGTGAAGTATAAACAGCGGGAGAGTGCCCGTGTATGGGCTTCATATATCAAGGTTCCCATGGTCTCTGTAATTCCTTTTATCCATCGTTTACGTGGCAGGCATCTTCTTTTACTTCAGTCTGTTCTGTACATCATTGCTTGTTGAGGTATACTGTTAGTTGCTAATCTAGGTATATTGCCAAACCATGTACTGTTTTTTTTTTTTTTTTTTTGGATAACATCTAACGCTGCTATAACGCCAATTTTAATCCTGGTTTCTTCATGTCTGATTTTTCCCCCCCTGTTCTTGATACATTGATAAAAGATAAATGATAGGTTCAAATGTCCATCGAACGAATCCTAATGAATGACAGCTCGGTTCAAATGTCCCCCACATGTCGCAAAACGAAAAATAGGTCTATGAGAGAAAAACATTACTTATGATGCAAGCTTCTCAAAATCAAGGAGAGATCCTAACTGTTCCTGGTCTGCTACATCAAATGCTCCGAGTCCTGTAGGTGGCCAACGCGTCTCAGTGACCACCCCATGAAACATTACTGCGCTAGTAAATTCATTATGTAGGGAGTCTGAGCAGATCGCTCAATGTGGAGGTCATCTAAGTCCAGATGGCAGGTTTTGTTCATCATCATCAGTGCCGTACCGACTGACGAGCACGAGAATATTTATCCACGTCATCTGACCGCCAACAGCATGTATCAGTTGGTGCGCTCTCTCACACCTTCCGTGACATGACCAAAAGCCACCAATAATCTTCTCCCATCTTTCTTTCCACACATCTTTTCAGTTGTCACAAATGTTCTAGGTTTTCTCTTCTCGTATGGCCCGTAAGAGCAAAGAATAGCCTATCGACTACCTATTTTTTATGTTTGCGATAAGTTATTTTTGTGTCTTAATATCTTTCAAACAATTTCTATTATTTATTTTGGATGTAGAAATAATTTAAATATTGAGCACAACCCACTACTGGCAACGCTGATCGTATTCTGGTATGAACCTAAGGCCTATACACGTCAATGTGAAATTCCGGGTCCGGTCAAGGATATGCACTATTGATGAGCTCAAACGAGAGCGAAACTCGAGTCCAGTGCTTCCACATTGATGTGGATAGGCCTTAGGTTCATACCAGAATACGATCAGCGTTGCCAGTAGTTGGTTGTGCTCAATATTTAAATCTAAAATCCCGAAACAACCAAATAAATCAAGTAGAAATAATTGTCAGCATTCTTCTGTAAAATCAAATCAATCAATCAGGTGCCGTCTCCACAATGAAGCTTGGCTGCAATGGATCTCCAACACTGTCTGTCTCTCGCCTTGACTGTACATTCTGTCAGACTGATGTTAGTCCATCTCTTGATGTTATCTTCCCACTTGAATCGTTGTCTACCCCTAGCTCGCTTGCCTTTAATCTTGCCCTCCAGTATGGTTTTTATAAGAGTGTTGTCTTTTAAGTAGCTGAAATATTTCACTTGCCTCTTTTTTATTTCTTTCATCAACTCTCTTTTCGTTCCCATGTTTTCTAGAGCCTATGTATTTGATTGTTTCTGTTTCCATGAAATAGGACATATTCTTCTGTTTATCCACATCTCCAGGGCTTCTATTCGAATTTTTAGTTGCTTGTTCAATGTCCAGGCTTCCGCGCCATAAATTAAAATAGATTTTAATATACGTAACATTTAACATTTCTCATTTTTAATGACATTATTATGACATATTAATAATGTGTTGTTAACTCTCTGGATGTTAATACTGATTTCAACTATTAAAAGCAAGTTTGGCCATTCCTATTCTCTCTTTGATTTCTATTTTACTTCTGCCATCATCTGTTATTACATGTCCAAAATAGGAGAAATTTGTTACTTGTTCTAGTATCTTCCCGTTTACTGTGATGCTAAAAAAAATCAACCATAGCATAAGCCAGAAGTCCTATCCCTGTTGATGTCATGTGTAAATTATCTATCACTTCTAAAATCGTGGTCCTCTATCGCTGTCATGTGTAAAGTATCTATCACTTCTTGAATCCTTCAACCGAATCGATACAGTTATCTCGGAACAGTCATAACATCTGATGAGAAATGCTTGAAGAGATTAGAACAAGAACTGTCATTGCGAAGGAAGCCTTTTGCAAGATGAAAACCATACTGAAAAGATATCAACTGAAACGAGAAAAAGAGTGTTGAAGTGCTATATATTACCTATACTTTTGTATGGATATGAAGCATGGACAATGAGTAGTCAAGCTGAAAAACAGCTGATGGCTGTGGAAATGTGGTTTCTGAGGAAAAATGCAAAGAATACCATGGACAGACAGAAAAACCAACGAACAAGTCCTTCAAGAAACAAATGAAGATCGTAAACTGAGCAGAGACATTAAACGTAGACAGTCAAAATTTTGTGGGCATGTTATGAGAAGAAATGAATTGGAGAACTTGGTGTCATCTGGCAAGATCGAGGGGAAGAGATCAAGGGGAAGACCTGAGAAGTAAATACCTGGATGGCTTGACCACGTGGCATAGTCGAGACAGGATCACGGAGCTGATCTACGACTCTGGTGATCGAGTGAGATGGCAAATCATGACCGCCCATGCTTGTCGGCATGGCACATGATGGATAGAGAGCTGAAGAACAGCCGATAGGTAATTGTTGGTTATTTATGGTGCTCAACTTTGTGACGACTGGCAGTGGATCTATTTATAGAGAGTATAGTGACAGCAAAAAAGTGAGGCAATGTAGACTATCTTCTTTACAGATGCCTAGAAAATTATGATTCATCAATTCAACCTATATGTCTTGGTAAGTGACATAATCGAGACATGAACACAAACCTGATCCATAACTGGAATCATGTAAGATGGCCAACCACGACCAATCACGCTTATCGGCATGGCGCATGATGATGATGAGACTATATAATCATACTTTTCAGATAACTGTGATGATGTTAATAGTGTGCTATATATCAGATATGTCCGTATATTTACATCTTAACACAATATTCTCTAGTTAACACACGTTGTCGACGTGAAACTAGATGTTTTGTTGTTGTGAGTGTGCCTTTCTTCTTGTTTGTTCTATCGAAATAGTATCTGTATTTTACTCTGCAATGTTGATATTCTATATAACTTATAAGGATGTTGACGCAGACAAGATTTTTTTTTTTTTTTTTGGGCGCTCGCTCGCTTTGAAGTCAAAGCGCAGTTCATACACATTCATTACTTCTAGACTAGAGTGTCCCTCGTCATCAAGCGAACCCACTCTCACTTCTGAGGTACTTGTAACTGACGTCCCCAAGTCAAGGACGTTGTTCTATCAGCGAAGTTGATAAGAAACTGCACTGATAATGTCATGAGCACAGTCGGACGAGGGTTTGACGCTTGCTAAGTGAGGAAAGGTAGGCCCTTTCACTTTCACATCACAGAACTTTGGAGCAAATTGTTAATTGTTGATTACTTCTTCCATTCCGTTTAATCTTCTTCTTCTTCTTCTTCAGCTTTCCGAGCCATTGAGGTTCTTTGCTGCAAATACAATCCGTCTCCATTCGTCTCTCTGGTGGACCTTCTCTTGCCAGTTTAATAATGTTTAATAATGACGTTTAATCTAATAAATATATTTAAAAAGCCGCGAAGAACAGCGAATGAACGGTGGGCCGACATTGACGACGGGTCTAGTTTATGTACATTTTCTAGCCTGAAGAGTTCCACCCCGCTCCCAACAACAACAGCAGACGTGAGTGGCAGTGGAGATCGCTGGGTTATTCTTGTCAGTTTGTTTTATTCTTGTTTGCTTTATCATCCAGATATTACTTCATGCATAGTTAAAGCAGCTAGTTTTATATAACAAAATGTTACTAGTGTTGATGTTAATATCTAAACAAACAAATGGAATGGAGTTTGTGAGAAACAGTTCTGATGAGTTCTGTTCTGCGAACCTTGCAACTTCTTCTGATTTCTTCAAGAAGTAAGAAGTTCTTGCATCTTCATCGAAGATACTATTTTATAAATGATTTATTACTTCAATACTACTCGTAAAAATGTCTATTGATACTAATAATACTATTACTATTTTACTATTCAATACTGAATAGTGAAATACTACTTCAGTCTTCTTCTTATGCTTTTGCCTTTTGGGTACTTTTGCTTTCTTTCACCCCAAACAAACTTTGCCAGCTATATTTAGAGTCACCAGCTATATTTAGAGTCACCAGCTATATTTAGAGTCACCAGCTATATTTAGCGCCGACGGTGATCTCCTCTGTGTTCGGCTGGAGTGCGTGTCAGTGCGTTTCAATTGCCCCACACCACAGTGTTTCTTAGGCTGTGGCAACCGTTTCTGTGTGAGTTTTCTGGAACTGGCACAACTGTAGTCTCCGACCTCTGGCGTGCTTACAACGGAATTGGAAGTATTCCCGAATTGACGCATCTCACAGTCAACCACTCCTACAAGTTTGTGGACCCTACCACCGGCGCACATACTCAATGTATCGAGCGCATGTGGAGAACGGCCAAGGAGAGAAACAAGAGGCAGAATGGAACACGCAGGCTTCTACTAGAGTCCTACATGTGCGAATTCATGTGGCGCCGACAGACTAAATGCGCTGGTGTTCAACACCATTCTTGCGGACATTGTTGGATTCTGGCCACCGCAAGAATAGCGCACCACCGCCGCATAGAATTGCGCACCGAGCTACGGCACAACACACGGAAACCCCTGGATGTTCGGTGCAACACAGGGAACCCCTGGATGTGACGTCATACCCTGGGATTCCCTTTTGTTTGGGATGAAAGAAAGCAAAAGTACCGCCTTTTGTGAAACTGATTCTATGCTCAGAAGTTAGTTGCCTAGCTGCCCTAGCCTTTACCCTTTACAGGACGTAGCAGGCAATTCCAGCATTTTTCGGTTGTTTGTGATTCCTGGGCAAGTTTATGTTCAGTAGTTTGCATTGCTTTTTGAACGACAGGCACTCATACCTTTGTATGGAAACCAACACAATGCTATCCTGCTTCCAAATCGTCCGCAGCTGTGTTTCAAAAGCAGTATGCAGGATTAGGAATTGCATTCCTAACAACCCCTTCGCTACAGAGCTGTGCTGAGAACCTTGCTGCTAAAATGCGAGTCACATGACAGTTGAAACAGAACTCACTCAACCGTGTGGTTTCTGTCCATTTTCTGAACCATCAAGTCTCCAACATGAAGTCAGTCAGTAATACAATCATAATAACAAATGACAAGAAAGAGGTGAAAACACTGAATAAGTAACAATTCACAAATCATGAATGCAAGTATCATATGCAGAAAGAGGTGAAAACACTGAATAAGTAACAATTCACAAATCATGAATGCAAGTATCATATGAATGTTGGTGGTAATTGACTTTCTTTGTTTTTGGAATCAACTATTATAATTTTTCTTTTTTTTTGACATTTTGATTTTATTTGATGTGTTTCTTTTACCAACTGTCCGTTATTTGATATTTATTAACACTGTTTCATCTCATATTTAATGTCAGGGGTATAGCCTATACAGTGTGGCTTCGTTGTTGACTGACATTTTTGTGTGTGCGCACATAGTTTAGCATGTGTTTTATTTATGTCCACACGTGTTTGTTTTTGTGTGTGTCTTGAAGCAGCATTATATTTAGCATGTTTTAGTTCTCATATTTCCTTACTTGTGTGTGTGTTACCACTTGTTTAGTACTGATATTGAATCTCCAGGGAAGTTGTGTAGAGACTATTGTGTGAATGAAGACATCTTATTTGTTAGGTTGAGAATGTTGAGTGTCGTTAAATTACATCTCTGCCAAATCTCCATTTTTGTCTATTTGTTAACACTCAGTTCTATTACCAGATTATAGGGTGATCAGTATCTTACTGTTGCATATATTTACATGATTAGTATACAATTGTAGCATTAGAAGTTATAAGTTTGTGAAGCATGTTCAAGCTGAATAAATTAGTTCACAATGCTAGGACTACTTGGTGCACAGGTCTAGGACTGCTTGGTGCACAGTTCTAGGACTGCTTGGTGCACAGTTCTAGGTCTACTTGGTGCACAGTTCTAGGTCTACTTGGTGCACAGTTCTAGGTCTACTTGGTGCACAGTTAGGTCTACTTAGTGCACAGTTCTGTTTGTACTTGCTGTACAGTTAAGACTTATTGGTACACAGTTCTGTTTGTACTTGCTGTACAGTTAAGACTACTTAGTGCACAGTTCTGTTTGTACTTGCTGTACAGTTAAGACTACTTGGTGCACAGTTCTGTTTGTACTTGCTGTACAGTTAAGACTTATTGGTACACAGTTCTCTTTGTACTTGCTGTACAGTTAAGACTACTAAGTGCACAGTTCTGTTTGTACTTGCTGTACAGTTAAGACTACTTGGTGCACAGTTCTGTTTGTACTTGCTGTACAGTTAAGACTTATTGGTACACAGTTCTGTTTGTACTTGCTGTACAGTTAAGACTACTTAGTGCACAGTTCTGTTTGTACTTGCTGTACAGTTAAGACTACTTAGTGCACAGTTCTGTTTGTACTTGCTGTACAGTTAAGACTACTTGGTGCACAGTTCTGTTTGTACTTGCTGTACAGTTAAGACTACTTAGTGCACAGTTCTAAAACTACTTTTTGCACAATTCTTGGGCTGCTTACAAGCAGACACTTTTCAGCTTTGTCAGATCAAGAGCAGCAACACATTATGTTCACAGACATCTACAGACTGTGACCTTAATGAGAAATCTTCCACCAGTACAGCTCTGAAGTCCATCCAGCCTTATTAAATAAATAATGTTCACAGTTTTCTGAGACGGATAGATGGTGAGGAAGAAACTGGATACCCGCGCTTCATTGTACCAAGACCTAGATACCACTCACATGCTAATGGTAGTATCTGGAGCAACCTTTACTTTATTTTAACTCCTTACCATCAAGATGATGATGACGATGATAATATATTTGCTGTGTGATTCTATATATTAATTCAGTTCCATTTGTTTCAGAATATTGTTGATGAGAATGCTGCAGTTGTGGCGCAGATCTGGCCTTGCTGAGCTCTCACAAGCTTAAGTGTTGTAGTCGTTGTAGAGGTATATTATTTGATTGGTCCTTCGTTGACCTGTTTATATAGCCTTAGTTACAGTTGAGGTGATCAACCAATGGTTGACTACATAACACTGCTGTTGGGTGCTCATGCTGTCTGATACATGACTTGAGACCAGTATTGCTGAAGTGCACAGAGTGTGGTGGATTGCCCATGTAAACCACAGACCTGATAGACATACTCTACAGGACATTCTCTATGGGCAGCAGGCACATGGTAATGGAAAAATTAGATGTCATCCATGATATGATTCACAGATACGTGTACGCAAGACATGAAAACGTTGGGTATAGACACAACAACCTGGTGAGGAAAGACTGTAATATGTGGAGATGCACTGTAAGGATTCATCTGGAAATCATACAATTGGTGACAAGAGATTACTGTAATAAGCACAGGAGAAAAGAACACACTGGGAGAAATGCTAAGCTCTGTGCATCTTTTCCTAGAAATACATGACTGACAGGGGCTGTTATAGGGTATATTTTCCCCTGGAATACATGACTGAAGGGGGATGTTATAGGATGCATCTACTCCTGGAAATAAATGACTGAAGGGGGCTGCTATATGGTACATTTATCTCTGGAAATACATGACTGAAGGGGGCTGTTATAGGGTGCATTTATCTCTAGAAATACATGACTGAAGGGGGCTGTTATAGGGTACATTTATCTCTGGAAATACATGACTGAAGGGGGCTGCTATAGGGTGCATTTATCTCTGGAAATACATGACTGAAGGGGGCTGTTATAGGGTGCATTTATCTCTGGAAATACGTGACTGAAGGGGGCTGCTATAGGGTGCATTATCTAGGTAGGAAGGTGCCGGACACAGCAAGCCAACAGTGCCATGGTTGTCTAGCTTATAAGGGTAGTTGTATATTTTCTCAAAGACTGAACTCAAACCCCATGCATTGGTGTCAAGGTTGTCTAGGCCCTGACGAGGGCCTGTGTCTGTCAGAGTGGGGAGTTTCTGCGTGTATACATTCCCTGTTGCTAGCCAAAATTACCAACATGACATTTCTTTCTACTGATCAGGTGGCTAGTTGTTCCCACACAGACCTGCCCACTAACAGATTGTAACCATGCTGGATTATGAGAACCAAATCTTCCTGGACATGTTCCATGACGATGGTCTACTTATTATGTCCAGGTATTGAGTTAAGTCACTTAGCCATGTTCTTACTTGTAGATCATCAGCAGGTTGTTCCTCCACAGTATAGAAAATAGTCTAACTGGGGAATATTGTAAGGTTGAACTTTGTAAAGTGGAATATAGTCTAACTGGGGAATATTGTATGGTTGAACTTTGTAAAGTGGAATATAGTCTAACTGGGGAATATTGTAAGGTTGAACTTTGTAAAGTGGAATATAGTCTTAACAGGGGAATATTGTATGGTTGATCTTTGTAAAGTGGAATATAGTCTAACTGGGGAATATTGTAAGGTTGAACTTTGTAAAGTGGAATATAGTCTAACTGGGGAATATTGTATGGTTGATCTTTGTAAAGTGGAATATAGTCTAACTGGGGAATATTGTAAGGTTGAACTTTGTAAAGTGGAATATAGTCTTAACAGGGGTATATTGTAAAGTGGAATATAGTCTAACAGGGGAATATTGTCTGGTTGAACTGTATCACTGGAAGATAGTCATTGTACAGTTTAACTTTAAGAGTGGAATATAATCATTCTTCTTCTTCTGCTGCTGCGTTCATCCGGATTTTTTTTTTGGATGTGACTGCGTTGTGCCTGTTTACAGCAGAGCTGCGTTCTTGCGCCGTTAGGCCAACACATCCGACTTCTGCGGGCATTTGTTGAGCGGGTTAACCTTCCCGGGGATATAATCATTCTAAGATTTAACTTGATCATCGGAGTATAGGTTCATTTAAATGTAGTCATTGTAAAGTTTATGTAAATGTAGTCGTTGTAAAGTTTATGTAAATGTAGTCGTTGTAAAGTTTATGTAAATGTAGTCATTGTAAAGTTTATATAAATGTAGTCATTGTAAAGTTTATGTAAATGTAGTCGTTGTAAAGTTTATGTAAATGTAGTCGTTGTAAAGTTTATGTAAATGTAGTCATTGTAAAGTTTATATAAATGTAGTCATTGTAAAGTTTATGTAAATGTAGTCGTTGTAAAGTTTATGTAAATGTAGTCGTTGTAAAGTTTATGTAAATGTAGTTGTTGTAAAGTTTATGTAAATGTAGTCGTTGTAAAGTTTATGTAAATGTAGTCATTGTAAAGTTTATGTAAATGTAGTCGTTGTAAAGTTTATGTAAATGTAGTCGTTGTAAAGTTTATGTAAATGTAGTCGTTGTAAAGTTTATGAAAATGTAGTTGTTGTAAAGTTTATGTAAACGTAGTCATTGTAAAGTTTATGTAAATGTAGTCATTGTAAAGTTTATGTAAATGTAGTCATAAAGTTTATGCAAATGTAGTCATTGTAAAGTTTATGTAAATTTAGTCGTCGTAAAGTTTATGTAAATGTAGTCATTGTAAAGTTTATGTAAATGTAGTCATTGTAAAGTGTATGGCAATTGTAAGGTTTAACTTGAGTGTTGGAGTACGGCCATTATAAATTTTAATTTGAGCACTTAAATATAGTCATTATAAAGATTAACTTGAGCATTAGAATACAGTCATTGTAAGGTTTAACTTGAAAAATTGAATGTAGTCATTTTAAGGTTTAACTAGCATTGGAATGTAGCCTTTGTAAGGTTTAACTTGAAAAGTGGAATGTAGTCTTTGTAAAGTTAAGTTGACAATGCATTATAGTCAGTGTAAGGTTTAGCTTAGCCTGTATGTGGTCTGTGTACCATTCATGTTCCGTGTCCTACATGTTCCGTGTCCTACATGTTCCGTGTCCTACATGTTCCGTGTCCTACATGTTCCGTGTCCTACATGTTCCGTGTCCTACATGTTCCGTGTCCTACATGTTCTGTGTGTCCTACATGTTCCGTGTCCTACATGTTCTGTGTCCTACATGTTCTGTGTGTCCTACATGTTCCGTGTCCTACATGTTCTGTGTGTCCTACATGTTCCGTGTCCTACATGTTCCGTGTCCTACATGTTCCGTGTCCTACATGTTCTGTGTCCTACATGTTCTGTGTGTCCTACATGTTCCGTGTCCTACATGTTCTGTGTGTCCTACATGTTCCGTGTCCTACATGTTCTGTGTGTCCTACATGTTCCGTGTCCTACATGTTCCATGTCCTACATGTTCCGTGTCCTACATGTTCCG
Source organism: Cepaea nemoralis (assembly GCA_014155875.1). Lineage (NCBI taxonomy): Eukaryota > Metazoa > Mollusca > Gastropoda > Stylommatophora > Helicidae > Cepaea > Cepaea nemoralis. The sequence continues at coordinate 36,517 of JACEFZ010016280.1, forward strand.
TGTCCTACATGTTCTGTGTGTCCTACATGTTCCGTGTCCTACATGTTCCGTGTCCTACATGTTCCGTGTCCTACATGTTCCGTGTCCTACATGTTCCGTGTCCTACATGTTCTGTGTGTCCTAAATATTCTGTTAATGTTTTTGTTTCAGGGGTCTGGGAGTCAGTCGCTTGTTCCTCCATTTTCTCAAAGTCTACTGTGACCCAGCTAGCCTGACCTTGGTGCTCAATACCACACCAGCTGACGAGGTGGGTCCATGCTGATCACGCCACGTGATGTGTTCTGTTTGTGGTTTGTTGTAGACATGGTTCTCATGTCCTGGTTTGCTGGGGATCATGGCAGTATATGGTAATATAAAATCAAATAAACAAGCCATGTGGGGATCCTGCAAAGAAATAACAAATACAAGCTCGTATGCTGTACATGATAAGTACATGTAAACTGGCATCTCAAACTGCAGAGTGCGTACACAACTGTGTACCAAACACAGCCCAGAAAGATCTGTTCTATGGTCAGATAAAACAACTCCACATGTCAGACTACAGGCATCTGCAGAAGATGACAGTTCATGCAGGAAATATTAGATTCCCACAGTTCATGCAGGAAATAACATTAGATTCCCAGTGAACTACAAGATGGAGATTAATCTACTGTACCATGACAGGGAAGTGGCTTGATGTTGTGGTACAGACTGATTGATAGGCAAGATTACACAGAGATCGGTAGCAAAGATTGTACAGTGATTGATAGCAAAGATTGTACAGTGATTGATAGCATAGATTAAAGAGTGATTGATAGCAAAGATTGTACAGTGATTTATAGCAAAGATTACACAGTGATTCATGAAGATGAGCAGCAGGAGTTAAACCTTTTTATTTCCAGCTTTAAAATTCACTATTAATTCGTTTTTTATTTTCCATTTAGGCATACTTCATAGAGCAATTAGAGAAACAAGGAATCACTAACCCACCAAAAGTCATCACAAATGAAGTCAGCGCAGCAGAGAGGTAGTATACTCATCTTGTTGGTCTGTCCATCATTGCAGTAAAGTGGTAATGTTTGTTGTCTTGTTGGTCTGTCCATCATTGCAGTAAAGTGGTAATGTTTGTTGTCTTGTTGGTCTGTCCATCATTGCAGTAAAGTGGTAATGTTTGTTGTCTTGTTGGTCTAGTCCATCATTGCAGTAAAGTGGTAATGTTTGTTGTCTTGTTGGTCTGTCCATCATTGCAGTAAAGTGGTAATGTTTGTTGTCTTGTTGGTCTGTCCATCATTGCAGTAAAGTGGTAATGTTTGTTGTCTTGTTGGTCTGTCCATCATTGCAGTAAAGTGGTAATGTTTGTTGTCTTGTTGGTCTATCCATCATTGCAGTAAAGTGGTAATGTTTGTTGTCTTGTTGGTCTGTCCATCATTGCAGTAAAGTGGTAATGTTTGTTGTCTTGTTGGTCTGTCCATCATTGCAGTAAAGTGGTAATGTTTGTTGTCTTGTTGGTCTGTCCATCATTGCAGTAAAGTGGTAATGTTTGTTGTCTTGTTGGTCTGTCCATCATTGCAGTAAAGTGGTAATGTTTGTTGTCTTGTTGGTCTGTCCATCATTGCAGTAAAGTGGTAATGTTTGTTGTCTTGTTGGTCTGTCCATCATTGCAGTAAAGTGGTAATGTTTGTTGTCTTGTTGGTCTGTCCATCATTGCAGTAAAGTGGTAATGTTTGTTGTCTTGTTGGTCTGTCCATCATTGCAGTAAAGTGGTAATGTTTGTTGTCTTGTTGGTCTGTCCATCATTGCAGTAAAGTGGTAATGTTTGTTGTCTTGTTGGTCTGTCCATCAGTTGCAGTAAAGTGGTAATGTTTGTTGTCTTGTTGGTCTGTCCATCATTGCAGTAAAGTGGTAATGTTTGTTGTCTTGTTGGTCTGTCCATCATTGCAGTAAAGTGGTAATGTTTTGTTGTCTTGTTGGTCCCGTCCATCATTGCAGTAAAGTGGTACTGTTTGTTGTCTTTTTGTCTGTCCTCTTGCAAGTAAAGTGGTATGTTGTTGTTTGTGGTCTGTCCATCAGTGCAGTAAGTGGTAATTTTCTGTGTCTTGTTGGTCTGTCCATCATTGCAGTAAAGTGGTAATGTTTTGTTGTCTTGTTGGTCTGTCCATCATTGCAGTAAGTGGTAATGTTTGTTGTCTTGTTGGTCTGTCCATCATTGCAGTAAAGTGTAATGTTTTGTTATCTTTTGGGCTGTCTATCTTGGCAGTAGAGTGGTAATGTTTTTGTCTGTTGTCTTTCCATCTTGCAGTAAAGTGGTATTGTTTGTTGTCTTGTTGGTCTGTCCAATCATTGAAGTAAGTTGTAATGGGTGTTGTCCTGTTGGTTCTAATCCATCATTTGCAGTAAAGTGGTAATGTTTGTTGTCTTGTTGGTCTGTCCATCATTGCAGTAAAGTGGTAATGTTTGTTGTCTTGTTGGTCTATCCATCAGTGCTCTTAACCCATCACTACGTCAGGACTTGAATAAACAGTGAAATCATATGACAGTTTAACTTCACGTGAATTAGATATAAGTGAGGGAGAGTTAACGGTGTCAGAATCTCTTTCTTATCCTGATTCCATTTGAATTAATAGCAAGACATGATCAAGATGTCTGGAATAGAAACGGGAATGCTGTTTATGACGGAGGGCATCTTCTGTGTGTTATCTTGCTATGTAAACTCCACAGCACATTGCTGGTAGCCATTTTTCCAATTGTTGACCAATCAACACATGTCCTGGATCACAGGGAGTATATTAGCACCATTGGCTGCCCTTGCTTGGTTTTACCTGGCCACATGGAGTCTTGTTACCTGGGTTACGACAGCTGTTGCTAAGTAGCTGCTTGTTATTACCTTGTCCACTTCTTAGAGTGGACCAGATTGTACAGCATTATTAGCTTATAAATAATAACTACACACAGATTGAGGTTTAGGGCATTCTTAGAGTGGACCAGATTGTACAGCAATATTAGCTAAAAGATAAATAATAACTACACACACATTGAGGTTTAGGACATTCTTAGAGTGGACCAGATTGTACAGCAATATTAGCTAAAAGATAAATAATAACTACACACACATTGAGGTTTAGGACATTCTTAGAGTGGACCAGATTGTACAGCAATATTAGCTAAAAGATAAATAATAACTACACACACATTGAGGTTTAGGACATCCTTAGAGTGGACCAGATTGTACATTATTATTAGCTTATAACATAAATAAAAACTACACACAGGTGGTGTTTTAGAAACTTGCTGTTACTAGACTAGCAACTCTGACTAACTAATATCACATAGAGATGGGTGGGGTTCCAGAAACTTGCTGTTACTAGACTAGCAACTCTGACTAACTAATATCACATAGAGATGGGTGGGGTTCCAGAAACTTGCTGTTACGAGACTAGCAACTCTGACTAACTAATATCACATAGAGATGGGTGGGGTTCCAGAAACTTGCTGTTACTAGACTAGCAACTCTGACTAACTAATATCACATAGTGATGGGTGGGGTTTCAGAAACTTGCTGTTACTAGACTAGCAACTCTGACTAACTAATATCACATAGTGATGGGTGGGGTTTAAGAAACTTGCTGTTACTAGACTAGCAACTCTGACTAATTAATATCACACAGAGATGGGTGGGGTTCCAGAAACTTGCTGTTACTAGACTAGCAACTCTGACTAACTAATATCACACAGAGATGGGTGGGGTTCCAGAAACTTGCTGTTACTAGACTAGCAACTCTGACTAACTAATATCACATAGTGATGGGTGGGGTTCCAGAAACTTGCTGTTACTAGACTAGCAACTCTGACTAACTAATATCACATAGTGATGGGTGGGGTTCCAGAAACTTGCTGTTACTAGACTAGCAACTCTGACTAACTAATATCACATAGTGATGGGTGGGGTTTCAGAAACTTGCTGTTACTAGACTAGCAACTCTGACTAACTAATATCACACAGAGATGGGTGGGGTTCCAGAAACTTGCTGTTACTAGACTAGCAACTCTGACTAACTAATATCACACAGAGATGGCTGGGGTTCCAGAAACTTGCTGTTACTAGACTAGCAACTCTTGACTAACTAATATCACATAGTGATGGGTGGGGTTCCAGAAACTTGCTGTTACTAGACTAGCAACTCTGACTAACTAATATCACATAGTGATGGGTGGGGTTTCAGAAACTTGCTGTTACTAGACTAGCAACTCTGACTAACTAATATCACATAGAGATGGGTGGGGTTCCAGAAACTTGCTGTTACTAGACTAGCAACTCTGACTAACTAATATCACATAGAGATGGGTGGGGTTTCAGAAACTTGCTGTTACTAGACTAGCAACTCTGACTAACTAATATCACACAGAGATGGATGGGGTTTCAGAAACTTGCTGTTACTAGACTAGCAACTCTGACTAACTAATATCACATAGTGATGGGTGGGGTTCCAGAAACTTGCTGTTACTAGACTAGCAACTCTGACTAACTAATATCACATAGAGATGGGTGGGGTTTCAGAAACTTGCTGTTACTAGACTAGCAACTCTGACTAACTAATATCACACAGAGATGGGTGGGGTTCCAGAAACTTGCTGTTACTAGACTAGCAACTCTGACTAACTAATATCACATAGAGATGGGTGGGGTTTCAGAAACTTGCTGTTACTAGACTAGCGTCTTATTGTCAAACTACAGTTCATGAGTTTGTTGTTTATCATCAGGCAGACGACTTATGTGCAGGGAGGTGTTCTTTTCATTACCTCCAGGATCCTGGTAGTGGATCTACTGACCGACAGGGTCCCTGTGTGTCACGTCACTGGAATACTTGTATACAGGGCTCACAAGTGAGACAACTTTTACATTAGAGTGTTCATGTGTCACATCACTGTAATACTTGTATACAGGGCTCACAAGTGAGACAACTTTTACATTAGAGTGTTCATGTGTCACATCACTGTAATACTTGTATACAGAGCTCACAAGTGAGACAGATAGCTTTTTACATTAGGGGCTCAGGTGTAAGAGTAACTTGTATGATAAATGGGGCACATAAGAGTGTAGTCTGTGTGATATATTGGTCACTTAAGTCATTGTAGTTTTTGTGAGATATTGGTCACATAAGTGAGTGTAGTTTGTGTGAGATATTTGGAACATAAGTGAGTGTAGTTTGTGTGAGATATTTGGAACATAAGTGAGTGTAGTTTGTGTGACAAATGGGGCACAGAGTGAAGTAGTCTATGGTACATACAGCCTGTGTCATCAGCACTCTTGTACAATAGAGACATCTGAATCACCTGTATCACATAAGAGAAGAGACTTAACATCTTTTGCTGACAGTATTTGCATTGTTTTTCTGGGCATCTCTTGGAAGGACAGAGTCACTAATGCTGTCATGCACCGGTCAAATGACAGCACAGAACGTAATGGTTGGACCATGTATACCAAATGGGAGATCAAAGGCCCATAGCAGGCATTGCTTTGTGACAATTATTTTATTATTATTATGTGATAATGATATTGATTGTCACTCTTGGTTAAAAGACACTGATCTAATTCAATGAGTGATGTCTGTTAGATGTGCCACCTGTTTGTTATGGTACATAAAGTCATGGATACACACATGATTAATTGCTTGTTGCTGTTGTTCATGACTACAGCCTGTGAACTTATTTATGTGTTGTAGCCAATGGATTGCATTACAAACGTTTGTGTGTCAGCAGCTTTCTGTGCTGTGTGTGAATAGACTGTTGGGTATAGCTGGTGAGACTGGCAACAGTGGTATTGTTCTGATGAGAAATCTGACGTGTCAGTAAATCTTGGATGTTTCATTTGTTTATTTATATATTTGTGCATTTGTAAGTTTATGTATTTGTGTATTTGTTGACAGAATCATCGAGTCCTGCCAGGAAGCATTTATCCTCCGCTTGTATCGACAGAAAAATAAGGTAACCTCTTTCTGTTTTACAATGTCTGCTCTCTATATCTGCTGTGTTTGCTCTCAGATGTCTGTGTCTTCCTCTCTTATGTTGACAGACCGTCCTGGGTTTCTCCCATCACTGTACTGGTATGCTGTCTCTCTTATGTTCACAGACTGTCCTGGGTTTCTCCCATCACTGTACTGGTATGCTGTCTCTCGTATGCTCACAGACTGTCCTGGGTTTCTCCCATCACCATACTGGTTCTCTGTCTCGAGGGCTGAGTATCTTGTACCTCTGTTTGTTTACCCACTGCATGTGGTCACTTCTGTTTGTCTAGTGTTCATGCCGTTGACTGGATTGTGTTTGTGTCTACAATGTTAAATTCTCAGCTGAAAGATGATCACTTGATTGTTGATAGTGAGAAGTCTGGTGCTACTGTTTGTTTAATTTCATTATTATACCACCGTGTTCTGTCTGGTCTGTGTTGTTTAATTTCATTATTATACCACCGTGTTCTGTCTGGTCTGTGTTGTTTAATTTCATTATTATACCACCGTGTTCTGTCTGGTCTGTGTTGTTTAATTTCATTATTATACCACCGTGTTCTGTCTGGTCTGTGTTGTTTAATTTCATTATTATACCACCGTGTTCTGTCTGGTCTGTGTTGTTTAATTTCATTATTATACCACCGTGTTCTGTCTGGTCTGTGTTGTTTCATTTCATTATTAATCCAACATGTTCTGTCGGATCTGTTTTGTTTGAGTTTGTTATTGCTTTTGGGGTGTTCATAAAGCTGATTAGATGTTCTGTTTGTTGTCTACACTTCCAGTATCTACAGGTTGACTCTTATAACGATGAGGTTTGTTTGGGTTGGTGTTTGTTCTGATACTTTAACTATTGTAAGATCTTGTTCTGGGTAAAGATTCATCAAATTTTCTGTTTCGCTCCGTTTTTATGATGTACTGCTGAATATAGCTAGACAAGTCTCCTGTTGTAGGTGCTTGTTTCCCAGCCTTCAGTTAGAATATCTCATTACAACAGGTCAACCTTTGTGTTGACTCTGAGATGGGGTTGACTGGCATGTCCTGCAGGTCATTGACAGGTTACTGGTTGTCATTGTTCATTCCCCTGGGGGGAGCTAGCCAGCCCTGGCACTACTGGCTTTCAGCACCAGGCTCAGGGAATACTGAACCTATCTTGAAGCTGTGATATTTCAGTCTGTAGTGTCTTGTCGAACCAGTCTTGAAGCTGTGATATTTCAGTCTGTAGTGTCTTGTCAGACCAATCTTGAAGCTGTGATATTTCAGTCTGTAGTGTCTTGTCAAACCAGTCTTGAAGCTGTGATATTTCAGTCTGTAGTATCTTGTCAGACCAATCTTGAAGCTGTGATATTTCAGTCTGTAGTGTCTTGTCAGACCAATCTTGAAGCTGTGATATTTCAGTCTGTAGTGTCTTGTCAAACCAGTCTTGAAGCTGTGATATTTCAGTCTGTAGTGTCTTGTCAGACCAATCTTGAAGCTGTGATATTTCAGTCTGTAGTGTCTTGTCAAACCAATCTTGAAGCTGTGATATTTCAGTCTGTAGTGTCTTGTCAGACCAGTCTTGAAGCTGTGATATTTCAGTCTGTAGTGTCTTGTCAGACCAATCTTGAAGCTGTGATATTTCAGTCTGTAGTGTCTTGTCGAACCAATCTTGAAGCTGTGATATTTCAGTCTGTAGTGTCTTGTCAGACCAAACTTGAAGCTGTGATATTTCAGTCTGTGGTGTCCTTTCGGCAGTAAGTGATAACCTGATCTTCCCCAGAAAGTTGATGATCAGCCTCAAGGTTTCATTTACTCACAGAGGTCTTGTGCACATTTTGTCTGACAAACTTTGTCAGAAGATTGTTGTTTGGTTTAATTTCCAGCAGAGGCTGGATTATTTTGTCAGAAGATTGGTGTCTGGTTTAATTTCCAGCAGAGGCTGGATTATTTTGTCAGAAGATTGGTGTCTGGTTTAATTTCCAGCAGAGGCTGGATTATTTTGTCAGAAGATTGGTGTCTGGTTTAATTTCCAGCAGAGGCTGGATTATTTTGTCAGAAGATTGGTGTCTGGTTTAATTTCCAGCAGAGGCTGGATTATTTTGTCAGAAGATTGGTGTCTGGTTTAATTTCCAGCAGAGGCTGGATTATTTTGTCAGAAGATTGTTGTTGTTTGGTTTAATTTCCAGCAGAGGCTGGATTATATTGTCCAACCAGTGCTGCCTTGGGCTCCACTCATCCTCACACAATGGGCATCATACCATTGTCTGGGAGAGGACGGGTGGTGAGGAAGGAAACTGGCCTCTTCACCTCACATGCATGGCCTAACACTTCACTCCTCACAGGCAGCATCTTCTGTGTGATGACTTGTACATGTCACTTGTTGTAAACATCTGCTGGCTGGATCGGCTGATCTTCTTCTGTGTGATGACTTGTACATGTCACTTGTTGTAGACATCTGCTGGCTGGATCGGCTGATCTTCTTCTGTGTGATGACTTGTACATGTCACTTGTTGTAGACATCTGCTGGCTGGATCGGCTGATCTTCTTCTGTGTGATGACTTGTACATGTCACTTGTTGTAGACATCTGCTGGCTGGATCGGCTGATCTTCTTCTGTGTGATGACTTGTACATGTCACTTGTTGTAGACATCTGCTGGCTGGATCGGCTGATCTTCTTCTGTGTGATGACTTGTACATGTCACTTGTTGTAAACATCTGCTGGCTGGATCGGCTGATCTTCTTCTGTGTGATGACTTGTACATGTCACTTGTTGTAGACATCTGCTGGCTGGATCGGCTGATCTTCTTCTGTGTGATGACTTGTACATGTCACTTGTTGTAGACATCTGCTGGCTGGATCGGCTGATCTTCTTCTGTGTGATGACTTGTACATGTCACTTGTTGTAAACATCTGCTGGCTGGATCGGCTGATCTTCTTCTGTGTGATGACTTGTACATGTCACTTGTTGTAGACATCTGCTGGCTGGATCGGCTGATCTTCTTCTGTGTGATGACTTGTACATGTCACTTGTTGTAAACATCTGCTGGCTGGATCGGCTGATCTTCTTCTGTGTGATGACTTGTACATGTCACTTGTTGTAGACATCTGCTGGCTGGATCGGCTGATCTTCTTCTGTGTGATGACTTGTACATGTCACTTGTTGTAAACATCTGCTGGCTGGATCGGCTGATCTTCTTCTGTGTGATGACTTGTACATGTCACTTGTTGTAGACATCTGCTGGCTGGATCGGCTGATCTTCTTCTGTGTGATGACTTGTACATGTCACTTGTTGTAAACATCTGCTGGCTGGATCGGCTGATCTTCTTCTGTGTGATGACTTGTACATGTCACTTGTTGTAAACATCTGCTGGCTGGATCGGCTGATCTTCTTCTGTGTGATGACTTGTACATGTCACTTGTTGTAGACATCTGCTGGCTGGATCGGCTGATCTTCTTCTGTGTGATGACTTGTACATGTCACTTGTTGTAAACATCTGCTGGCTGGATCGGCTGATCTTCTTCTGTGTGATGACTTGTACATGTCACTTGTTGTAAAACATCTGCTGGCTGGATCGGCTGATCTTCTTCTGTGTGATGACTTGTACATGTCACTTGTTGTAAACATCTGCTGGCTGGATCGGCTGATCTTCTTCTGTGTGATGACTTGTACATGTCACTTGTTGTAAACATCTGCTGGCTGGATCGGCTGATCTTCTTCTGTGTGATGACTTGTACATGTCACTTGTTGTAAACATCTGCTGGCTGGATCGGCTGATCTTCTTCTGTGTGATGACTTGTACATGTCACTTGTTGTAAACATCTGCTGGCTGGATCGGCTGATCTTCTTCCTCATTGCCCAGAACCAGGCTGGCAACTGGTGGTTCTTACATCATACACCTGACTGTCTCTGAACATTTCTTATCCCTTTTCTTCTGTAAGGGGCGATGCGCTACCTTCTTGGTTTTCCAACCATTGAAGACAGAATACAAGTCTCCAGAGCTCGCGCCTACCTCAGAGTTAACGCAAACACACGACATCCACTGCATAGTGAAATTATGAAGGTGAAGGGCAGCAGGTTAAAAAGAGGACGGTCGTGGATGGGTCAAGCCGAAGACATTCTTCAACAGGTGTGTTCACTTGAGGACTTAGAACCTGGGGAGGAGTGGGTACAAGTGCCAACAGATTTCTGCACATCCTTTTCAGTTTGCATCCAACTAGATAGAAAATGCAGACAAGAAAATCCGGCAGCTGTTGAGGCTGAAATACAAGCGTTGATTTTCGAGAATTCGCTAGACGGTGATGCTGTCATTTACACAGATGGGTCGGTCGTCCGACACGTGAGAAGCTCATGGGCCTTTACGGCTCAGGCCGGAGGGAGAATTGTGAAGGAGGACTCTGGTGCTTTTGCTGAGACCACAAGTAGCCTGACTATGGAAGTCATGGCAGTAAGTAAAGCAATAACATGGCCCGAGACACAGACATTCACTAGGGCATGTTTCCTTAGCGACTCAATGAACATGCTCAAGAGGATAGAGATGGGGTGGATCCGAAGAGAATGGTTGCTGTCCTCTGGAGCGGTCTCGGCTGGCAAAGATTAGTTTCATCTTCGTGCCAGGGCATGCGGGAGTACAAGGAAATGAGCGGGCTGACAAGCTCGCAGGTGAGGCTTCTGTGGAGGGCGGACGCGCCATGGACCAGGCTGACATTCTGAATGCTCTACGAGAAGTAAGACTTTTGCGAGAACCAAGTGATGACTGTGAATCTACAACCATGGCCAGACTGCGAGAACAGCAAATTAAAAGAGGGGTGGCCAAACAAGAACACTACGCAGGAAGCCAAAGAAGACTGATAAACCAACACAGAACTGGTGTCATTAGCCGTTACACGCTGCGGGATTTGCTGAGGAGGGGATCCGAGCACTTATGGACTGAATGGTTCGATGTGCAATGAGGATGATCTGTCGACTAACTAACTAACTAAGATTAACATGAGGTATTTTTTAAATTTTCCCAACATGTTTGCATTAGTTTATATGATTCTCATTTAAATTGTCGTGTCTGTTCGGTATTTTCTATTCCCTTGTGTTCTACAATAAACTGGTAATGCCCATTGCTTCTGTCATCCACAGACCGGCTTCATCAAAGCTTTCACTGACAACCCCGAGGCATACACCAGTGGCTTCTGCCACGTGGAGCGCATGATGAAGAACTTGTTTGTCAAGAGATTATTTCTGTGGCCCAGATTCCATGCCAGTGTTGTGTCCACTTTTAACAAACACAAGGTACACTGACCTGCCAGGCTACTTACATAGGTAGAACGAAAAGATCATTAGCACATGCAGTCACTGAACACCAACCAGTAGTAGCAGGGTTTCACAGTTTTGGTTGTGTTGACCTGAAGCCCAGGCCCATTTAAAAAAAAAATCCCCGCCTCGGTGGTTTGAACAGATCACAGCCGGGTTGGTAGACAGGTGTGCTAGCCACTGTGCTACCGTGGCTCCTATTATTGTTCTGTATTCATGTAATATGCAACACCAGCAACTACCATCATTGGCCTTACATCAAAGATCATCTGTGATGAGACCAAGAGGACGTCCAAGAAGAAAATGGATTGACAACATCAAAGACATTGTACAGTCACACAGAATGACACTATCCAGTGCCGCCCATCGGGTGCTGGAGCACAAATTATTCCTCCCCACGACGCTTGATGGCAGAAGTGGAAGATGATGATGATTCATGTAATATTAACCCTCACCGTACTATCCTAATGTGATATCAGCCAACAATTATCACTATCCTGATTTAGCAGAACAGGTTGTCCTGTTCAGTATCATAACACGACACAGCAGACTGAACAGTCTGAAGTTGGTGCCTTCATCCCTAGTCACATGTGAACTGCCAGATCAGACAGCCAAACATATCCTTCTAGATTGTCATCGGTTGTGGACTGGACATTGATTGGTCCCCAGAAGCAAACATTCCCACCAGAACTGGGAGTCTCAAACAGCTCTCTAACACACGAGCACACATGCACACACAAGACTTCTTGAGTAGACATGACTAGAACTACAGTGAATGAGGAGAAGAAGAAATAGACACACACGAAGTAACCTCAACCCTCACTGTATTGTGCTAGTGGGATATCATTTTATAGACTCAAGGTAACCACACACCTCCACTCCAGTAATATGATACACAGATTTATGAGAAAATTGTTCATGCATTTAAGCCTGCGTTAAGATTTGTGTTCTCCCTCCGTATGCTCCTACCTCCAGGGTTTTGTGTTTCCCTCCATATTCTCCTACCTCCAGGGTTTCGTGTTCTCCCTCCATATGTTCCTACTTCCAGGGTTTCGTGTTCTCCCTCCATATGTTCCTACTTCCAGGGTTTCGTGTTCTCCCTCCATATGTTCCTACTTCCAGGGTTTCGTGTTCTCCCTCCATATGTTCCTACTTCCAGGGTTTCGTGTTCTCCCTCCATATGTTCCTACTTCCAGGGTTTCGTGTTCTCCCTCCATATGTTCCTACTTCCAGGGTTTCGTGTTCTCCCTCCATTTGTTCCTACCTCCAGGGTTTCGTGTTCTCCCTCCATATGTTTCTACCTCCAGGGTTTTGTGCTCTCCCTCCATATGCTCCTACCTCCATGAGACCTTCTTCAGGCCATGAGGTGGAGGGATAGGTGTGTACACAATAAGACAAGGACTAATGTCCTGTGTACCTTCTTCTTCTTCTACCAATACCTTCTTATGCCCACAAGAATTGATGATGATGATGACTGTTGTATTCCCCTGCAGGTCGATGTTATTGAAGTTCATCAAAGAATGACACCAGCAATGACTGCATGCCAGACGTCACTCCTGGATTTGATCAACGCTTGCATCAGTGAGCTCAAACGCTCCAACCCCAGTGTGAGTCGGTGCTGCCAGCTTATATTCTTGTATGGTTGCAAATTCCCTGTTATACCTCAATTGTTACAGATTATGGCTCGGTTTTTGGTTATCTTGAGAATGGCAGAGGATCCGCAATAGCTGCAGAATCTGCTCAGTATAGTAAATATTACAGGCCAAAATATGGTCTAGAAATCAATGTCAAAGAGACTCAAGTCAGGATTTTTACTTAAAAGAAAGAAAATGCTAAAGTTGGCATTCATATAAGTAATGAGAGGCTGAAGCTGGTATCAAGCAGCATCTGTACCTTGACCAAACATTGACAAGGACATTATGAAAGGAACATAATTACAAATTCACATTCAGCAACATGAAAAAACATTTTTTTCTGCGAACCAATATCATACCAGTTGAAATGTAGACTCGTCACATTCTGTGTATCTTCAACACTATTTTGTGAACTGGAAACTGTGACTAAACTAAGCATTCTTCTTGTTCTCCTGTGCTCAGAGTTTGCTATGTGTCACTCCAGCAGGGGGGTCACGAGCAGAACAGTGAGTCTGAGGTTTTAACCATTGCTCCGCAGATGTGCATCCATTCTATCTATAGTAAGTGTACCCCAACCAGCCTGTCTTTGAATGGTTGCGTGCAAGCTTTAGGCCCTCAAGGGAAGGCAGGGGCAGCACATTGGCATTCCCCACATCTAAGACTTCCATGAATGCACAGGATTCTGTGCTCACCAAAGGAACTATTGCGTACTGCACGTGGCTGCCAGAAGCTGGTAGACTGCTGCCTGTAGGCCTATTCTGGGCATGACAGTTGCTTTAAAGAAATATTTGTAATCCTACATACTGCTTTTGAAACACAGCTGTGGGCAAATGAAGCAGGAGAAGGTTGTGCCAGGCCCATCCTTGGGTTGGGCAGTTGTTATAAGCCAGTATTTGTGCAGTGAGAGAGTTGATACATGTATGCAGCACACTAACACTGTATATGTCTGGTCTCCCTGCAGATAGACACTGATGAGATCACCGTAGAAAATGCCTTATCTAAATCCTTTGAGACCATCATCCGATTGCAGCTGGAACCTGTCTGGCATCAGTTGAGTTCCAGAACTCGTCAGCTTGTGGCAGACCTGAAAACTCTCCGACTTATTCTGAGGTATGTCTAGATTCTGTCTCATGATGTGTATTCATGTATTATATATCTTGTTGTTATTGTGAGATATGTCTGCATTCTGTCTCATGATGTATATTCATGTATTATATATCTTGTTATTGTGAGATATGTCTAGATTCTGTCTCATGATGTATATTCATGTATTATATATCTTGTTGTTATTGTGAGATATGTCTAGATTCTGTCTCATGATGTATATTCATGTATTATATATCTTGTTATTGTGAGATATGTCTAGATTCTGTCTCATGATGTATATTCATGTATTATATATCTTGTTGTTATTGTGAGATATGTCTGCATTCTGTCTCATGATGTATATTCATGTATTATATATCTTGTTATTGTGAGATATGTCTAGATTCTGTCTCATGATGTATATTCATGTATTATATATCTTGTTATTGTGAGATATGTCTAGATTCTGTCTCTTTTTAAAAATTTGCCATGAAGCAATTTCTTGGTATAGGTCTGTGATGTGATAGGCCCATCACATTTTGTAGAGCTGAATGTATGGATGAATAGGAGGCCGGTCGATCCCTCCCTTAGCCAGATGACAAGTGTGGGCGTGGAACCCTGGCCCCACCATGTTCATGACATGACCAGTACTCTGAGATTGTCTACATCCTGTCTTTTCATGTGCATCAAGTTTGATCTTATTCTCATGTGTGTACATTTTGTCTTGTCGTGTACACTGTGTCAGCAAACCATGCCAGCAAACTCCTTATGATGAAGAGGATGGATAGAAGTTAGAATATGATTACAGGAAGTACCAGGAGGTCTCCAACAGTACAGGGGGATCGAGGCCCACATCTTTACTGTGAGAACCACCTTGATATAGACAGAGTACAGTGTAGATCTGATACTTGTTTCACTAGAGAAAGACCTTCAACTTTGCAACAACAGACATTATGGAACACCATGAGAGACCAGGGGTTCCCAGACACTTTTGATCTATGTGGTTGAGACGTATCACTGGTCAGCAGAGTATGGCCAGTCCAGCTGCTGGCAAGGAAGACCGGTTGTTTCCTGGTGTAGCTACCAGCCAGGGGCATCTGTTCACAGGGAGGCTGGCTACATCCAGGCACAGGTTAGACAGTATTATACATCTGCTACACAACACCAGCAAACACATGAAAGTCAACATCTGGAGAACATGCATCTTTCCTGTGACAAACATGCACATGTCAGTCATGGATCACAGCCGCTACAGAAGACAATCCAGGCATTGGACTGTAGTGTTACAGAACAATCAAATATTGTGGTTCAAGAAGAATCATGTCTGGGCAGCTGGGATACTTTGGCCATATTAAACAGAGGTTTAAACAGAACAGTAGTGGAGGCCATCATTCCTGAAAGAAGAAGCAGAGGACAACCAAAACAGATGGATACAAACAAGCATCCCACTATTTAACCCTTTACGGGGCATACGTTTTGATTTTTGTGTAACTCTGAACGGGCAAAATTTTTCAGGTTGTCAGTAAGATTTAGGGTTACGTTAGTAAACACATCAAATCTAAGGTGTTAGTGAACGTATGTTTGTTAAATAAAATACAAAATGAAGGAAAATTAATGCAGATTTATTATTTTACTCACATGTAAAATAAATAATCCAATGTTGCCTGCATTTTGGTTGCATTTGTTGGAACCCATGCTTGATAATTTATCTGTTCGATTTTTTGTCTAGCAAACTCATTTGTTTGATCGACAATCATTTGAAAAGTCTCAGATCCGAAGTATGTACACTGCTTATGCTATTTTATCACTGATATCTAGCTGCGATTCATAGTCAACTTCACAAAACTTCAATGTCACTTAAATTGAACCCAGCGAAATCTCCGCTATCACTTGAAGAATCTTCAAAATCCATTTTGAAAAAACAAAGCATAAAAACCCTGAAAACTATTTTCTTTTTAAAATTTGATCAAATTAAAAATTTTAACTTGCAAATAGCGTCCACGTTATCAAGTTATTGGCAAACCCGGAAATAAACAATGGGAAGTTGCGCAAAGTCTCGAGATCGCATGTCAACAACGCTTAGTTGTCATGGACGCTTTCGGGTGTATTACCCGTTCGGTAGTAAAGACGTTTTTGGCCACTGTGCCCTGTAACGGGTTAATCCAACAAGTGCCCCACTGTTTTAATCTAACAAGTGCCCCACTATTTTAATCCAACAAGTGCCCCACTGTTGTAACCGAACAAATGACCTGCTGTTTTGACCCAGCAAGTGTCCCACTATTTTG
Source organism: Cepaea nemoralis (assembly GCA_014155875.1). Lineage (NCBI taxonomy): Eukaryota > Metazoa > Mollusca > Gastropoda > Stylommatophora > Helicidae > Cepaea > Cepaea nemoralis. Next base: position 52,782 of record JACEFZ010016280.1, read on the forward strand.
ACCAACAAGTGTCCCACTAATTTAATTCAGCAAGTGTCCTATTATTTTAATCCAACAAGTGTCCCATTATTTGAATACAACAAGTGTCCCACTTTTGTGATCCAACAAGTTCCTGCTGTTTTGACCCAACAAATGTCCCACTGTTTTAATCCAACAAGCATCCCACTGTTTTCACCCAACAAGTGCCTTACTGTTGTAATCAAACAAGTGTCCCACTGTTGTGACCCAACAAGTGCCCACTGTTGTGACCCCACAAGTGCCCCACTGACCCCACAAGTGCCCCACTGTTGTGACCAAACAAGTGCCCTACTGTTGTGACCCAACAAGTGCCCCACTGTTGTAATCTGATAAGTGCCCCACTGTTGTGACCCAACAAGACTATTTGTTCCAACACATGTCCCACTTCTATAACCCAGCTGTTGTATGCGGTAATGCCTTGCTGCCCCCTTGTGTTATAAGAAGAGAAGTCCAATGTTTTCTGTATTGCTCATCTCTGGTTGCTGTGATATTGTTACCTGACACTGTGTGTTCATGTTTGAATCTGCAGACATCTGACCCAGTATGACTGCATCACATTTTACAGTCTGGTACAGTCCATCAGGTCAGTGTCCTCTGTTTGTGGCTCATCTCTGTGAGGTTCATTAATGTTGCACGTGCTGGAGCTCGTCACCAGTGTAGCAGGTATGCTTACATCATTAACTACAAGATGAGCTTGTCTTTGATCAGGCCCGTACAGGAAGCACAGAGTAGTCACACTGTAACCTTGCATGCATGACATAAGTGGCAGCTGTGGAGAGTGGGCACAGAACTGTCTAACCCGTTTCTTAAAAAAACTAACTGCAAAATTCAACCAGCAATGAATAAGTCTAAAGACAAGAACAGAAGAATAACTCAACCAATCAAACTGAAAAGATAACTCAACCAATCACAGATAACTCAACCAATCACACTGAAAGGATAACTCAACCAATCACACTGAAAGGATAACTCAACCAATCACACTGAAAGGATAACTCAACCAATCACACTAAAAGGATAACTCACCCAATCAAACTGAAAGGATAACTCAACCAATCAAACTGAAAGGATAACTCAACCAATCAAACTGAAAGGAGGCTATTTGTCTAGAAGAAGCATGACGGGATCTGGAAACAGCTGTCAGGAGGCTGGATCACCAGCTGACCTCCTGTCACAGAAGGACCATGTGTATGTGTCACATTAAGCAGCCTTTGTTGTTTGGAAACCACACAGAAATAGTAAAATAAACTGCTGCCTATGCTGAACTGGAACATGAGAAAATCTACCCAGACAATCAGAATATATCATGCATGATTCTTCTATACACATGTTTGGCTCTTCACTGCTGCTAGGGAGTTTGTGCACTGTCTGAGATTCTCCTTGTGTGATCTATGGGAGGTGAACATAGCACCGGTGAAAACATCTGTGTCCACGGATATCTGACTCAAATCAGACCAAACACTGAAAAGACAGACAAGCTTGGAGGTACGGAGGGAACCACGAGCAGTACCACCCATCACAGAACTTTCCAAAAGCAAAGACACTCCTACAACAGACCATGAGCTGTGGGAGCTTGATGAAAACTCCATTCCGTTCATGATGCATGGTGGAATAGATGCATAGCAAACAACTGCTGAAGTAGAGAAGCTCAACATACAGAAGACAAGGAGCAGCCATGATTAAATATGATACAGGCAGTGAAGTGATCATCACAACAGAACATCTTGGTACTGCCTTCAGAGGCATGATGACAGAAGCATGCCAGACCAGGAAGTCACAACAGAACATCTTGGTACTGCCTTCAGAGGCATGATGACAGAAGCATGCCAGACCAGGAAGTCACAACAGAACATCTTGATGCTGCCTTCAGAGGCGTGATGACAGAAGCATGCCAGACCAGGAAGTCACAACAGAACATCTTGGTACTTGCCTTCAGAGGCATGATGACAGAAGCATGCCAGACCAGGAAGTCACAACAGAACATCTTGATGCTGCCTTCAGAGGCGTGATGACAGAAGCATGCCAGACCAGGAAGTCACAACAGAACATCTTGGTACTGCCTTCAGAGGCATGATGGCAGAAGCATGCCAGACCAGGAAGTCACAACAGCACATCTTGATGCTGCCTTCAGAGGCGTGATGACAGAAGCATGCCAGACCAGGAAGTCACAACAGAACATCTTGGTACTGCCTTCAGAGGCATGATGACAGAAGCATGCCAGACCAGGAAGTCACAACAGAACATCTTGATGCTGCCTTCAGAGGCGTGATGACAGAAGCATGCCAGACCAGGAAGTCACAACAGAACATCTTGGTACTGCCTTCAGAGGCATGATGACAGAAGCATGCCAGACCAGGAAGTCACAACAGAACATCTTGATGCTGCCTTCAGAGGCGTGATGACAGAAGCATGCCAGACCAGGAAGTCACAACAGAACATCTTGGTACTGCCTTCAGAGGCATGATGACAGAAGCATGCCAGACCAGGAAGTCACAACAGAACATCTTGATGCTGCCTTCAGAGGCGTGATGACAGAAGCATGCCAGACCAGGAAGTCACAACAGAACATCTTGGTACTGCCTTCAGAGGCATGATGACAGAAGCATGCCAGACCAGGAAGTCACAACAGAACATCTTGATGCTGCCTTCAGAGGCATGATGGCAGAAGCATGCCAGACCAGGAAGTCACAACAGCACATCTTGGTACTGGCCTTCAGAGGCATGATGACAGAAGCATGCCAGACCAGGAAGTCACAACAGCACATCTTGGTACTGCCTTCAGAGGCATGATGACAGAAGCATGCCAGACCAGGAAGTCACAACAGCACATCTTGATGCTGCCTTCAGAGGCATGATGACAGAAGCATGCCAGACCAGGAAGTCACAACAGAACATCTTGATGCTGCCTTCAGAGGCATGATGACAGAAGCATGCCAGACCAGGAAGTCACAACAGCACATCTTGGTACTGCCTTCAGAGGCATGATGACAGAAGCATGCCAGACCAGGAAGTCACAACAGAACATCTTGATGCTGCCTTCAGAGGTGTGATGACAGAAGCATGCCAGACCAGGAAGTCACAACAGAACATCTTGATGCTGCCTTCAGAGGCGTGATGACAGAAGCATGCCAGACCAGGAAGTCACAACAGAACATCTTGATGCTGCCTTCAGAGGTGTGATGACAGAAGCATGCCAGACCAGGAAGTCACAACAGAACATCTTGATGCTGCCTTCAGAGGTGTGATGACAGAAGCATACCAGACCAGGAAGTACAGATGGAAGCCGTGGGCATGCATCTTTGGCTTGTCAGTGTCAATGTTTTCTTTGTATATTCTATTTTGTCTGTTTCTACATTCTGTGTTAGTATCTGTTTGTACACGCCGTGTCAAGTGTTTTGTTTGTATATTTCTGGTCTGTGTTCTGTTTGTGCATTGTTGGTTTGTCTCTTGTTTGTGTATTTTTGGTTTGTATTTTGTTTGTTATTCTTTACATGCCACCTTCATTTATCAGAATACAGTTTCTTGTGTGACAGTAAAGATTAGAGAATCCATGTCAGTGTTCTGATACACTTGCTGTGGTTGTATTTTCTGGCAAGATGTTCATGTTTTTATCCTTCCATCTTCTGGCAGAACTAGTGAGAAATCATTTGGACAAAACACTGGCTGGCTGTTCCTGGATTCCGCAGACAGCTTGTTTGTGGTGAGAACTCAGTGGTTGTTTGGTGTCTCTCTGTGATGTTTGTTTATTGATGTCAACATCACAGAACATGTTTGTGGTGAGAACTCAGTAGTTGTTTGGTGTCTCTCTATGATATTTGTTTATTGATGTCAACATCACAGAACATGTTATGAAACAGGAGATTTGATACAAAAAAGTTAGAATATCATGGACCGAGGAGAAGAAGCATGCTGGCCTTATACAAGATCCAAACGTGGAAGAGAACTGGCCACCAACAGCATGATGTCTGGGGAACTGAAATTCTGTGGCCATGTTACACATGCTTGGACAGAACAGTGATGGGAGGTGTGGTTCCTGGGAGAAGTGCACCAGCACCAAGATGGACACACAGTATTACAGAATGCTTGGCCATGAGAGTTCAGCAAGCAGGAGATATGGCCAGAGACCTAGAGACTTCTCGGCTGACCTTGATGAGAGCGATGTTCTGCAAAATTCCTGCTACAGGAGGACGATGATGATGTTATGTGGATGAAGCTAGAGAATAGGAATGGCCAAAGCACAAACATTCAACACATTGAAACATCTCACAAGAAAAACAGCTATGTTAAGTTGAAAACTAGCAGTGATTAAACCAGTGTTTCCCAACCTATTTTGTGCTATGCCCCACCCAAGCCTTTCTAAAATTCTTATATTCCCCCCCCCCCCCAACATATACATTATTTTTAATATTCAAAAATTGAAATGTTCACTAAAGAAACTTGAATGATAGGTTTCAGGAAGAAATCAATAGGAAATTATTGAGCAAACACAGTAAGTAAATTTTCAAAACATATAATGGAGAACTACAATATACAAAACACTGATTAGACCAGTTGTGCTGTATGGCTCTGAAACCTGGAATACAACTAAAGGAGACGAAGCCTTGTTACAAATCTTTGAGAACAAGGTCTTAAGACGCATCTTTGGGCCCATTAGGGATACACAAAGTGGAGAGTGGAAAAGAAGAAGCAACAAAGACATTTATGATCTAAGTCCCCGCTAATCACTGGTATCATGAAGGCTAATAGACTACAGTGGCTGATGGAATATAGAAAGAATGGAAGATAATAGGGAAACAAAACTCGCTTACACTCAGGAAATAAATGACCGTAGACCCCGAGGTAGACCAAGAAGACGGTGGAGAGATAATATACATACAGACCTACAAGCACTTGGAATCAGTGACTGGCAAGAGAAGGTCAACCAGAGAGACGAATTCAGATGGCTTGTATCTGCAGCAAAGAACCTCAGTGGCTCGGAATGCTGAAGAAGAAGAAGATAATGGAGAACTGCAATTCAAGTACACAATAATTTTAATGAAAGATTTTTCTATATTATTTTAATTATTAGTAATTATTTATTATTTAAATTTAATGAGATCCTTGCGCTTGATGCTTGCTGCATAGAGATTTTATGTCAGGTTCCAATTTAGTTAACTTCAGTGTCAAGTTTCCCTGTTTTGTTATATCCAGCCTATTTCTTCCATTTTCTAATTGCCCCCCTTAACCCTTTACAGGGCAGACGCTTGTCCAGTTTTCTAGCCCTGAACGGGCAAGATTTTTTCACGTTCGGTAAAATTTCGTGTCGCGTTAGTAAAAACATCACAAATAAGGTGTTAGTCAACCGATTTTAGTTAAATAAACAACACAAGGAAGGGAAAAGCATGCAGAATATGTTACGTGATTGTTGTCGGTAATCCATATATGAACACAAATATTTACGAAATACGGCATGTTGCTTGTGATTTTCCGTCATCTATACGGCAATTTACAAACACATTTTCAGAATCATAATCACTTTCTTTAAAGTCCGACTCAGACTGCTAATGCAAAGTAACGCTTTGCACTGATATCTAGCTCCGATTAATAGTCAACTTTGTGCCCTTTAATGTCATTTAAATTGAACCTAGCGAAATCTCGGCTATCACTTGAAGAATCGCCGAAATCCATTTTGAAAAACAGCGTAAAAATCCCGAAAACTATCAAAAATTGTCCGTAAAAGTCCGTTCAAATTCATACTATCGCATTTACAAATGGCGGCCACGTTGTCAAGCTGTCGGCGAAAGTGAAAGTAGCCGTCGGAAGTGTCGGAAAGCCGAGAGATCGCGTTTTTACAATGCATAATAGTATCGGCCGGAATCGGACGCTACGCTCGTTTTATGGCATTGACCGCTGTGACCTGTAAAGGGTTAATACTGCCCTGTGGGGCGTGGGCCCCACGTTGGGAAACACTGGATTAAATGGTATATTTACTCTTCATGACTTGTATGGCAAGGAAGCATGGTCAATGAAGACACTATGTGAATGTAAAATTGAAGCTGCTTAAACATGGTTGTATAGGCAAACGGGGAATATCATGTCTGGAGAAGGCATGGTGTAGTGCACTTTCCTTCATTTGTAAACACCCAGACAGTCTAGGCAGAACAAGACCAGATGTGTACGTGTCAGAGGTGGACACTGTCACCTGTAAGTCACTCCAGTCATACTGCACACAGTATATATATATCTCTTAGGGCCCCATATATAGATAAATATAAAAATAGATAACAAGAAGAGGAATGTGAACCCTAGAAAATGTGGACTTTCTGGTATGGTTACATATTGAGATCTTTTAGCAGAAGTCTTCCTGGGAACACAATCAGTGAGTAGCTACAGATTTTTCACAGAGTTTGTCTACAAGCTTCAACTGTTTGTCAGCCTTACTGTCTGTGCTAGTTTTGCTGTCTGACCACATGATACTGTATGTTGCGAGCGTTCAAATGATGTTTTTCGACCATTGCTGTTTCTGAGATATTTTAGGCCAAGGAAGAAGTCATCCTTATGATGGTACGTAATTTGCAGTTTCTGAACTTTCTCATCTCACAGTTTGTTTATTGTTTTACGCATGTAAATAAAGGACAGATTTGTTATAAATGTCATCTTGTTACTTTCTAGCATGCCAAAGAGAGAGTTTATGGCAGTAAAAAATTGCTAGCAAAGAATTCAAAAAACAGGAAGAAACAAGATGAGGATAATGAGGAAGACACTGATGATGAAGGTAAGATTGGCTTTTTGAGTGCATGATCATGGGCTTAGGCCAAATGTTTGTGATAGGAAATATAATTTATGCCAGAACCTTGTACAGACAAGGCTAGATAGTAGTAGACCTACATAATTCTGTGAATGTTGGTGTAAATGGTGCAGTGGATAACTAGATAGTGGTAGACCTACATAATTCTGTGAATGTTGGTGTAAATGGTGCAGTGGATAACTAGATAGTGGTAGACCTACATAATTCTGTGAATGTTGGTGTAAATGGTACAGTGGATAACTAGATAGTGGTAACAGATGAGAAACATCTTGACTGCAGCAGGACATTATAGTCATAAAAACACACACAAAACAAGTCTGAAAGCGGGAACCTACAATGGGTCTGATATGACCGAGTCCGTCACATGTTTTAGGCTTGAGTGCACACAGGTACAAGTGGTCAGTCTTGTCCTCTGTTAGTGGGCAACAAATGCAGGTGTCCAACCCTCCTCCGATCATGCCCCTAATATTATCAGAGAGGTTGTGGATGACAGCGAGAGAACATACTTGACAGCTTGTTGTCGTGTCATGAGGATATAACAACGTGGAACATATTGTAATAGCTGGACAAGCCCAGAGGGTTTACAGTGTTTCTGTTCTTTGTTTCCGCTTTGGTTGCCTTCTAGGACAAGCCCAGAGGGTTTACAGCGTTTCTGTTCTTTGTTCCCCTTTGGTTGCCTTCTAGGACAAGCTCAGAGGGTTTACAGTGTTTCTGTTCTTTGTTCCCCTTTGGTTGCCTTCTAGGACAAGCCCAGAGGGTTTACAGTGTTTCTGTTCTTTGTTTCCCCTTTGGTTGCCTTCTAGGACAAGCTCAGGTTTACAGTGTTTCTGTTCTTTGTTCCCCTTTGGTTGCCTTCTAGGACAAGCCCAGAGGGTTTACAGTGTTTATGTTCTTTGTTTCCCCTTTTGTTGCCTTCTAGGACAAGCTCAGGTTTACAGTGTTTCTGTTCTTTGTTTCCCCTTTGGTTGCCTTCTAGGACAAGCCCAGAGGGTTTACAGCGTTTCTGTTCTTTGTTCCCCTTTGGTTGCCTTCTAGGACAAGTGTTGACGTCTTACTTTGTCTAGGTAACTTAATGGGTTCACACAGGTGTTAATTAATACAAACAATAAATACGTTCGCTATGATATAGCCGATTTATTGTGGCAATCTACAGTTGGCGCAGTGGGTTAAACAGCCCGCGCTTTACATCATCATCATATCACAGATTATAGAACATCAAACATTTCATATAACAAACTAGCACACTATCTAGCCTATGTTCTATCTCTATTCAAAGAGCTAACGAGTCCCTCTCAGGCAGACACTTGTTGCCTGGTCTCAGTCCATTTGTCCTCTGATGGTTTTCCGCGTGTCGCTATTCGACGGGCGGTAACCCTGTTCGAGTTCCTCGTGGACCCCGCTTCAGGCGGGCCACATTAGTGTCCACGGACCCATGAACTCGAGGGTTGACCTTCGATAAGGTTCTGGACTTTTCTTAGTCTGAGCAACTCGGTTGTCTCTCTTGGGCTAGAGTTGCAGCCCTCTAATTCTATCTTTAGGTGAGGTGATGACAGGATTCCCCTCTCCCCTCCTGATCTGGCTTGTTATTGGTCAATTAGATTTAATCTAATTCTGTCATCGACTCATCTAAAGTTAGGGTTTGTAGTTTGGTGGACAGTAACTTGGTAAACTACCTAATGGCATTAGTAAGTCATGTATTCTACCATACACTACTTCTCTGATTTGCTAAGAGATCACTCTGTCTCCTGTGTCCTTAACAATGCTTATCAGACCGAAGTTACGTGGCGTTTTAATAGTTGTATTGACAACTCGCCCTTCTCACGCACCCTATTGGTGCCCAGACAATTAATCTCTGGTTAAAGAGAGTTAACAGGACCGAAGTCCTGGCTAGTTAAGTACACTTTCAAATCTTGATTCGTGAGTGTATTTTAATACACTTTTACTCTCGTATGTCATCTAATGCTAAATATGTAGTTACGATGTTCTCTTATCCCCCTCAGACTACATGTGTCGCTGTTGGCTTGTTAGTGTGTTTGACTAATAAGTTGATGTCTCTAATAAAGTGACTGTATTTTAAATTGAAAGTGTTGAGTTTTCAGGTTTGTGTATGTGCTGACTGGATGGTGTATTTCCAAGCGTCACGAGTGGGATAACCTCAATCATGAATCCTTGCACTGTGTGCACTACATGATCCGGCATTCCAAGTAGTGATGCTTAGTTATATCCTAAATGCTAACCTAAGTATGTTAACTATTTACTAACTAAGCTGAATACTAAACTAAGTTCTATACATGTATTCACAATTTAGACAAGTTATGTACTTTTACATCAAAAACGCAGACAAATTACAATAAATACGTGTTGCGTACAATTTGTCCGCCAAGTGTATCGTTCTCTTATTTAATCCTTTCACACATTCATTCATTCGTCTTTCAAACACAATAGTATTCGATTAAAATATATAATTTAAGTTAAGGTAAATGTTATTGCCCTTGGAAACAATGGGCTAGGCGATATTCGCCCTTTAAGAAAAAACGTACTTTCTGTACGATGAAGGAAAACTAGGTTATAATTTAAATAGAGACAATTGTATAGGACGGGTTTTCTTAGCCTCTGAATGGCACCGCCTGTAATATTAAAGTAGAATATGTACAAATTACAGGTTAACACAATTTATATACATCAATAATGGAAATATAATACATATTTAATTAAATTAACTAATTAATTAACTCCAACGATGATGTGCGTGTTGCCGTCCTGTTGTTCCTGTGTTTTGCTATAAATGTTAAAGTTCGTATAGCTGTCTCTTGCGTGTTGTAGTTGATGTCGTACTATTTCGGCTGTTTGCAACGTTTGTAGCAACAGTAAATTATGGGTTCTTTTCCATGTTTCGTATGAAATATTACAGTGTTCATGGTTTGTTCTGGTTGATCTTACTGGTTGAAATAAACACAGTTACTGTTTCTTGATGGTCTAGTAATAGAGTTTAGGCACTTGATGGTATAACTATTGAAGTACCGTGTTCATGGGTGTTGTAATAAACTAATCACTAAGAGCACTTAGGCGGTGTATAGGTACACTTATATGAAACGGTATAAAAGTATCACAGTATATAATATGGCTAGTGGATGACTGAGTAGTGTCAATCTACTGGCGCATTTGACTGGCGTGATAAAATGTCGGCCAGAATATTATCGGTGCCCTTGATATGGCGTATTTCAAAATCATAATCTTCCAGCAATAAACGCCATCTTTGTAACCTGTGGTTCTTGGGCGACCCTTGGTTAAGGACTAATAATGGTGAACTGTCGGTGAGAACAGGAAGTGGCTCCCTAAAAGGAACTTCGAGAGCCTCAGTATACAAAACAATAGGGCTAGACACTCCAATTCAATTGTTGCATATCGAGTTTCAGCCTTCTTCAGTTTCCTGCTCACGTAGAGAATAGGGTGTCTAATTCCGTCGACTTCCTGCATCAAGCAACCTCCTATAGCTATGGCGCTTGCATCTGTGGTTAAGATAAAAGGTAATTTTATGTTGGGTAATCGTAACACTGGAGGATTTGAAAAAATATGTTTCAATCTACACATTGCATCATCTAAGCTGGTACTTTTACAAATTTTCGATGGATGATCTTTAGTTAACATATCAGAAAAAACTGAGGTGAGTTCTGCCCAATGTGGAATGAATTTGGAATAATAATTAATGAGACCTAGTAAACTCCTAATCTGCTTCTTTGTAGTAGGTACTTCTAGATTCAAAATCTTGGAAACAATTTTCTCATCAGTCAATAATTTACCTTGAGAAATTCTATGACCGAGGAAGTCTATTTCTGTGTAACCTATTTCAACCTTGGAAGGTTTGATAGTAAGTCCGAAAAGAGAAATTTGGTTGAAGACTTGTTTTAAGGTAAGTAGATGAGAAGACATGTCAGATGAATGGACGCATATGTCATCTATATAGGAAACTACATGTGTAATTCCGTGTAATAATAATCTTGTCAGCCTTACAAAGGTGGCCGGTGCGTTCTTCAGCCGAAAGGAAGGTATAGCCACTCGTATAATCCAAGAGGTGTTGCAAACGCTGTAATATGTCTACAAGAAGGTGTAGTGGGACCTGCCAATATCCTTTAGCTAAATCTATCTTAGAAAATATGGACGATTGAGCCATGTTTAAGATAAGATCTTCACAACTGCTCATTGGCTCTGCGTCCGTAGTTGTTCTCGTATTTAAAATTCTATAGTCAATGCACAAGCGAATGGTCTGGTCCTTTTTCTTAACCAGGACAATAGGTGATGAATATTGTGACATTGATTTTTGAATAATGCCATTCCTCTCTAATTCTAAAATTTCTTTATCTAAATTAGATCTGTAATGGAGAGGAATCGAGTATGGTCTACACTTGACTGGTCTTAGATCCGTCAGTACAATTGAATGGGTTATTTTATCAGTGCGTCCAGGTTTGTTAGAAAAGATTTGTTTGTAGTAGTTCAGGATATTCCAAATGTCTTGTCGCTGTTGCTGCGTTAATGCGTCACTGATATGGATGTCGTCAATGCTCCCGTCGTTAGTCATGATTGGTACAGGGACTTCCGTGTTGTCTATGTCTGTCTGATTTATCACAGATGCTACTGTTTGTAAGTTGTTTTCAATGTCGTTGTCGTCGTCGTCAAGGTCAATAGTCACTAAGTCGTTAATTTTGTCGTCATTGTCGCTATCACAGAGTGTCGGTAATGTCCATAGTTCGTCGTCGTTTTCGTTGTCGTAAGCGTAAGTCGTTAATGATGCTTCGTTTGTCGACGTGTCATTCTGTCGGGGAATTGTCGTTTCCTGCATGTTATCTGGTTGCGTCCCTTTATCCGTGTCATTGTCTTGTCTTAGAAAATACGGTTTTAGCATATTTATATGGAATATTTTAAGTTTTCCATTTATTGAGATTTCGTAGTCTACTTCTGAAATCCTTCTAATGACCTTAAAAGGTCCCTGCCATGACGTTGACAGTAGATCTCTTTTGTCAGGTAAGAGTAGCAAAATGTCCTGACCTGGATATAGCACAACAGTCTTTGCACCTTTATTGGCGTATTGCCTGTATTTAAAACCTTTCTCCTGTAGTGATGTTCTGGCCATTATACAGGAACGTATGATTTTGTCTCTGGTGTCAGTGACCAAATCATATGTAGAAATGGGAAGGTGGATATCTACAGGTTGTGATATTATGTCTTTATAGATGGTGAGAGGTCCTCTTGGGTTCGCTCCATACATCAATTCGAAGTCCTCGCGGTCCTCTCTGTCACACAACTTAGTGGCTTGAAAAAATCACATGTGTTGCCCACGGTATTCTTTGCGGCACAATCTGCTCGTAGAGCAAGAAACATTAGTCACGGTCAACGAAAAAAAACAAAAATGTCATAGTTATGTTAAACAGTTATACATCGTTAACAGACCACTAATATTGTGGTGTAAGGTATGGACTTTGTTTTGAGACTGTTGAGGGACTCTGCTTAATCTGATTACTTTTATTCTATTGCTAGATAGCTACTAAATATGTTGAACAATTTATGGTTAACAATTTTCTTCTATTGTAACCAAACAATGTGATATGAATAAACAATTTTACATGACATTTCACAGTTATTTCATAACATATTATGTCAAAACCGGTACTAGCCCCCAAAAACCTGTTGACGTCTTACTTTGTCTAGGTAACTTAATGGGTTCACACAGGTGTTAATTAATACAAACAATAAATACGTTCGCTATGATATAGCCGATTTATTGTGGCAATCTACAGTTGGCGCAGTGGGTTTAAACAGCCCGCGCTTTACATCATCATCATATCACAGATTATAGAACATCAAACATTTCATATAACAAACTAGCACACTATCTAGCCTATGTTCTATCTCTATTCAAAGAGCTAACGAGTCCCTCTCAGGCAGACACTTGTTGCCTGGTCTCAGTCCATTTGTCCTCTGATGGTTTTCCGCGTGTCGCTATTCGACGGGCGGTAACCCTGTTCGAGTTCCTCGTGGACCCGCTTCAGGCGGGCCACATTAGTGTCCACGGACCCATGAACTCGAGGGTTGACCTTCGATAAGGTTCTGGACTTTTCTTAGTCTGAGCAACTCGGTTGTCTCTCTTGGGCTAGAGTTGCAGCCCTCTAATTCTATCTTTAGGTGAGGTGATGACAACAAGCTCAGAGGGTTTAAAGTGTTTCTGTTCTTTGTTCCCCTTTGGTTGCCTTCTAGGACAAGCCCAGAGGGTTTACAGTGTTTCTGTTCTTTGTTTCCCCTTTGGTTGCCTTCTAGGACAAGCCCAGAGGGTTTACAGTGTTTCTGTTTTTGTTCCCCTTTGGTTGCCTTCTAGGACAAGCTCAGGTTTACAGTGTTTCTGTTCTTTGTTTCCCCTTTGGTTGCCTTCTAGGACAAGCTCAGGTTTACAGTGTTTCTGTTCTTTGTTTCCCCTTTGGTTGCCTTCTAGGACAAGCCCAGAGGGTTTACAGTGTTTCTGTTCTTTGTTCCCCTTTGGTTGCCTTCTAGGACAAGCCCAGAGGGTTTACAGAGTTTCTGTTCTTTGTTCCCCTTTGGTTGCCTTCTAGGACAAGCCCAGAGGGTTTACAGTGTTTCTGTTCTTTGTTCCCCTTTGGTTGCCTTCTAGGACAAGCTCAGAAGGTCTACAGCGTTTCTGTTCTTTGTTCCCCCTTTTGGGTTTCCTTCTAGGACAAGCCCCGAGGGTTTACAGGTTTTTGTTCTTGTTCCCTTGGTTGCCTTCTAGGACAACCCCGAAGGTTACAGTGTTTCTGTTCTTTGTTCCCCCTTTTGGTTTCCTTCTAGGACAAGCCCCGAAGGTCTACAGGTTTCTGTTCTTTGTTCCCCTTTTGGGTTTCCTTCTAGGACAAGCTCATGGGGTTTTTCAGGTTTCTGTTCTTTGTTTCCCTTTGGTTGCCTTCTAGGACAAGCCCAGAGGGTTTACAGTGTTTCTGTTCTTTTTTCCCCTTTTGGGTTTCCTTCTAGGACAAGCCCGAGGGGTTTTCAGTGTTTCTGTTCTTTGTCCCCCTTTGGGTTTCCCTTTTAGGACAAGCTAGGGGTTTTTCAGTGTTTTTGTTCTTTTTTTTTCCCCTTTGGTTTCCTTCTAGGACAAGCTCAGGTTTACAGTGTTTCTGTTTTGTTTCCCCCTTTTGGGTTTCTTCTAGGACAAGCCAGGTTTTCAGGTTTCTGTTCTTTTTTTTCCCCTTTTGGGTTTCCTTCTAGGACAAGCTCAGGAGGTTTTCAGTGTTTCTGTTCTTTGTCCCCTTTGGGTTTCCTTCTAGGACAAGCCAGAAGGTCTACAGCGTTTCTGTTCTTTGTTCCCCCTTTGGTTTCCCTTTTAGGACAAGCCCCGAGGGTTTACAGTGTTTTGTTCTTTGTTTCCCCCTTTTGGGTTTCCTTCTAGGACAAGCTCAGGTTTTCAGTGTTCTGTTCTTTGTTTCCCTTTTGGGTTTCCTTCTAGGACAAGCCCAGAGGGTTTACAGTGTTTCTGTTCTTTGTTCCCCTTTGGTTTCCTTCTAGGACAAGCCCGAGGGTTTACAGTGTTCTGTTCTTTGTCCCCCTTTGGGTTTCCTTCTAGGACAAGCCCAGAGGGTTTTCGTGTTTCTGTTCTTTGTTCCCCTTTGGTTTCCTTCTAGGACAAGCTCAGAAAGGGTTTCAGGTTTCTGTTCTTTGTTCCCCTTTGGTTGCCTTCTAGGACAAGCTCAGAGGGTTTACAGTGTTTCTGTTCTTTGTTCCCCTTTGGTTGCCTTCTAGGACAAGCTCAAAAGGAACCCCCCCCCGGGTCTTTTTCAAAAAAAAAAAAAAAAAAAAAAAAAAAAAAAAAAAAAAGGGGGGGGGGGGGGGGGGGGGGGGGGGGGGGGGGGGGGGGGGGGGGGGGGGGGGGGGGGGGGGGGGGGTTTTCTGGGGCCCCTTTGTTTCCCCCCTTTTGGTTTTGCCTTTTTCCCCCTTTGGGGGAAACCAAAAGGGGGGGTCAATGGGGTTTACAGGGTTTTTTTTCCCCTTTTTTTTTAATTTGTTTTTTTTTTTTCCCCTTTTAAAGGGGGTTGCCCCCCTTTTTTTTTT
>JACEFZ010016281.1:0-50000 GCA_014155875.1 Cepaea nemoralis
GGGAAAAAAAAGACATGGTAGATTTGATCATGAAGGGGCACAATGGGTATGTCTGATTTGGTCTAAGAGGGACAAGATAGCATGTCATATTTGGTCTAAGGATGGAATGACATGTCACATTTGATCTAAGGATTGGATGGCATGCAATATTTGATCTAAGGATGGGATGTCATGCAATATTTGGTCAATGAGAGACTGGATGGGCATGTCATATTTGGTCACAGAGGGACATGATGAGCATGTCATATTTGGTCATAGAAGGACACAACAGAGACATCAGATTTGTGGTCAGTGTGGCGCAGAACAGGGATGTCTGATCAGACATAATCCATAGTAGAGAAGTTGGAACCCACTAGTATATGTACTGTGTTTGGTTCCATGATGAGCCATGCTAATCTTGGTTCCATGATGTGCCATGCTAACCTTGGTTCCATGATGTGCCATGCTAACCTTGGTTCCATGCTAACCTTGGTTCCATAGTGTGCCATGCTAACCCTGGTTCCATAGTGTGCCATGCTAACCCTGGTTCCATAATGTGCCATGCTAACCTTGGTTCCATGATGTGCCATGCTAACCTTGGTTCCATGCTAACCTTGGTTCCATAGTGTGCCATGCTAACCCTGGTTCCATAGTGTGCCATGCATACCCTGGTTCCATATTGTGCCATGCTAACCTTGGTTCCATGATGTGCCATGCTAACCTTGGTTCCATGCTAACCTTGGTTCCATAGTGTGCCATGCTAACCCTGGTTCCATAGTGTGCCATGCTAACCCTGGTTCCATAATGTGCCATGCTAACCTTGGTTCCATGATGTGCCATGCTAACCTTGGTTCCATGATGTGCCATGCTAACCTTGGTTCCATGATGTGCCAAGCTAACCTTGGTTCCATGATGTGCCATGCTAACCCTGGTTCCATAGTGTGCCATGCTAACCCTGGTTCCATAGTGTGCCATGCTAACCCTGGTTCCATAATGTGCCATGCTAACCCTGGTTCCATGATGTGCCATGCTAACCCTGGTTCCATAGTGTGCCATGCTAACCCTGGTTCCATAATGTACCATGCTGACCCTGGTTCCATAGCGTGCCATGCTAACCCTGGTTCCATAGTGTGCCATGCTAACCCTGGTTCCATAATGTGCCATGCTAACCCTGGTTCCATAATGTGCCATGCTAACCCTGGTTCCATAGCATGCCATGCTAACTCTGGTTCCATAGTGTGCCATGCTAACCCTGGTTCCATATTGTGCCATGCTAACCCTGGTTCCATATTGTGCCATGCTAACCCTGGTTCCATGATGTGCCATGCTAACCCTGGTTCCATAGTGTGCCATGCTAACCCTGGTTCCATAATGTGCCATGCTAACCCTGGTTCCATAATGTGCCATGCTAACCCTGGTTCCATAATGTGCCATGCTAACCCTGGTTCCATAGTGTGCCATGCTAACCCTGGTTCCATAGTGTACCATGCTAACCCTAGGTTCCATAATGTGCCATGCTAACCCTGGGTCCATAATGTACCATGCTAACCCTGGTTCCATAATGTGCCATGCTAACCTGTCCCATCCTAGGTTCCATAATGTGCCATGCTAACCCTGGTTCCATAATGTGCCATGCTAACCCTGGTTCCATGATGTGCCATACTAACCCTGGTTCCATAATGTGCCATGCTAACCCTTGTTCCATGATGTGCCATGCTAACCCTGGTTCCATAGCGTGCCATGCTAACGCTGGTTCCATAGTGTGCCATGCTAACCCTGGTTCCATATTGTGCCATGCTAACCCTGGTTCCATAATGTGCCATGCTAACCCTGGTTCCATAATGTGCCATGCTAACCCTGGTTCCATAGTGTGCCATGCTAACCCTGGTTCCATGATGTGCCATGCTAACCCTGGTTCCATAGTGTGCCTTGCTAACCCTGGTTCCATAGTGTGCCATGCTAACCCTGGTTCCATAGTGTGCCATGCTAACCCTGGTTCCATAATGTGCCATGCTAACCCTGGTTCCATAATGTGCCATGCTAACCCTGGTTCCATGATGTGCCATGCTAACCCTGGTTCCATAGTGTACCATGCTAACCCTGGTTCCATATTGTGCCATGCTAACCCTGGTTCCATAATGTGCCATGCTAACCCTGGTTCCATAATGTGCCATGCTAACCCTGGTTCCATAGTGTGCCATGCTAACCCTGGTTCCATAGTGTACCATGCTAACCCTAGGTTCCATAATGTGCCATGCTAACCCTGGGTCCATAATGTACCATGCTAACCCTGGTTCCATAATGTGCCATGCTAACCTGTCCCATCCTAGGTTCCATAATGTGCCATGCTAACCCTGGTTCCATAATGTGCCATGCTAACCCTGGTTCCATGATGTGCCATACTAACCCTGGTTCCATAATGTGCCATGCTGACCCTGGTTCCATAATGTGCCATGCTAACCCTTGTTCCATGATGTGCCATGCTGACCCTGGTTCCATAATGTGCCATGCAGACCCTGGTTCCATAATGTGGCATGCTGACCCTGGTTCCATAATGTGCCATGCTAACTTTTTTTCCATGATGTGCCATGCTAACCCTGGTTCCATAATGTGCCATGCAGACCCTGGTTCCATGATGTGCCATGCTAACCCTGGTTCCATGATGTGCCATGCTAACCCTGGTTCCATAATGTGCCATGCTGACCCTGGTTCCATAATGTGCCATGCTAAATTTTTTTCCATGATGTGCCATGCTAACCCTGGTTCCATAATATACCATGCAGACCCTGGTTCCATGATGTGCCATGCTAACCTTGGTTCCATGATGTGCCATGCTAACACTGGTTCCATGATGTGCCATGCAGACCCTGGTTCCATAATGTGCCATGCAGACCCTGGTTCCATGATGTGCCATGCAGACCCTGGTTCATGATGTGCCATGCTAACCTTGGTTCCATGATGTGCCATGCTAACCCTGGTTTCCATGCTAACTCTGGTTCCATGATGTGCCATGCTAATCTTCCATTACCACCAGGATGGCAGACAGACACTCTAGCCACTGCCCAGCTGCGGCTGGTAACTGTGATGTGAGCTGGAGCTAATTCAGTGAATAAGGGCACCAGTCATCACACCTACAGAATATGTAGCCTTGATTCTCTAGTTTGATTGATTAAATATGGTTATAATTCATCTTTAATGAGTCTAAAATTGCCAGATGAATATAACAGAGATTGTGCTGAAATATCACCGTTTATCACGTCACACGGTGTAAGTTGAGGTGGCCAGATTTTTTTGTGCATAAATATAACTTTTTTTAAACATTCTACTTGATTCAGGTCGTCATGGATATGTCGCGGCATCCGTGGGTCCATATGGAGCCACTCTGTGTGACATGTCCGAGTACCATGGCAGATATGCGGATACGATGACGCGGGAGGTACATATACTGTGTATGTTACAGTTGGCTAGATATGATGATGTTCACTGACTTTCTGTATGAGGCTTGCAAGAGTGCTGTGATGGATGGATGCATCGTCAGGGTCTTACACTGCCTCCTGTCTTTAACTGTAGCTATCATCATCATGTGGCAAATCAAATGAACTCCATGGCTCTAGTAATGAGGACTCTGAAAACATTACACTCATAGTCTGAACAGTACAGTCCAGAAATGAGCCTATACCCTCTAGAGCGCAATGCAGATAGCTTGACCACTTCACTATGGACCCTCGAGGGATCATCGCTGATCCTGCCTTCATTGACCAGACCAGAATCTGGTTCCTGGATGCCCCTCAGGGAGATACAACGAGGTGTTGGTCACTAAGGTACATGACCCAGAAGCATCAGCTTTTTGGTATTGCTAAGTCCGAACTTAGTGATGTGATGACCCTTGTGGATACATGACAACAGTTGTGAATGACAGACAGGTCCGTGGTGAAGTGGTCAAGCTGTCTGACTTGGGCTCCAAAGGTGGTGGGTTCGATTCCAGGCCACATCCTTCAGTTCATGGGTGCATTTTGTTGGAGAATCCTGGGGTTTGTCGCTGGAGCTACGGAGTTCGTGCTTTGTGCGACGCTTTCTGCGCTGCGGAAAGAGACTGAGCCATGTGGGATAAAAACCTGTTGCAATGAAGTCGACATTTAAGCGACCAGTACTTTAGTGTAGTAGTGGTTTAGTAGTGCAGGTAGCTTTAGCGTAACAGGTAGCTTCAGTGTAGCTTGTAGTGATTCAGCTTAGTAGACTGTAGTTCATTGTAGTATGTAGTGGTTCAGCGTGGTGTGTAGTAGTTCAGATTAGTACACTGATTCAGTGTTCACTGTAATAGTTAGTGGTTGAACTTAGTAGGTAGTGTTCAGTTTGGTAGATATTGGTTCGGTATTGTTATTAGTGGTTCATTGTAATTGGTATTGGTTCAGTTTAGTAAGTAGTGGTAAGTAGTAGTATAAGTCAGTGTGGCAAGTAGTAA
This sequence comes from Cepaea nemoralis, assembly GCA_014155875.1. Classification (NCBI taxonomy): domain Eukaryota; kingdom Metazoa; phylum Mollusca; class Gastropoda; order Stylommatophora; family Helicidae; genus Cepaea; species Cepaea nemoralis. The sequence continues at coordinate 4,442 of JACEFZ010016281.1, forward strand.
TTCAGTGTAATATGTAGTGGTTTATTGTAGTAAGTAGTGGTTCATTGTGCTGGGTATTCAGTTTAGTAAGTAGTCATTTAGTGTGGTAGGTATTAGTTCAGTTTACTAAGTAATGATTCAATGTGGTAGGTATTAGTTCAGTTTAGTAAGTAGTCATTCAGTGTGGTAGGTATTAGTTCAGTTTACTAAGTAATGTCATTCAATGTGGTAGGTATTAGTTCAGTTTAGTAAGTAGTCATTCAATGTGGTAGGTATTAGTTCAGTTTACTAAGTAATAGTCACTCAATGTGGTAGGTATTAGTTCAGTTTAGTAAATAGTCACTCAATGTGGTAGGTATTAGTTCAGTTTAGTAAGTAGTCACTCAATGTGGTAGGTATTAGTTCAGTTTAGTAAGTAATGCATTCAATGTGGTAGGTATTAGTTCAGTTTAGTAAGTAATGTCATTCAATGTGGTAGGTATTAGTTCAGTTTACTAAGTAATGATTCAATGTGGTAGGTATTAGTTCAGTTTAGTAAGTAGTCATTCAATGTGGTAGGTATTAGTTCAGTTTACTAAGTAATGATTCAATGTGGTAGGTATTAGTTCAGTTTAGTAAGTAATGATTCAATGTGGTAGGTATTAGTTCAGTTTAGTAAGTAGTCATTGTGTGGCAAGTTGTGGTTCAGTGTAGTAGACTGTGTCAGTGTAGCTGGTAATGGTTGAACGTAGCAGGTTCAGTGCTCAAGAAGAATATGATTTCTTCTTGTATTCTCTATATAATACTTATTGACAGCAGATCAATATACAGCTGTCTCTAAACATTTCCTAACTGATTTTGGCTACTAATAAAATACTAAATATTTCTCTAAACACTAAGGTCTGGGTATTACTCACTAGCCCAGACTACACAAGGTTGGTGCTTATTTCTAGCAGACCTAGATCTCACACACCAGTGATCAGTGATTACTTCATTAGGAAGTAAGTTTCTCTTTCACGGGTACTCATTCTGTGGTGTGGCTTGGTTTTAAGAATCAGTCAGTTAGTCAGTTAGTCGCAGTTCCAACTTCACAGCAACGGGTCGTCCCCATTATGCTCCGTTCCTGTGCCAGTGAATATCACACAAAATGCTCCCTACTGCCCAATGTGAAAAGTGAGAGAGACAGGAGTCTCGGCAAACAACAGCCCGCACAGATACACTGTGCATAATGCCGCCGCCAGAATGTCAACACAATAGTCCCCCACAAAACACCCAGTTCATTTCTGATGGAATCGGCAGTCATTTTCCCATCTGGATGTTTCCAAGATGTTCACCCACACAGTCCACGAAATACAGTTCATCGTCGATGGTAGTGGCAGTCAACCAGAAGCCCAGCAGCCACGCATTTCTGCATACGGCAAAAACCGGTCAACTCTGGGACATAGCCATCTGCCATCGCTCCGAACACGCAGTCAACGTTCCAAAAAACCTCGGGCAGATTCAAAAGCATTTCACACGAAACTCACAGCTTACAGTGTCGCGCCACGCACTCACTCAGTAGCAGGGCGACGGAACCATCAAGCCTCCTTAGTCGCCTCTTACGACATGCGTGGTAGGCTACAGTGTTGCTATTCTTTGCTTCCCTTATGGGCCCCGGCAACACACGGGAATCAGTAGTGCAGTAACTTATCTCAGTAATTGAGTATGGATTGGGACTGCTTACGGTGTCAAAGAGTCAGCCAGTGAAACTAGAGCACATACAGAATGAAGCTATGCGGGTGATCCTGGGATACACAAAGAACATGCTGGTGGTGTGTATAAGATATATCTGCCAACAATTGCAGACAGACACAAGGTGTAGCAGTAGAAGTTATATCTCCAGGTGACTGTTGGCAAGGAAACCCCCTGCATGAAGCCCTAGACACAAATAAGGGCCCCAGGATGAAAAGAGAAAACTCATGATAGCTCAGGTAGAGGACACAATTAGAGAATTGTATATGCTTGAGAACACTGGGAGAGGAGAGGAGTGGGTTAGAATGCCAGAGGAAATGTCAGACCTGTGTAGGGTCATAAACAGGTATGCAGGGAATTGGCCAGCAGACAGAGCTGAATGTCAGGTGTAACTGATTCACAGCAATTCATGTCTAGATGATGTAATCATCTACACAGATGGCTCTGTGCCAAGAGGCAAAATAAGTGCCTTGGGATTCATAGCAAAGGTTAATGGATGGTGTTTAATGCAGGAGAGCCTGGCATATGATACCACAACATCTAGTCTGAGAATGGGGGTGGAGGCAGTCACTGCAGCATTCTGCTGGCTGGAGGACAAACAGTACACACATATCATGATTGTAACGAACTCACTGAGCTGAGAAGGGTGAAGACAGGTATGCTTCATGCAGAGAGGCATGATTCAATTAAAAAGTCAAAGATAGGGAACGTCTGTTGACTCTTTTTACCCGGAACATGCTGGTGTGTGGTGGGAAATGAGCCAAAAGGACAGATTGGCTGGGTGTTCATTGTTGGGTGGAGTATTGATGCATGATAAGGCAGACATGATGTGCCACACGTGTAGATGGATGATGACATACTGGCATATTCACAATTTAAAACTGTAAGAAATGTTTAACCTGTCTTTTCTTTAGGTCAAAGTGACATTACGATTTCTTAGAGGTGATTTTTAAATTTAGGACCTAAGAAATATGTAACCTGTCTTGTCTTTTGGTCTATGTTATATTGTGAATGTTAGAAAAACTCTTCTGTTGTAGGAGCTGCGACAGTGGCACCTGCCTCGCTTGAAAGCCTTGGTAGAAGCAGAGCCAGACCTCCTGGCCATCGAAACAATCCCTGTTGTCAAGGAAGCGGAAGCCATCTTGGATAATCTGCATGATTTTCCTGGCACCAAGGCTTGGGTCACATTCCAGTGTAAGGTGGGTGAGTGATGGCTGTTGACTCTTAGAATTAAAAGTAATCTGATGGAGCCGGTCTCCCTGGTGAAGGGGGTAACGACTTTCTCCATAATGCTGTATATCCACGTGAGGAACACAGCTGTGCGAGATTCGGCGGATCACATCGTGTTGCTTATTTATGCGGTATGTGAACCGGTTGTTCAGAAAGCAATGAGAAACTACTGAGCGTAATCTTGCCAAGAACATTAACAACAGCTGAAAAATCCTGGTGTTGACTGCAACGTCCTGTATGGAATATGCAACTTAACAAAAAAATCTGATGAAGCACACTGTTGCTTAAAAGTTGCTTCAAGGTCGACAAGGTCAACTTCATTGCACCAGGTTTTTATCCCATATGAGGACTGTTTTTTGGCTCTTAGAATGAAAGGTAATCTGATGGAGCTCACTACTGTTGGCTCTTAGAATGAAAGGTAATCTGGATGGAACTCGGATTAGATTCCTAACCTAAAGGCAGGAACCAGACTCCTTTATTTTATCCTCACATTTTATCCTCATTCATAAAAACGTTTTGGGAGAGACTTGTCTTGTAGAAATGCTGCTGTATGATGGAATTACCTCTCTACTGTCTGGATGGTATGCAGACTGTTGTGTATTGTTTAACCCCAGTCGTCAGCTTCTCGGCCAGTCTACTCACCATTGAGAGGCCATGATTATCTATTCATAGACTATTCACAGAAGGGATTAGACTTACATGGGAACCTTCATGGGGAAGCTGCAACCTGGGACCTTCCCAACACCACTTCAGGTGATAACAGGATGTTTATGGACCAGAATAGCAGTGTGTCCCTAGGCCTGCCCAATACTAGAAAGTCTACAATTGATTTACTCTCAGTGACAGTTGAAAGGATAATTCATGATGTACTTGAGTTGTTGTGCATGAGGAGTTTATAGATTAGAGGTGTGATGGAGGAGAGTTATTTTGTTTTAGATTGGTGGTCTGTTGGTGGTTTGTAAAGTGTGGTACCTTGTAGTTACACATCTTTTGATGCAAATGGCATGAGACTTTATATTGAAGTCTAATGTAATCGAGATGGAGCCTGGGTCCTCACTCGACCCCCACAGTTCATTAATAAAAACCTGATTGTGTTGAGAACAGTTTTGAAGTACATGTCCCTGTAATGTCTTGGTCAGCTGGTGTGAAGTACATTCTTTGTAAATGTCCTGTCCAGCTGTCGTCAAGTACAATTTCTGGTGCATGTCTTGTTCAACTTTTGTTGATGTTAGTGTAATGTGAAGGTCCTGTATGGATGTTGTCCAGTATCTCTCATGATGTATGTCTTGGTTCAACTGTTGGTGTCAACATTTCCTTGTGAATGTATGTCCAACTTTTGTCAACACCTGTCATGTAGATGTCCTGTTCCACTGATGGAAGGTACTGTTATTATTTGATGTTTATGTTCATTACTGTTGAGTCCTAAAGTCCTAATGTCTAAAGGTACAACTGACATATGTCACTGTGATACAAATAAAAATAAGGAGATATTTAATGTGGTGGACTGAAAGCACACTGACAATATTATGGTGAGAGAACTAATTCCTCGGTTGTTCAGAAGTGAATAGTCCAGATCTCTTCATGGCCTTTGAGGGGAACGTTTTCTTCTTTTATAAATTTTCTGGGTAGGTACTTGGGCTTAGATCTAAGATGCACAGTGGGGGTTCTGAGCCAGGAAAACTGATTCCTCTAAAGGGCTAAGCGGGAATGATTTTCTATCTCCTTTGAGATGCCTCTGGACAAAAACTTGCCAAAGGTTCAAGCTCTGCTGTCAACAGGCACAACACAATCACGTCTAAAACAATATTCCAGACGAATACAGAAGAAGAAGGTCAGGTCACAAATGTAGAGGTCTTTTAATGGATCTGCATGATAATCATCCATAGTGTACTGTGCAAGTCATAGCTCAGATAGTTTGTCATGTTGTTTTTGTGTCACAAGAGGAGCTGACAAAGAAAAGATTCTATGGCAAGCTTGACTCGGGTAAGCAAGCTCATGGTGGACCAGAAAAGTGATACAAAGACATCCTGAAAGCATAAGTGATGAGGGAGGGGTTTATTGTGGTGACATGCTCAAGCCACCTGCCTCATGCTATGAAGGTCGTTGGTTCATGTTTGGACTCCCTCATTTGGTTGATGAGTGCAACTTTTTAAGAGACCCCTCAGCGTCATCGCTGGAGCTACGGAGTTGGTGCTCTATGCAATGTTTTCGACAAACCACTCTCCAGAGTTGAGTTGAGTTAAGAACCGTCATCACTGCACTCAGGACATTCCCATACATGCTCCGTCCCCTCGTTCAACAGCCAGCAAAGAGTCATACTACTAATCGTTCCCACCGCTATCTGATTAAAAGTTCTCCTGGTCTTCCCTCTCAGTTTTGAGATTCTTCTAGAACCCCTGCTGATCCCCCGCAATATAATTCTTTCTACATATGGGTTCTCAATCTGTTCCTCTACCTTCTCCACCTGGTCCCACAAGCGCACAACCACCTCCCCCTTGTCCCTCTACAGAAAGAGACCAATCCATATTCAATAAACCTAATCCAATGAAATAAATCCTCATGCTTTTAAAACCTTTATCAGTGAAGAGCTGTGGCATTGACTTTGATAACTGTGGGACACCATTACGTCTGATTTCTCTAGTTAGCGTAATCAAATCGCTGCTGGCACAGTGACTTTGGAACCATTTAAAAATGAGGAGCTCATCTTATAGACTAGTTGGGTTAGCCATTGTAATTTGTTGCTTCTGCAGGATGGACACAACACTGCTCACGGGGAGAGCATCAAGGATGCTGTTGCAGCTGTGGTCAACTATGATGGCGTTGTGGCTGTGGGTGTGAACTGTGTGCACCCAGATTTTGTGACGTCACTGCTGCAGAACATGGCAGAGTTGTCACTGAGCGTGCCGTTAATTGTGAAGCCAAATGGAGGACTGTTTGATCATGATGGCAGGTGTGTGTTTGTAAAACCAGTTTCTGGCATTTCTTTGTCTCATTATCGTCATAAATGTCAAATGCCTTGCCAACGGGCAGGGGTGGTTATGATTCTCTACATTGTGCAGTCTCCAATAGCATGTATCAGTTCACGCGCTGCTGTCAAACTAATTCACAAAATCCTCCTGTGTGTTGCCAGGGCCCATAAGGGAAGCAAAGAATAGCAACACTGTAACCTACCACGCATGTCGTAAGAGGCGACTAAGGAGGCTTGATGGTTCTGTTGCCCTGCTACTGAGTGAGTGCGTGGCGCGACGCTGTGAGCTTCGTGTGAAGTGCTTTTGAATCTGCCCAAGTTTGTTTTGGTTTTTTTGGTAACGTGACTGCATGTTCGGAGCGATGGCAGGTGGCTATGTCCCAGAGTTGACCAGTTTTTGCCTTATGCAGAAATGCGTGGCTGCTGGGCTTCTGGTTGACTGCCACTGCCGTCGGTGATGAACTGTATGTTCGTGGACTGTGTGGGTGAACATCTAGGAAACATTCAGATAGGAAAGTGACTGCCGATTCCATCATAGATGAATTGGGTGTTTCGTGGGGGACTGGTGTGTTGACATTCTGGCGGCGGCATTATGCACAGTGTATCTGTGTGGGCTGTTGTTTGTCGAGACTCCTGTCTCTTCCACTTTTCACATTGGGCAGTGGGGAGCATTTTGTGTGATATTCACTGGCACAGGAACGGAGCATAATGGGGACGACCCGTTTCTGTGAAGTAGGAACTGCGACTAACTAACTAACTAATTAATTCACAAAATCATATTTCAAAATGCTCCACGCTACCTTTAGCCATTGTTTAAATATAACGCAAGACATGACGAACAACTAAACATACTTCATGTCCCTAAACATAGAATAGACTTATACAAAACAAGCTTAGCGTACTCTGCCGCTCAATTGTGGAACAATCTTCCACAAGAAATCAAAGACACCACCAATCATTATGCATAGTCGCAACCTGTTTGAACACTTATCTCAGTACAGACTACATGGCCCCCTTAAAAAAATGAATAAATAAAAATATCTCATACGATAACTATTCTAATAAATATTCCCATATGTATGGTACATTACACCTACCTTAGGTATTTATAATTGCCATGTTAAAAATTGCTTTAGTAAGTCATGTATTATTGATTATTTCCCTTGTGTTTTAATGCATATTGTTCTGTTGTTGTCTAAGATTAGCTTCATAAGTGTTCATGAGTGATGTATGAAAGCAATAACATGTAAGATCAATAAAGTTTGTTTGCTCGTTGTTTGTTCGTTCTCTTTCCACAAATCTTTGCAGTTGTCACATGTTCCACTTTTTCTCTGTTAACAATGTAGCCAAGAAAATGATGACTGCCTCTTTCTGACGTTTGAGATCAGTTGTCTTTGTGTCTTAGCATCGTCCAGAATGTTAGATTACACATTTTGACAGGCCAAGGAATTTTCAGTCACGATGACTAATCTAAATACCTCGTTACAAACATACCTTTATGCTCTCTGTGGAACCTTGTACTTCTTTAGTCTCTCTCCTTCAATTTTCCGTTCTAGGATATCCATATCACACAGGTTTATCAGAGGGGTCAGATCAAAGAGGAATGGCTACACAGCTACTTGTTGCCGCTGCCAAAACCGAACAAAGACCATTCCAAGATAAGCGGCTACAGAATCATTACGATGCAGAACACAACACTGCTGGCAAGCTACTGGAGAAAATTGTAGCACACAGAATTGCTTGTGACTTGGAACAACTCAGCTGCTTCCCGCCCACACTTGGAGGATACAGACGCAACAAAGAGTCATGGCTGAATGCGGCGGTCTTTGCTCAAGATGTCTACGAAGGATTTCAGGTCAGAGAAGAGACATGTGTGGCCGCCATAGACTTAGAGGACGCATACAATAGAGTATCATTCGAGCACTTGATGCAAACCCTCCTCAGACTGAAAGTGCATCCTCACCTTATACGATGGATAGCTGCAGTCCTGCTCCAAAGGAAGGTGGTGCTAAGATGCAGGAGTTGGTCTTCTGAGCCGATAACGATACGTCCAGGATTGCCGCAGGGTTCACCACTGTCACCAGTACTATTCAACGCGTATACGGTGCCGATCACTGAACAACAGTTGGACGGGAGGGGTAGGACTCTGTCATTTGCTGACGACATTCTCGTGTATCGACAGGGTCGAGATAGACAGGCGGTTGCCAATGATATGCAGGGCGAACTAGATCGAATTTCCTCATGGTGTGCTGATGCCGGTGCCCTTGTCAACCCTGCAAAGGCATCAGTTACATGGTTCTCCCTAAACAACCATATTGTGAACACAGACCTGCCGGCAGTAAGAATGGATGGGAGCATTTTGAGTAGAACCCAGTCAATGACATATCTTGGCATGAGGCTTGATCGTAGCCTGTCCTTCAGAGATCATGTCGATTATGTCATAACGAAAGCTCGAAAAGGTTTGTCAGCAATGAGAGTCATGGCGACTGCCAATATCGAGCAAAGACTGCTAATACTTCTGTTCCAAGGACTGGTGCTTTCACGCATCGAGTATGCCCTGGCCATCCTCACTGTCAGCCCTACACAGATTGGAAGACTTGAAAAGGTACAAAACGAAGCCATGCGCATCATTTTGGGCTGCACTAGAGACACCAGCTGTGTAGCAATGAGATACCTCCTTGACTTCCCGACAATGGAACACAGGATCAAGATCTGGAGAGCTCGTGCATACTTAAAAATAAGTGCAGATGAGCAGCACCCTCTGCATGACGCTATATTCAGAGAAAAGGGTGACAGGCTAAAGAGGGGCAAATCATGGATGGGTCGGGCGGAAGATGTCGTCAGACAGGTCTGCAGTCTTACCAGTATCAACCCCGGCAAGGAATGGGTGCCGGTGCCTCCATCTTTTAAGTGCACTTTCTCCTGCATTATCACACTCGACAGACGGTGCAGAGAGCAGAACCCTGCCGCTGTCAATGCAGAGGTCAACGCGCTCATCTATGAACACTCAGATAGCCCCGAAGTGCTCATCTATACAGATGGATCTGTTGTAAAGCAGCAGAGAAGTGCCTGGGCATTTACAGCCCGTTCAGCGGGCCAAACCGTTCAAGAATCCAGTGGTGCCCACTCTATGACCACGAGCAGCATGACGATGGAGGTGTTGGCAGTTACCCAGACTTTCATATGGCTGGAATCACAGCATTATACCAACGTGTGTGTTCTAAGTGACTCAATGAGCATGATTTAGAAGGTCAAAGCTGGAGCTGTACGCAGACAGTGAACTGAGTCTCTGTGGAAGTCTGTTGTCTGTAAAGTCACCTTCATCTTCGTCCCGGGACATGCGGGAGTTGAGGGAAATGAACGAGCTGATAAACTGGCTGGCTCTGCACCCCCTGTAGATGGTCAGCCTATGGATCGTGCCGATGTTATTAACGCCCTTAAAGATACGGCGAGAACAGAGGACTTTGACATCAGTGAATCCACATTGCTGTCCAGGATGAAAGACTTGGGAGTAAGAATCGGCACGGCCAGACACGAAAGGTACATCGGGAAAACAAGGCGCCTCATCAACCAACACAGAACTGGCACTATTAGCCACCAGACGCTGATGCATATGCTGGGGAGAGGATCTGAGCACCTATGGACCTGTCCAGAGTGCAATGAAGATACCCCAACTGATAACTGATAACACAGGTTTATATTGATTTCCTCTGTGATTTTCAGCAAATTTTAGCTTGTTGCTTATTGTACAAGTATCACATGCATACAACCATTTACAGCAATATATAGCACTTGTACCCTCTTTTTATCACCGAAGTTGACATTTTATTATTGATGAGTATGTGTTCCACCTTGCAGAACGCTACTCATGCCATGGTGATTCTTGTTGTAGTCTCTGCATGGGATCCTCCTTCAGATGCATGATTGTTCCAAGAAAGGTGTATCAATTCACTTGTTTAAGATTGTTGTTGTTTACCAGGATGTCACACTGTGACATGTCTTTCTCCTTAAACATAAGCATCATTGATGTTTTCAACAGGCCAACACCAAAGCAGAAGTTATCCAACCGTGTGGAGGAGTGGCTGAAAGCTGGCGCCACATGGATAGGGGGATGCTGCTACGTGAACCCCCCAGATATAGCAGACATGAGAGCAGTTCTGGGACTCGTGCCTGGCGTGACCTTTCTGCAGAAGGAAAGTAGATTGTTTTGATGTCTGCTGTTGCAGCCCATCAGCAGAAATGTAATTGTTAACTTCAGGCTAAATAAGTCTGCACAAAACAAGTGGGTACATAAATAATGAAGAATGTTGCCAGTTATAACAAATTGTAATCAGCTTTTTCTTCTTCTTCTGCAGTCGTTTGCTATGCATGGTGCATAGCATCCATTTTAGTTCCTTGTCCTCTTTCTGGTCCCGTGCCACTTAGAGCAACATCTTCTGACTTTGACAGTTGAGGTATCCTTTCTGGATTCTTCTTCCCACAGTTTGCATTTCCAGGCTTGAGGGCTCTTGTCTGCCCACATTGTCTGTCAGGCTTTGTTGCTTTGTTTTTACAAGAACTTCCACCAGGCTCTGTCTGCCCACATTGTCTGTCGGACTTTGTTGCTTTGGTTTTACAAGAACTTCCGCCAGGCTGTGGTGGTTTGGCAGCTGGATTTAGTCATGATTCCAAGCTGGTTGCCAGGTAATCTCTGCACCTTGCTGCTAACCCTATAGCATTATCCTTATTTTAACAAGGTAACAACTCTGGGTTGTAATTGGAATATATGGTGTCTGTTGTTATTTCTGGCATTTTTTGTTGGTGTTAAACATTGACTTCTCATTCAGAAAGCAATGGCAAACTACTGAACATAACATTAACTAGAATATCAACTTGGGGTTGTTCACGGTGTCCTGCAAAGGGTATGCAACATGTTATTTTTGTTATTATTTATTGTTATTGCAGGCCGTGCATTTTTTTATTTGTTTACTATTGTTATTCTAGCCATTATGCCATACATGTTTAACTCTCCACATTGATCAGAGGGATGTGTTGCTTTCTGTTCTTACTGTTCCATAAGGGAAAGACATTAGTGTCATTTGCTCAGGATGAAAGACATTGGTGTCATTTATTCAGGGTGAAAGACATTGGTGTCATTGCCTGAGATGAAAGACATTGGTGTTATTTTCCTGGGGTAAAAGACATTAGTGTCATTTGCTCAGGATGAAAGACATTGGTGTCATTTATTCAGGGTGAAAGACATTGGTATCATTGCCTGAGATGAAAGACATTGGTGTCATTGCCTGAGATGAAATCATTGGTGTTACTTTCCTGGGGTGAAAGACATTGGTGTCATTTGATAAGTGTGAAAGACATTTCTGTCATTTGCTCAGGGTAAAGACATTGGTGTCATTTGCTCAAGATGAAAGAGTGGTGTCATTTGATAAGGGTGAAAGACATTGGTGTCATTTGCTCAGGGTAAAGACATTGGTGTCATTTGCTCAGGGTGAAAGACATTGGTGTCATTTGCCCATGATGCAAAACATTTCTGTCATTTGCTCTGGGTGAAAGACATTGGTGTCATTTTCTCAGGATGAAAGGTATTTGTCATCATTTGCTCAGGATGAAAGACATTGGTGTTATTCACCCATGGTGAAAGATATTGGTGTCATTTGCTCATGATGAAATACTTTGATGTCATTTGCTCAGGGTGAAAGACATTGGTGTGAGTTGTTCACAGCTAAAGAGAGTTGGTTTGAGACTGACTGACTCTGTGAAGTAGAGAGATGGACCGTCGTACCCGATGTGAAAACACTTACCTGTATAGAGATCCACATTTTAAACTCTTCGTCTTCTGTGGCTTCTGCTGCTGCTCCCTCTGCTTCTGTTTTCCTCTTGCGAGGGGACTGTGCCACACCCAGCTGTACACCTTATAGATCAGTGTGTCTGATTCTGGCCTGCATTTGGGTCAGGTCTGATTCCTCTAGACCAGTGGTTCTCAACCATTTTTGGCCCATGCACCCCTTCACCATATGTTCAGAATGTCATTCCCCTCCCCTTCCCCCTTTAATATTTCCTCTCTATAAATTTCACCCCCCCCCCCTCCCCACCCAACACACACACACACACACACATATATACACACACACACACACACAGTATACGTAAAAATGAAAGCTGGATTTAATAACACGTACTAGAACAAGTCTGGACGTCTACATATAACGGTATTTGCAGGTCTACTTACGCTATAAAATTAATTTCAGAAGAGTGAGAAGTACAGAACTGTAAAGTATGGAGGGAAAAAACAATATCAAGTAATTGGTTCTTATATTAACGTGATCTTGAAATAATCTTCATTCCCCCCCCCCCCCTCCCCATCCTGGAAACCCTAAAATCCCCCCCCCCCCCCCACTCCCAGGGGAGGGGGGATTCCCCACCGGTTGAGAACCACTCCTCTAGAAGATTCCATTCATGGTTACTGGCTGTATCTTCTTGTGGCTAGGATTTCTTTTCTAATAATTTGGCTAGGGCCTACTCTAGGTAATTGCCAACTGCCTCGGTCGTTTTTACGTGCACAACTTGCCTACAGGGCTTCCTGTCTTTTACCCTTATCTGTGAAGGCTAGGTATTCAGTCTCACAACCCAAGAGGCCAGGGAAACATGTGGTATCATTATATACCAGCAGTTCTTGGAACATTTCCTAGCCCTCGCTGAGACCGAACACAGTACCCTCTGACATCATCACCTCTCAACCACAGCCGGCCTCTATACCCCTCCTCCCTCCCTCAAACACACACACAATCTTCAGTGACATACAAGTTTGTACAGAAATGTATGAAAAGATATACTTCTGTAACTTATCATTTTCATTATTGTTTACTTTGCTAATAATTCATGTCAGTTTTGGAAATAGCGTTGAACAGAAAACTGGAATGTTATCACATACTCAGGATTTGGGGTATTTAAACATTTGGTTGTTTTTCCAGAATATTTTTCAGAATAAAATTATATTTTTCTGTGGGCTTTTAGTCTCCTTCTGACTCGGTGTATGAACAAATGTAAATCATCATCATCATCATCATGATCATCATCGTCGTCGTCGTCGTCGTCGTCATCATCATCATCATCATTATCATCATTGATGCTGTACTTTATTTAACTGTGTTGTATTATATGTGACATATAAACATATATGGTTGGTTGGTTGGTTGGTTGGTTGGCCGGCAATCCCCTGGAAGATTGTATTCTTCTTCTTCTTCGTTCATCCAGAGTTTTTTTTCGGATGTGATAGCGTTGTGCCTGTTTACAGCAGAGCTGCGTTCTTGCGCCGTTAGGCCGACACATCCGACTTCTGCGGGCATTTGTTGACCGGGTTAACCTTCCCGGGGGTTTCTTAGGACGTTTGACTCTCACTGTTGTGGTGTTATCCCCCATCCCAGCTGGTCCATATAGAACAGCCAAAGATCCTGGTCAGCCCTCAAGGGAAGGCAGGGGCAGACCATGGGCATTCCCCGCCATCCAAGGAGGCTTCCATACTTGCAGAGCCGATACATAGCGCTCTGGTACTGGGCTCACCCAAGGAATCATCACGTCCTGCACATGGCTGCTTAGCCTCACTTCCGTATATTGGGCCTTCCGTTCACCATAGGCTGTTCTTCCAGAAACCAGAAGTATGCAGTCTGCAGATGACATCCACACAGTGAGCTTTCGATTCAGACTTTCCATGTAATGGATTTGCTAGCCAAGCAATATTCCATTTCGTGCCACTAGGACACTTTTCCACCTTTTATGAAGCCCACACAGTGGGCTTTTGATTCGGACTTTCCACGTAATGAATTTGCTATCCAAGCAATATTCCATTTCATGCCACTAGAACACTTTTCCACCTTTTATGAAGCCCACACAATGGGCTTTTGATTCGGACTTTCCACGTAATGGATTTGCTATCCAAGCAATATTCCATTTCGTGCCACTAGGACACTTTTCCACCTTTTATGAAGCCCACACAGCGAGCTTTCGATTTGGACTTTCCACATAATGGATTTGCTATCCAAGCAATATTCCATTTCATGCCTCTGGGTCTTCATGCACCTTTAAATGTCAACCTGTATGTAGTTAAAGTAATCTGCGGTCAACTTTAGCTTGTTGATATCTCCATAGAGCTTGTCCTCAAATGAAGCAGGTGTGGGCCAAAATATCTTTCTCTGTTCTGCATACGTTGGGCAATCCTGCAGCAAATGTTTTGCTGTCATTTTTCCAGTTCTACAATTACATTCATCGGTATCTCCTATCTTTAGTTTATTGAACAAGTGGTATTTCAGCCTGTTATGTCCTGTGCGGAGTCTGAAGATTGCAACTTGTTCTCTTCGGTCGAGTTTGTAATATGCATCATCCTTCTGATGGCCTGGATGCTCTGATTCCCATTTGGTTCTATAAGTGCTTTTTATCAACCTCTTTGCCTCATTATAGGTTATGTCTATGTCAGGCTGTGGTAGTCGTCCGCCCTCTTTTGCCAGTCTGTCAGCCTCTTCATTTCCAGGTACACTGCAATGTGATGGGATCCACTGTATTACAACTTTTTTGGATTTCTGGCATAGACCATGGATGTGCTGCTCTTAGGTCTGCTAGTTCTGTGCTGTTTTTGCTCTTCAGTATTGAGACAGCTGACTTTGCATCTGTAAAGATAGCTATTTGCGTCTCTTTATTTTCCTCCATCAAGAGCATTTCTGCTGCAGTTTTCAAATTTAGAAGAATTCCTCCTCCTCCATTCTCTACCGAATTTTTGGCTGATCCATCTGTATATGCATGGGTCCAATTGCTGCTTGGGTAATGTTCTTTTAAGTAGTTTAGGGTTATTTCTCTTCTTTCGGTTTCATGCTGAGTGTTCTTTTTCTCAATATCAGGAATGTTTTCTATCATCTCAGGCAGTTGCTGCTGTCTCCAAGCTGGGAAGTTGTGTGCATTGTAAATGGGCTTGACTGTTGATATGTTAAGTATGGGATCTGCCCTAATCTTTCGTTTTGCAGTTTCTACAAAGTTGCTACGCTTCAGTCTTCCCTTTCCAAAACCACTAAACCTTTTATACATAGGGTGGTCTGTCAATCTTCTAAATTTTTCAGCTTGTTGCTGGGCTCTGCTATCTCTTCTATCCTGCATTGGTTGTAAACAAGTTATCTTTTCTAATTCATTAATAGGCGTTGTCTTCAGGCTTCCAGTTATGATTCGCATTCCTTGATTTTGGACTCTACTTATTTTGTTAAAGTTTGACTTAGCTGCTGTTGCCCAAGCTGCAATGCCATATTCCAGTACTGGCCTCACCCGTCCAGTATATAACTTCTTGAGAACTTTCTCATCTGCTCCCCACGTTGTACCAGCAAGCTTTTTCATGATTGCCATTCTTTGCCTTGCTCTTGTTCGATTTTTCTCAACCTGTGTCTTCCATGTCAGGCGATGATCAAAGGTGACTCCTAGATAGTTTGGATTTTCTTCATGGCGCAATATTTTTCCATTCAATACCAGCTTAGGTTGCTGAGTTTTAGTTGAGAGGGAGAACACTGTGCATGTTGTTTTCTCCTCACTTATCTTCACTAGCCATGATTTTGACCAGTCCTCTAGAGCTAATAAGGCTTGCTGTATTCTGCTGTTAGCTGTACTAATATATTCTTCAGATGTCCATATGGCTAGGTCGTCTGCAAAGGATGATGTGTGTACTCTGGCTGGAAAATTTTCCGTGATGTCGTTTATATATGCTATGAATAATGTTGGTGAAAGAACTCCTCCTTGGGGGACACCTTGCTCCAACAGCATCATTTTGCTGGTTTGTCCTTGTACTTTTGTCCTGGCAGTTCTGTTCTCAAGGTAGTGGCTGATCCATTTGTACATTTTCCCACAAACATGCATTTTTTGCAGTTTTACTTTCAGTCCTTCCTTCCATACTTTATCAAATGCTTTTTCTAGATCTATCCAGACCGCTAGTGTGTGCTTTTTCTCTTGGAAGGCATCCTCTATTTCCTGAGCTATATAGGTTATTTGATCTTCAGTGGATCTGTACTTTCTGAATCCTGCTTGGTGAGGTGTTAAGAGTTGGTTTTCTTCCAGATGCCATGTTAGCCTGCCATTGATAATGCGTTCCATTAATTTTCCTACACAGCTAAGAAGACTGATAGGTCGATAGCCATTTGGTTCTTCCAGGTCTTTTCCTTTCTTTGGGACTGGTATTAGTATAGCTTCCTTCCATGCCTGTGGGACTATTCCCCTCTTCCAGCTGTAATTTAGGACTGCTAGTAGTTTCTTTTTTGCCTTAGTGCCTAGTCCTATTAGCATTTCATTTGTGATTCCATCCTTTCCTGGTGATGTCTTCTTTTTTAGGGTATTCATTGCCTGTTCCATTTCTTCCATTGTTAGATTTGCCATCATATATTCTGCTGCTGTCTCTGTATATCTATGATGTATCTGTTTGTCTTTGATTGCTTTCTTCTGTTCGGCTGTAATATCAATGTGGTTTGCACTGGCATAGTGTTCCATTAGTGCATTTGCAGCCTTTTTTCCTGTAAGCAAGGCATTTCCTTGTTTAATTGTTATTTGTTTGTTTCTAGGTCCTTCATTGTTCATGACTTTCACTAGTTTCCATAATTTGTTTCCATCCCTGTCAAAATTCAGGTTTTCTGTTTTTTTCCTCCAAAAATCTCTTGTTGTTTGATTTACTGTTCTTTTATATTTTGCTGAGATGGCTTTGAGAGAGATGTTCGCTTCAGTTGTTTGTTCTCTCTCTGTGGTTTTCCTAGCATCTTCAACTTTGTCCTCCAAAATTTGTAGTTCTTCAGTCCAGTATGGTTTGTAATTTTTCCTCGCTCCTCTTGGAATAGACTCAGTGGCCGCCTGTATTATTGCTCTGTTTAGACTTTCCACCATTTGCTTCATGTTGCCATATCGTGTATTTATGTTTTCACAATATTTGTCTGTTAGTATGGCAAATCTGTCCCAATCTGCTCGTTTGTAATTCCAACGGGCAAAGGCTTTTGCTCCTGTGGAACATACTCCATATTTATTACAAGCTTGATTGGTCTGTGGTCACTACCTGCTAATTGGTCAAGCACATGGCGATCGATTTTGTGGAGGTTGTCTCCTGTGCAGAAAGCTAAGTCTGGAGTAGAAGTGGTAATCCATCTTCTGGAGTAGAAGCTCGGTGTGTCATCCGCTTTGTTGAGTAGATGGAGATTTGAGTCTATTTCCCAGTCCTCCACTTCATCTCCTCTTTTGTCAGTATCTGGGTATCCCCATCTTTCTGAACGGCTAATAAAGTCTCCGACAACAATGCAATTTGTGTCAGTTATTTCCATGTTTGAGAGTGTAAGATCCTTATCTGCCGGGCTATACAGATTGTAAATTCTTATTTTCACGTCCTTTATCATTATATCAACACCTATAATTTCCGTTTGGTTGTCAGAGATCACAGATACTTCGCTGCAAGGTATTGTATTTCGTGTAAGTATTACAACTCCTCCTTTGTGTCCTTCGCGGTCGAAGCGTGTGGCCTGATATCCCTCGACTGAAAATGTGCGATTGGCGTTGAGGTGTGTCTCTTGAATGCATGCCACATCTATTCTATCTTTATGAAGACGCTGTGTTAGGGAGGCTTTCTTGTTATAAACTCCTTCTGCATTCCACTGTAGTATGTTGAGTGTCCGGGGTGTGTGGTCAATAGCTCTTAACCTACTCCTCTGTGCCTTGACTCCACAGCACAGGGGAAGGTGACCACCAGTAGTCATGGGTGGACCCCCTCGAGGCAGGGGGCCCGGCACTATCACCGCCTGATGGGACTTCACGGGATTAGCACCATAACAATTAATTTTCATCTGTGGCATCATGAAATGATAAAGTTACGTTGCACTTCTTTGTCAAGCCTGTGGCTCAGTACATCCGATTTCGACAAGCATTTGTTCGGGATGCTTTCCCTAGCCTTTGACTGTCCCCAGTCTACCTACAAGGCAGCAGGTTTGTGCGTCACTTCGTCTGGTCCCTCTCCCTTGACCTGTCCGACATGGGTGACCCTACCAGTAGCTGTGCTACCGTCGGCATAGCTCTTGGGATCATTGGAACGCTCAAGCCCCTCTACCTCGTCAAGGTGGACGCACGGCAGAGGGGGGAAGATTGTATTTGGACTATTATACCTGATTTCAAGAAATGTATACAAGTGAAGGTCAGAAAGAAATATACCATAATTTGTTTCTGAATCGCAAAGACAACTTATCACAAACATCAGAAAGAAGCAGTCATCATTTTGTTTGACCACGTATGAGATGACAAAAACTGGAACATGTGACAGCCGGAAAGATTTGTGGAAAGAGAGATAGAGGATGAGGATAGAGCATGAGAAGATTCTTGACAGTCTTGTGTCATGGTATGGAGGAGAGTCAACACACGAATTGATCCATGCCGTCAGAGATTACAATTTGTGGAGAGTCATGATCGCCAACACCAGCCTGTAAGGCCTGAATGATGATGATGATTTCTTCAAAATGTATGAAATTTACAAAAGATATTCACTAACATTTCCTCGAAATATACTATTTTTCTACATAATCTCAGTCAACTTGTACAGCTCGACGCCAACGAGAAAGCATGTATGCCTTGACTGTACCAGGTTGTGTCCTGCATCCTGCTCATGTAGCTATGTCTTAGCTGCATGAATCACATCCTCATCCTCATCAGACCTTGCTTTTATCACTTATATCATTGAATGAAAACCAGCGCTGGGCAGTTTGCTTCCAAATCGCTGGCAGCTGTGTTTCAAACGTGGTATGTGGGATTACGAATGCGTTCGGACGCCTTCGCCACAGAGCTGGCTTCACATAAGGAGAGGATAATTGAGTGGGGAGTGAGCAGATGGTCTGGACAATACTCAACCCATATAGGCAAATGCAGGCGGACGTTCTGTCACTGTTACCACCAGCATGGGAAATCTTTGTTAGCTGCTGGAGGAGACCGAGCGCAGTGAAGTTGATCCTTGGTTTCACATTTCTCTGCTACATTATGCTTACACCAGAGTTGCTTACATGATAGTTGCTTACACCAGAGTTGCTTACATGAGAGTTGCTTACACCAGGGTTGCTTACATGAGTGTTACATCGGTTTAACTGTTCCAGTGCCAAACTAAACGTAGGTTTTGACCAGACACGGTACACATTCAAATGAACAAGTATATTCTTGTAAATTTCCATTCACTGGGTATTGAAATTGCGAAAGATACCACTAAACAAAACTAATAACATGATGACCCTGGTATGGCGATATATTGTCCTTCTGTCCACAAGGCAAGTGACATTTGGCATTGTATTATCCGTCGGCACTAAATCAATATCATCCTCTCATTCACACTTGCAGATTTCACAAGAACAGAACAAACAATACAGTGGTCACAATAACAGAATAATAATCATAGAGTAATTACACATTTCAACCAAGTTTATTCAGAGTGTGATTGCATAAAAGGTCAGTTGTATCTGTAACATACATTTGTTCATATATGTATGTGTGTGTGTCTCTTTCCTTGAGGCAGGATCACAAGTATAATGTGCATTTAACATATATGATAGTTTTCACACGTGTTTGTGTATATATGTGTGTGTGTATGTATATCCTTAAGACAGGTCACATGTATAATGTGCATGTAGCATATATGATAGTTTTCAAACGTGTATGTGTGTGCATCATTGACACAAGAGCATAAGTAAACTACTTGTATCATACATGGTAGCGTGCAAACATGTGTCTCCGTGATGTATGAGCATAAGAAACGTCGTGCATGTTTGATCTCAACAAATGCATCAGCCTCAAACACGTAAATGCAGATATGTGATTGATGATTGCCGCAGACACAGCTGTGCTTATATTCTAATACAGTACTGTGAATCTACAACAATGGCCAGACTGCGAGAGCAGCAAATTAAAAGAGGGGTGGCCAAACAAGAACACTACGCAGGAAGCCAAAGAAGATTGATAAACCAACACAGAACTGGCGTCGTTAGCCGCTACACGCTGCAGGATTTGCTGAGGAGGGGATCCGAGCACTTATGGACTGAATGGTCCGATGTGCAACGAGGATGATCTGTCGACTAACTAACTAACAGTAGGCCTACAATGTGACCTCAAAACAAGCACTTAAAAACATACAGAATACAGCGTTGGCCCAGCTGCGCTCACACATATGCACACATGCACATTTAAGTAGTGTTGTTAAAGACACTTGCACATTTGTGAGTTGTACTTCAAATACACGCATAAACACACAAACATCCACACGCATACACACATAATATGGTGTGACATCAAAAATGTATGCACACAACATATTGCTAGCTCAAATATACACACAAACACGTTCTACTTCTCATACACGCTTGAACACACATACACATGCACACACACACAGTTCGATGTGCTGTCAAACATTATACACGCGCAGTACAGTGCTACTTCAAACACACACGCACACATACAAACACACGCTACCTCAAATATACAAATATTTCAAAGCAGTTATGAGCAGATAATGTGACTGCAATCAAAATGTATTTCATCTCACCAGCATTGTTTCCCCTACAGACTGCCATAGTTACAAGCTGTACATCAACACCACAGCAACACCTGGCCGTTGTACACAATGAGAATTGTGCGCAAATAATTATGTGAATATATTAATGACGACAGTAACGATAAAGATATAGCGATGATAACACATTCACACCAAGCTCTGCCGCTGTTTAACATATGTACGGCCAGAGAACTTAAAAACATTTTCATTCCATACTGAATACAACACAAAGACAATAGCAATATAATGTACATCATGAATCAGCAGTCAAGGACAATGCAACAGTTACCATTTATATAATAGTCTAAACTCGGGCACAAAATAAAAATGCAAACAGTCACATATATTGCAGTCAAGGACAGCCATATCTACCACATACAGACACAGAAGTGACCAGTTTTTTCCCACGTCTTATGCAAGAGGTTATAAATGTAAACTAAACTAGCTCACGGATTAAAGCTAACTACGCACAGTGCATCACTTCACATTTTAGTTTAAATAGTTAATTGCATGTCCTCTAACAGAACATTGCAAATTACCCCAGCATTTATTTATTATTTGTTATTTACACAGCCGGCACTGTAGCTTGGAGGGAGTGAATGCTTTCACAATTCCCCAACATCTGAGTCGGGGGACTCGAAATCAGCCGTAGATAATTTTGAATATATTTTTGAATATTAGATGAGAAATAACCCAACCAAAGTCTGTTTAACAGATTCAGTAGTGAACAAAAAGTAGGTTTGGACAAAACAAACATGGATGTCAGGAAATGGGAAGTAGAGATGTGTCACAGTTGTTACTTAAAAGTTGTTAATATGGTAGCAGACATGTTGTATTATATATCAAATTAATGGGGGTTTTGCATAGGGAAAGCTATTGTATATAATCCATTGGCAGAAACGGGAAGTCGCTTAAGAGGATTAATCATCCCATGGTACTTTATTGTGTTGTTTCCATGAGACAACAGATCATTGTCACGTGGCTGGAATTGATTATTTCTTTGTTAGCTCACTTTGACACTTTTTATACAGTTGTCATGGTCATCAAGATCAGCAGTCACCTATCATTGCACACGTCAAACTTGAGGCAACATACAATCTATATATGCTGGTGACGGTACTATTTAGTGGCTGCGTGGTTTTTGATTATGTACCTGGTACAGACGCATTAGGCAGTTGTCAACTGGTAATTGATGTGACCTGTGAACGACACAGCTGACTGACACCTCGTTCCTTTCCCACGGAGTATGATATTGGGTTGCAGGGTCGAGTTTTACAAACAGCTATTTAGTGCAACCCTTGAGCTTTGCAATAGTTGGAATCATTTATGTCAGGTTTTAATGACAAGGTTATGTCACTTTTTGGGGGAGAAAAAAAGGGATGGGGGTGGGGCTGCTGAATCTCCATGGCGAAGCCGTTTGCCTCATGTTGCAAAGGTGTGTTCGATTCCGTCATGTGGTTCACGGGTGTATTTGTCCTTGGAGACTGGGGGTCGTCGCTGGAGCTACAGAGCTCGTGCTTTGCACGACGCTTTCTTTAGTAGAGACCCAGCCATATGGGATAAACCCCGGTGCAATAAAATCCACCCTCTCATCTTAAACCGCCCCCCCCCCCTTTTGTATGTCTCTTCTTCCTCTTCCTCTTTCATTCGTTTGAAATGCGTATTTGCAATGTCGTCTCTTCAGTTAACTTGTATGTCCCTACCTTAAGTACGCTTCAGGGGGCCGCGGTAGTCAGGCTTGCCTACTGGGCCGTTGGTCGCGGGTTCGAATTCTTATGGAAACGGATGTTTCAAGCTGACCTAGGTTGGCAGTCCACTCAGCCTAAATGTGTACCAGGAAACGTCCTGGCAAGGGAAGATGGCTAGCAAGGTGTTGACCGCATCGCTGCAAGTGTGGGTTGATTTCTACAAATATGGGGATAGCACCGTATACCAGATACATATGCCAGACACATTTGCCAGATACATATGCCAGACATATTTGCCAGATACATATACCAGACACATTCGCCAGATACATATTCCAGACATATTTGCCAGATACATATACCAGACACATTCGCCAGATACATATTCCAGACACATATGCCAGATACATATGCCAGATACATATTCCAGACACATATTCCAGACACCTATGCCAGATGCATAAGCCAGATACATATGTTGCTATCCCCATATGTGTATAGTTCCATGTTTACAGAAGCTGCTGTGGTTATTATCACAACTGCCGCCTTTATTTCCCATGATATTGTCTGCTGCTCACTTTAAGCTGGATCAAACTGCAGCCAAAGTCAATGTTTTAAAATCCCCCTGGATGAAAATTTGAACCCATGAACTCCGGACCGGGAGGCAGGCAGTTAATCACTGCACTACCACGGTTCATGTTGGCGTGAATAAGTTGCATATACTTTACAAGACGTTGCAGTCAACTCCGGGATTGTTTGACTGTTTCTGATTCCTGGGCAATTTTAGTTCAGTAGTTTATGGGTGTGTTACTATGTATAGATTACTATGTGCTGCTTGTTAGAATACCTAGCCAGATTTCTGAATGGTAGTTTAAAAAGTTAGTTGCATATCCTTTACAGGACGTCGCACTCAACACCAGCATTTTAGCTGTTGTGATCTCTTGGCAAGTTTACATTCAGTAGTTTGCCATTGCTTTCTAAACGACCAGCACCCATACCATTTCGTAAAAACCTAACGCAAGACGGTCTGCTGCCAAACCGCCCACAGCTGTATTTCTAATGCGGGATTACCAACTGCGACCGTAGCCACGGAGCCGGCACCTACTGATGCAGAACCTAACTACGAGATTTACGAGGACAGACTGGCAAAATGCGTTATGAAAAGTGTAGCAATATGGAACAGGAGAAAGAACAGACAATGTGGGGTGAAAACATCTGGGATATATATCACATATACCTAACTGTTTAGTTTTAGTTTAGTCGGCGGATCAACATCACGGCACACGGGTATAGCCCATAAGTGCTTCATTCTACTCCTAACTCAAGCCTGACTGGAGAATCTCAGCTCAGTGCACGAAATCCGTAGCACCGGTGAGGATCCTGAAATACTTTGGGTAGATTTTTAACTCGAAATTTTGCCCAGGCAGCGCCATTAGACTACTCTTTTTCGATTTCCAACTGCCAAGGGAGTTATTTACGTGCGCAACAATATACACGGACATCCGATGTCACTACCAAGAGACCAGGGGAGATTTTGTTACTAGAAGTCCATGTGAAAAAATCCCAGCCCTCACCGGGGCTTGAAACCGGGACCTCCAGCACTCGAGGCGGACACCATATCTTGAGACCACTCAGCCCCATAGCTGTTTTCATCCCATATTGTCATATCTTACTGCGGTAGTTATTTTTCTAATCTACGAGTACAGACAAACAAATGCAGTAAACTTTTGCCCTATTTGTTAACATAATTAATTCAACTGACATCTCTTGCCAGATTTTCGCCTACAACATTCCTAACACAACATATAGTTATATTGTGATAATGATTTCATTACTTCGTCGTTTGTAATAGCACCTGTCTGTAGTCGTCGAATATTTCGTCAGTATAGTGAAGTCTTTGGTTTATGCGTCCGCAATCTGGCCTCTTGTGTGGTTGTTGTGTCTGCGGTGGTTCCACCTGCGAGCTGCCCGCTCCAGGTTGTATTCGTTAAAGTGGTGACTGCCCACGTACCACTGCGCGATGTTTCTGCGGGGCCGCATCAACAGAAGGGACAGTTTGCTGACAGCAGCTGGAACAGAAACAAAACACATACGTTGTTGTTATTGTCATTCATTAGTATATTTGATCTATTGAAGGGTGAGGGTGATCGTGTTTGTCTTTTCCAGAAACAATAATAAATCTCTAACCACCAATTTTGTTTACAAGATTTGCAGTCGCATCCGACTGAATTAACAACTGTCAACAAACTGTCAGGTACTATTTATATAGTACCTTGCGGTGTATGGCCGGGGGGGGGGGGGGGGGGGTGTCTTGAGCCAGTGCATTCATCCAGTGCGTGTCCTATCCGGTACCCATCCTGTCTAGTTTTCTTTTTGCCCCGGACAGAAAAAACTGCACACCTTACAGAGGATTCGAACCCGGGTCTTCCGAAGGAGAATCCGGTATTCTAGCCACTCGCCAGCTGCTCCCACAAAGCCTGTAAATGAAACAATCTCAGCAACTAATTCGGAGGAATCCTCGTTATCGGAATGGCTAGACCAGTGGTTCTTAACCTTCTTTGGCCTGTGCCCCCCTTCACCTTGTTTTCAGAACGTCATCCCCCCCCCCCCCTTTTTCGTATTTCCTACCTAAAAATTTGGCACGTGCCCCCCTTCACCATATTTTCAGAACGTCATTCCCGCATTTCGTATTTCCTACCTAACAATCCCGCCCCCGCCCCTAATCAGTATACGTAACAATGGAAGCTAAATTTAATAGCACATACTAAAACAAGTCTAGACGTCCACATAAAACGTGATTTGTGGGTCACTTACTTTATAAATTGAATTTTAGAAGCGTGGGACGTACAGAACCGTATAGTATGAAGGGAAAAACAATATCAAGTAATCGGTTCTTATATTAACGGGATCTTGAAATAATCTTAATCTCCCCACCCCCTCCCTGGAAACGCTAAAATTCCCACCTGGGGGGGGGGGGGGGGGGGGATTCCCCACCGGTTGAGAACCACTGTGCTAGACTGTCGTTCTGGCGGTCATGGGTTTGAATGCCTAACGGGACATATTTTAAATATTGACCTCGGCTCCAGCAGGCATACCCAAACTAACATGGTACCTGGAAGTATCTTAGGAAGTAAATATGCCTGGAGCAATATTTCCCACACCCCCACCCCACCCCCACCCCTACCCACCAGGCCTTGAATGGGTTATACACATAGAGCCAGCACCATATACCCATTGACACACACGCAGGCACACGTACAGTGTGTATATGTGTGCCTTACTTTCTGCTTGTCTATCTGTTCAACTGTCTAATCTGACTGTTAGTAGTTGCATATGTCTGCATGTCAGTCAGAATCGGTAGCGGTTCTCTCCGCGTCGGTAACTTACGGGGTATGTGAGCCGGTCGCTGAGAAAGCAATGGCAAACTACTGAGCGTAATCTTGCCAAGAAATCAACAATCAGCTGAAAGATGCTGGTGTTGACAGCAATGTCCTGTAAAGGATATGCGAACAAAACAAAACAGACACTGAGATAGATAGAGAACGATAAACAGAGAGAGTGGCAGAGAGACAGACAAAGAGAGTGGCTGACAGGTAGAGAGAGAGAGAGAGAGAGAGAGACAGACAAGAGACAGAGACAGACACAGATAGACAGAAAGAGAGACAGACAGAAAGAGAGACAGACAGAAAGAGACAGAGAGAAAGACAAACAAGGAGTGACAAACAGAGACAGACAAACAGAAAGAGAGTGACAGACAGAGACAGAAAAATAGACAGACAGACAGAAAGAGAGACAGACACAGGGAGTGACAAACCGAGAGAGAGAAACAGACAGAAATGGAGACAGAGATAAACAGACACCGATAGATAGACAGAGACAGAGAGAGAGGCACACATGGAAAGAAATGAAGCGCTGCTGTTTTTTTCAAGCAGCAAAGATTGTCGTATGTTCTAGCTCTAAAAAAAAAAGAATAATAAAAAGGTGGTGGTGATGATGATGATGACGATGATGATGATGATGATGCCCTTACCATTCCGTGTCAATATAGGACTGTCTACGTCATCTTCCTGCGGCGCCTTCATGACAATGGAGGCACACATTGTCGAGTGGATCAACACAAGTATGGTTAGGGTGACCAGGAGGCAGGACATCATTAGGTTCATGGCCGACTGCTGGCGAACAATAGTGGTAAAAGTGTTTAAAATTAAAGTTTGTATAGACAGCCACACATATGGGGAGATAGATAGACAGACACACAGACAGACCGATGGGGCGATACACAGACACACATATGGACAGACAGACAGATGGGGAGATAGACAGACACACATATGGATAGACAGACAGATGGGGAGATAGACAGACAGACACACATATGGGGAGACAGATAGACACACACACATATGGGCAGACAGACAGAGTGTGGGGGGGGGGGGGGGTCTATGCATGTTCTGTGCAGGACGTTGCCGTCAACTCAGAGTTGATGTTCTAGGCAATGTTACCTTGGGTAGTTTGCCATGGATTTGTGAACGAGAAGTTCACCCTTACAGTCCAACTTAATGTCGGTGTAGTGTGGTGGTTGAACCGCCTGCCCCTGTCATTAGAGCACCGGAAGTGTAAGAGCGAGCTCTGATCCTTTCAGCCACGCCGACGTTTGAGTGAGAGTCTCAGTGGCCAAGTGGTTACTCTGCCTTCCTCAGGCTCCGAAGGTTGTAGGTTCGATTCTGGGCCACGTCGTTCGGTTCACGAGTGCAGTTTTCTCGGAAACTCCTGGGGGTCGTCGCTGGAGCAAGGGAGTTTGTATTTTGTGCGACGCTTTCGTCAGCGCGCCCTGTGGAAAGAGACCGAGCCATATGGGATAAAACCCAGTGCAATCAAGTAGATCATATTGCCTTTTTAACCATTTCTTTAAATCTGAGTTTGAAGAAAGTTCTGGAGAGTAAATTTATGATGTATTTGGTGTGTGGGTCTAGGCCCAGAGAATCGCTTCCCCCAGATCACGGCAACATCCGCTCCTAGTATCTATTGTAAATAGCTTTATTTGGTCATGTGATGAGAAGAGAGGCATTGGAGACCATCGTGACAACTGGAAAGATTGAGAGGAAAAGAGGCAGAGGCAAACTAAGAGAAATGATGCTGGATGGATTGGGACGGTGGCATGGAGGAATATCATTAGCAGAGTTGATTCAGAACACCAATGGCCGAGAGTCATGAACGCCAACGCCAGCTGGTACTTGATGATTATCCTGAGTAACTATTGTACCAAACTGCGACCCTTGCCTTAGTTGAAAGTCAATGCATCCGGGGTCCCTATTGGAGTTCCTGAAGGGTCAACAGATGTGAAAGTTCACATACTCAAGCAAATGGCCTTGCCGAACCTTTAACACAAGTCAAAAGTTCAAATATCCAAACAATAGCTACTAGAACTCCCCCGCAATAAATGAACGTGTGCTTCAAACAATTTGTTCCGGCTCAGTGGGCCGCCATACTTTAAAGTCACAACTACACGTATTTCCGTTTCAGCCTACATCGATGGCATAGTCGTCAGTGCGTGTGGTTACTGAAACAGTTGTCCGGGTGCAATCCCCAGTTGTTGCAGGATTTGGCTTTCCGACTAATGCAGTTGCTGTGTCGATTCATCATCACCATCATCATCAACATCGTCGTCGTCATCATCATCATCGCCGTCGTGTAGTCAGGCCTCTGAAGAACGTCGCCCTCATCATGGCCCGCTGAAATATTTCTCGATTCCCCTCCCCCCCCCCCCCGGCCCTGCCTCATGCTCCCTTATGTCCAAGGTGTCTGCAATGTCCTGTGTCCATCCTTGGGCTGACTGACCTCTGCCTGTTCTTCCAGAAACCCTGCCTTCCATTATTGTTCTCTCCCAGCCACTGACATTTATCATGGGCAAAGTTTTTCAGTTTCCGAGAGATGATATCGTCGATTCAGCCTCATACAATGTGAGAATATTCTGTGAAATGTCTAGGGAAATAAACGCGGATAGAAATGGAATTGGCCACCTGACCGAATTATGCCATGGTCTAGAACAGTGGTTCTCAACCTTTTTTGGCCCGTGCCCCCCTTCACCATATTTTCAGAACGTCATTCCCCACCCCCCCCCCCCCCTTCCTATCCAAAATTTGGCTCTTCACAGTGTTTTCAGAACGTCATCCTCCCCCCCCCCCACCCCTTTCATATGTCCTATCTAAAAATTCCCCACCCCTACACAGTATACGTAAAAATGGAAGATAAATTTAATAGCATATACTAAAACAAGTCTAGAAATCCACATAAAACATGATATGCGGGTCTACTTACTTTATACAATTAATTTTAGAAGGATGAGACGTACATAACTGTAAAGTATGAAGGGAAAAACAATATCAAGTAATCGGTTCTTGTATTAACGCGATCTTCAAATGGTCTTCATCCCCCCCCCCCCCGGAAACCCTACAATTCTCCCCGGGGGGGGGGAATTCCCCACCGGTTGAGAATCACTGGTCTAGAACAAATAATATAATTGTTATATAAACAAACTCTATTCCAATTGTTACTTTCACTTGCTCAGCCCATCCCAGTTCAAGTATTAATTAACTCAATCCCAATTGTTACTTTAATTTGTTCAGTCCATCCCAGCCGATGTATTAATAAACTCAATCTCAGATAATGTATCAATAAACTCAATACCAGCTAATATATCAATAAACCCAATCCCAGCCGATGTATTAATAAACTCTATCCCAATTGTTGCCGATCTCCCTGGTCGAGGGGTTAGCAGCTTTCTCCGTAACCCCGAATACTCTCGTGGTTGACGTGAGCGCACGAGAATTGGAAGCGGTTCGAGTCGTGCCAGTGACTTATGAGAGTATGGAGCCGGTCGCTCAGAAAGCAATGGCAAACTACTGAGCGTAATCTTGCCAAGAAATCCACAATCAGCTGAAAGATGCTGATGTTGACAGCGATGTCCTGTAAAGGATATGGAAAACATTGTGATCCCAATTGTTACTTTCACTTGCTTAGTCCATCCCAGCCGATGTATTAATAAACTCAATCCCAGCTGATGTATCAATAAACTCAATACCAGCTAATATATTAATAAACTCAATCCCTATTGTCACTTTCGCTACTGTCTCATTAACAAAACGTGAACGGAAGCAAGGACCTGCCATGGGTCTGTGGCGTGACAGGGCGATCACGTGTTGTAGACCGGAGTGCACGGAGGGATATGGGATCAGTCTTTCCCTATCTTAGCCAGACGACCAACGTGACATTATCAGCAGAGCTCCCTATCAACTACGCTAACGCGGCCGCACTTCTGTCACATAGTGTTACGCTAACTCTGTTAAAATATGAATAAAATTTGGTGGAACTGCGGTAAAGCTGTGAACGTGTAAACAATATAAAATGACGCAATGTAGTGCAGCTGTACAGAACAGAATTACGACACATGCAAGACGTTGCGGCGATTAGCCTTCATCATCAAACAAACACATTCACAAAACACAACATATAGTCACGGAGATCTCCTGTGACTACATTAAAACGTGACGACAGGACGAGAAGAATAAAAAGATGAAAAAATGAAAGCAATGAAGAGAAAATGAAAATTGATACACAGCTCGGAATTCTGAGGTAAGTAGGAACATTTTCCCAATTTTCATTTTCTCTTCATTGCTTTCATTTTTTCATCTTTTTATTTTTCTCGTGCTGTTTTAATGTAGTCACAGGAGATTTCCGTGACTATATGTTGTGTTTTGTGAATGTGTTTATTTGCTGATGAAGGCTAATCGCCGCAACGTCCTTTATGTGTCGTAATTCTGTTAAGTAAATCTGCACTAATTTGTGTCATTTTATATTGTTAACTCTGTTACACCACGTTGCCTAGGATAGAAAACCTTAAACAGCAAAAATTACTTACCTGATAGGTCTTTGGAAACTTCTAGGAAAAAAATTAAATACTTGAGTTGATGATGGAGTCTCAGATGTGAACTTTGAGTCCTTTGAAATACGCTTTCAAATGGAACACAACAGCTGTATCAATGGTGTCTGCTCTCACCGGGAGAAAGGGAAGTAATCAACTACTTTCTGTCTGCTTTCACTTAAAGCAAGGGAAGTAATCAGCTGTATTCTTAGCGTCTGCGGTGAGCTGGAGCTCGGTAACGATCAGCTGATTCTGCCGACAGATATTTATACAACCTGGAAGATGGAAAGGGGCGGGACAATCCCAGACAAACAACTCTAACTATTGGACGTGTTTTTCTGGGTCATTCGTGACCTCTTTTTGGTAAACGTAGGATCCTGGTAACAACAGCAGTTTTCGTCATTTATTGTCGTTGTCTCGGAACGATTCTGTGCGGGAATGTTCATAGTATTTGATTGCAACTGAAGTCTTCTTCTTCTTCTTCTTCTTCTTCTTCTTCTTCTTCTTCTTCTTCTTCTTCTTCTTCTTCTTCTTCTTCTTCTTCTTTTCTTCTTCTTCTTCTACATCTGCTTTTCATACCCCAGTGGAACACAGCCACTCGACCAGCTCGCGTCAAGCCTTACTTAGACTTGTTCATGACTGATTGTATTTTGCAACTAAGTATTCTACAGGGTGATGGAGCCAGCTCCCCGCCAACCGTCCGTGGTCGCCTCCTACGACATGAATGGTGGGTTACAATGTTACTGTTCTTTGCGATAACAGTTACTATCACAGTGGTATTGTCCACGGTTAACAATATAACATAACACAAAATAATGCAGTTTTATAGAACACAATTACGGAAAACATAGGACTTTGCGGCGACTAGCCTACATCAGCAAACAATAAACAAAACACAACATATAAACAAAAGGAAGACAATACAGTGTCAAAAATATTACATTCTTTTTTCATCGTACTCATTTTTTATCATCTTCCCATTCTTCTCCTCCCGTTCTCATGCCTTAACATAGTGTCTGCAACACTTACGGCAGTGTACGTCAACAAATATTGCACCCGTCGATTATATTCTACCGACAAATGTACCGGAGTGCCAGCAACCTGAGGCTAACTACTGCTGTGTTTAAAGACGATGATGTGGTCTCAGTGGGAACGAGGAAGAAGAAGAATGTAGGTGCCAGCACTTGCGGAAACGTGTGAAGGTGGATGCAGGAGGAAATGGATCTTCTTCTTCTGCTGCGTTCATCCGGAATTTTTTTTTTTTTTTAATCGGACGTGATTGCGTTGTGCCTGTTTACAGCAGAGCTGCGTTCTTGCGCCGTTAGGCCGACACATCCGAATTCTGCGGGCATTTGTTGACCGGGTTAACCTTCCCGGGGGAATGGATGTACTGCAGCTTTAGGATTTGGATGATTAATAGCAGACCAGAAGTTATCAGTGGTGGTTAGTGGGTTGGTTGGTTGTTGATTTTGAATATTCTGAAAAATTGAAGTCTAACTCTTAAACCCGCTGTATTGGCGTTACTGTCATCTGAGCCCTGGCAACGGCTCACATATATTTGTGTGAGGATGGGGTGTAGACTAGTCTCCCGACCCGTACCATTTACCACTGGGGCCGTACAGTACTGTAGATCTCTTCTCCTCTTCAAGACCAAACCAGCAGAGGCCCACATCCTGGGAGAGACGTATTAGGATACAGCCAGATCAAAGTTCAACAAGTCATACATGGACTGACCAGGATCAAGCTGACCTTGTTCGTGTTTCCTCCACTGGTTTTAGGAAGTTCATTGTCGCAGACTTCAACTCAATGCCCAGGGAATTGGAGCACAACTATGTGACCGTTCACGGCCGAGTCACTGACTATAGTTTCAATCTCATTTATGTTCCTCGGTGAACACTTGAGATTTACTATTTCTCGACACAAATAGTTCCATACACACACAGACACGTGTAACGACAAACATTTCCATCTGCGCGCCAGTTACGCTTTGGTGCCTCTAAGATCACGCTTCGCTGAGCATTTGTGATTCAAACCTCGTATGACACCTAGTACAAAGGAGTGAGGTTCATGCTTGATCACTTTCAGGGAATCATGGACCACGATGTGTTCACTTCAACACATACGCTTCAGTGGATATAACCTCCCTTTTGTACGTTCAAATTGACAGATTTGTGTCGTAAATCTTGTCCCGCCTGAAACGTCCAGGTGCCACACCTTCAGGTGCCGAGCAATTATGTATTGTGGAGCCAAGTGGCATAGCTGACTGAAGTATTTTCAACAGCGGGACAAAACTTCACATGGCAGAAAGAGAAACATCTAGAAACATAACAGCATGCAAAGATGGTTGTAGAATACAAGGACACGGGAGATGTTTAGGTGGTGTACTTTCTCGCGGTGCGGTAATTCACGTCGCCACAGGTAGGCAGAGGTCATAAGTCCGGGTAGGCAATTTATATATCAGAGGAAGATTCCAGAAAAGAAACCTGAACCGTTGAAGTCGGAAAATGTTGACCTAAAAGGCACGGGACTAGAAAACGAACATCTACACACTGGTGTTTGTCCATCAAGAATGATGACGACCATTCATTTCATCCAGTGGTGTTGAAAGTTTGGAGCCGTGAGTTCTAAGATGACTACTTGAATGAAGAATGACTTGCGCGATGAATTGTATTAAAGTAAGGAAGAGTTGCGCAATTCATCAACCACACTCTCTCGCCTGAGTCCACCTGAGTCCAGTGGCAAGACAAGTCAAGACGACTGGAGAGAATACAGGTGCAGTGGATGACCAGGGCGCTCTACTGTGCCTTGCCGTGCTCATTACGTTCCACAACGCTTTGCAGGTTAACACCGTTGAATATCCATAATTTCACCCGTTGATCGCAGAAGAATAAGAACAAACAACGTCTTCAAATCGATGATGTCAAATCTGGAAAATTAAGTGTTTTGTGGTGTATACTGTAAACTTCTTCTTCTTCGTTCATCCAGAGTTTTTTTTTTTTTTTTTGATGTGATTGCGTTGTGCCTGTTTACATCAAAGCTGCGTTCTTGCGCCGTTAGGCCGACACATCCGACTTCTGCGGGCATTTGTTGACCGGGTTAACCATCCCGGTTATACTGTAAACTATAATGGCATCTTGCCGTCTTGACAAACGATAGCTTTAGTGCATAAAAAAGGACAAAATAACCACTCCACACCACAAAGCCTGGGTTTGAGTTGAATCTAGAATCGCCATCACAGCACACTGGTATGTGCTCCGTCATCATCTTCAACAACCAGAGAAGAGCCCCAATACTATTGTTACCCGTGGCAGTCTGATTATGTGTCCGTCTGGTATTTTCCTCGCAGTCCTGTGTGTGGGTCAGACCCTCCGATCACTATCTGTAGTCCCATTCTCTCTAGGCCATGAAGGTTTATCTGTTTTACCACACATAGACATGACAAACAGCGCCCTGACAATGTCTGTCTTACCATGCACCAATACCCCGCCCAAGGGTGCAGATCCAGCCAATCCATCGACCTGCTCGTTTCCCACCACACCAGCATATACTGTGGAAAAGACCATAATAGATACTCTATCTGTGAATGTTTACAATTGAAACTGGCCCATATTGTGAACTAGCTATGATACGAGGGTAAGGTAGTAAGTAGATCACAAATGGCTGTAGAAAAATAACTAACTATGAACTATGATAACAACTTGAAACCAGTTTATTTGTATGCATACATTGTCCCTTTATTTCTCAACATAAATTCCACCAACATTGATGCAGTTATCCCATCGTTTTATCAGTCCTCCCAAACCGGCTGCATATAACTGCGTGCTTTGTTTTCATTTACCTGCCATCCCACATAACTGTGTGACTTACTTATTGACTCCCCTGCGTAACTTTTTCTACCCAGCTATGCACAGCTTTACGGGAAATCACTAGGGGCTAAGTCCACTGGAAACCCAACCCAGACATTACGCGAGTGACGCCGAAGTTGAATGTGACGTGAAACCGTGGTTTAGTAAACATAGCACACAGTTCTATGCAGCCGGTTTGGGAGGACTGATAAAACGATGGGATAAGTGCATTAATGTTGGTGGAAATTATATTGAGAAATAAAGGGACAATGTATGCATACAGATAAACTGGTTTCAAGTTGTTATCATATTTAGTTATTTTTCTACAGCCATTTGTGACTTACTTATTAACTTACCCTCGTACCCTTCGTGTTTTTTTTTTTGTTTTTTTTTAAAATATGTCCAGAATTTGTCTATTGTTTTAAATATTTTCAACAGTGCCCGCTTCCCTGGCGTAGGAGTTAAGGACGTTGTTCGTAATACCGTATACTCTCGTACGAAACACAGCTGCGCGAGATTCGGCAGCGGATCGCGTCGCGTTTTTTACTTATGGGGGTTTGTGAGCCGATCGTTCAGAAAGCAATGGCAGTCTACTGAACGTAAAACTTGCCAAAACACCAACAACAGCTGAAAAATGCTGGTGTTCACTGCGATCTCCTTTAAAGGATATGCGGAAAAAACAAAATCTTCTACATGCGTTCATTCCATCTTTTTCTTGTCCATCTTATCGTGTGCATCCTGTGACAACACTATATCTTAAAGCTTCGAAGTTCTCATCACTTCAGTTACGTTCAAGCTTCATAGCCGCAAAGTGCTACAGACCAAACATGAGTGGTGACGAAACGTATCCGCGGTTCAATATTACTATCACTTGATGGTAAAAATGTTTAGTTTTTCTTGAAATACTTTTGTGCCTCCGGCAGTACTTGAACTTATTTCATTTTCACGCTTAATTTGAAATAATTTAACACGGATAGGGAAACTTCTGTAGTCGCTCGATAGTTTCCCAGTTGATAATATCATTAAATGATTCAGTGCGAAGGATAAACTATCGCCAAATGTGACCTCATATTTAGACAAGACAATTTATATATATTAGACATATATCATTAAATACCATTAAATGATTCAGTGCGAAGGATAAACTATCGCCAAATGTGACCTCATATTTAGACAGACGGACCATATATTGCCATATTAGGGTATCGCGTAATTTATTTTGTTTCGTGTTATCCTCTGCAATTTCAATGCTCAATGAACGGAAATTAACGTTATAATACTTGTTCATTTGATTGTGTATCATGAGTGACCCAAACCTACGTTTTGTTTGGCAATGAATCAGTTAATGTTCTGGATTTGTTTGGCGAACACTAATACCGTTCATATCAAATACTCTAATGATATCATTGATTTGTGTGAGTAGTTACCGTGGCAATTATTCTGTTTCGTCTGTAATGGCTTGATCATATGCACACTTGATGGCACATATTCATTCACCATTCTTTATTTACTATAACAATGTGATGTTTTCTAGTCTCTTCTTCAGTATCCATATCGACGACAATACATTTCATATTTTCAACCCCTCCACCGGTCTGATGGACTAAAACGTTGTCTTCGCGGCCTTTACTTGGGGGAGTTAATTACACTTACAGGTAGACTTCCGGTCCAATAAATAGGATAGGCAGTTGAGCTGTTGGCCTCTGAGTGTTTATGCTTGTGACAACGGTTTGGTTACACATTTTCCTCATGTTGGGCTGGTATTGCATGGTTCCGTCGCCCAGCAACTGAGTTAAGTGCGTGGAGCGACACTGTGAGCTGTGTATTTCATTTTGAGTGCTTTTACATCAGTCCGCTGTCGTTTGTATCGTGAACTGCATGTTCAGAAAATTGGCTGCCGGCCGGTTGCTAAACTAATTGGGTTTGCCATATGCAGTAATGTGTGGTTTTCGCGTGACTGCCGCTTCCATCGACGATAAACTGTATTATTCGTGGCGGACTTTTGTGTTGGGATTCTGGCAGCGGCATTATCCATAGTGCATCCGTGTAGGCTGTTGGTTTCTCGAGACTCATGTCTGTTCCATTTTTCACATGGGACAATGAGGGGCAATTTTCGTGATATTCACTGGCACAGAAACGGAGCATAGTGGTGCGACCATTTGCAGCGAATTTGGAACCGCGACTAACTAATTATAAGTATCCCAGAAGTCGGAGTGGGTTCGCCTGATGGCGAGGGACACTGGTTTTAGAGAAAGATAGCCCAGGCGCAAATATCAAATGTAATAAACTATCGGCGGCAAAGTGCCAGTGATATTCTTCCCTACAGATGTGTAACTTCTCACCTCCCTGTTTTCTGTTTAACTGATTCAGTACCAAACAAAGATTTGGTGTTGACCAAACAAAAATAAAGGTTTAAAATGAGAAGCAGGGGTGTGTCACAGTTATGACTTAAAAGTTGTTAATATGTTAGCAGACTAGTTGTATTATAACACAATGGTAACATTTCGCGATATATAAACCCATGGCAAATACTTGAAGTCAGTTAAGGCGATTAACCATCCAACGACACTTAAACAGTTAACTACATTGTCGCGTTTCATGTACACTTTTGTTTTCAAAGATGATGCTTTACCATGTTATCTATGTCCTTCTCCCCCCCCCCCCCCCCCCCCCAAACCCCATTTGCTGATGAAGGCCTTGTAGCCGCAACGCCCACAGCCCGTTTTATAGAATCATTCTCTGACAACGCTGACCTTTCCCATTCTCTGTTTGCCCATTATCTAATGGCTTTTCGCCATTTCACAATTTTACCGCAGTCAACGCCACTTTGCTTTCTTTACACAGACCGAGTAGTTTCAACGTGAAACTGGGTTGTTCTTAATCTGCACACAAAAGTCGAAAACAGCTGACGTGAGCTGATTGGTTGAGAAGAGGGAGGGATCTAGGGGTGTGTTTGACTTAGTTCATGGGTCAAGGCCTCAACATCAGCTGATGATTCTTCAAGAGGGGAAAAACAGAACTTGTTTACGTCGAAGCCGGAATGCTGTCTTCAATGCCAAGACTGGCTTTTACCCCAAAAAAACATGATCGTTCTCAGGTTGGCTTACCAATTTTAGCCCTGCCGGCTGGCTTAGTCTGTTTTTGGTCGCAACTGTTTAGAGGAAGGGCATCAGACGTTAACTCCAGAGGTACGAATAAAACTGGGATTTTATTTTCAAACTAAGGAACACATGCATGTTATAAGTGCCCCCCCCCCCCCCCACACACACACACACACCACACACACACACGCGCGCACGCACACACACACATAGACGAGGGAAACTTATACACATTAGGGTACATAACAACGCACACACACACACCAGCCCCCCCTCCCCCCCCCCCCCCCCCCCCCCTCAGATCGCTCGTCATATATCTTTACCCTGACTATGAAGGAGTAACAGGAAAAGTTGAAGCTAGGCTCTAAACATTTGTCAGAATAAGTGAGAAAGCAACGGCCGGGGCCGTGAAGAAATTCTTAATGTCACAGAGAAAAGCCCCAGAAACGGAAGTGGAACCAGCGATTCGTAATCCCCACCCTTCGTATGCTTCGATGCGAAACTGGTGTAGACGTTTTAAGTGTCGACAATCAAATGTTGCTGATCTGCTATGATTTGATAGCCATTACCCTGTTTGGACGACAATCACCTTCAAATTAATATCCCATTTGTGGCTGACTCGGTCACAGGATTATTAATCTGAGCTAGGCGATGGACCCTAATATAACTTCTCTTCTGAGATTGAATGGGAATAGGGTAATGATTGGGTCGATTAATGGAATGAAATGTGATCTGGAGGACCGGCGTGAAAAGAGCGCCTGGGCTTGTCGTAAAGTGAGCGAAAGATTAACCACCTATTCCTTGCGTGTTCCTCGTGCGACCTACTACAGTATTACTGGTGATGTGTTTGTCCCTCGGTTGTACTGCTACAGTATTTCTGGTGATGTGTTTGTCCCTCGGTTGTACTACTACAGCATTACTGGTGATGTGTTTGTCCCTCGGTTGTACTACTACAGTATTTCTGGTGATGTGTTTGTTCCTCGGTTGTACTACTACAGTATTACTGGTGATGTGTTTGTCCCTCGGTTGTACTGCTACAGTATTACTGGTGATGTGTTTGTCCCTCGGTTGTACTGCTACAGTATTACTGGTGATGTGTTTGTCCCTCGGTTGTACTGCTACAGTATTTCTGGTGATGTGTTTGTCCCTCGGTTGTACTGCTACAGTATTTCTGGTGATGTGTTTGTTCCTCGGTTGTACTGCTACAGTATTTCTGGTGATGTGTTTGTCCCTTGGTTGTACTACTACAGTATTACTGTTGATGTGTTTGTCCCTCGGTTGTACTGTTAGAATATTACTCATAGTATTGTTTTATGTTGTTTGTTCCTCTGGTGAGCGACCACAATAATACTCGTTATGTGTTTGTTCTGTTTGTTCATCGAGTTAATTACTAAAATGCTACTGTTGATGTGTTTGTATGGTTTGTCCCCCGGGTGTTACTGCTGTGTTTGTGACTTGATCAATTAGAGCACGGGTATGTCTGGTACAATATTGCTTGTGGAACACAGTTTGTTGGTAGCCTTGCTACATGCCTGACCAGTTTGACCCCATGTCTTTGGATACATTCATTCATTGACTGTGTGCCCACTTGTGTCCTGGTGAGATCTTGTCCTTTTTACCAGGACATTTTTTTCTCCATTCACCCCGACTCCCATATCGACCCAGTCTATCTGCGATCTGGGAGTCGCGGTGAATGGGGAGGGGGGATGTCCTGGTCCCCATTTACCGCGACTCCTAGATCGACTCAACCTAAAAACTCACCTCCCCCCCCCCCTTATTCACCCCGACTCTCAGATCGACCCATTATAAAAAATGGGGGCCATGACATCCCCCCCCCCCCCATTCACCTGGACTCCCAGATCGACCCAGTTTAAACATGGGGACCAGGACATTTGCTGGGAAGTAGAGGCGATACTAAATCAGAAATACTGTTTGGGCCAGAAACAGGGAGAACGACTAAAACTATTACTAATAAACATGAAAACATTCATCAGTTGGTACCTGTGCAGAATAGAAGGACCAAAATGGTATGACAGAATGACCAATATGGAGGGAACTAAGCAAATCCCAGCGAACCCAGATGTGAAGAAAAGACGCTGGATGGGAAACACTAAGAAAACCTGAAGCCAGAAAACTAAACAATAGATTTTGCCTGGAGGCCAGGAGCAAAAGAACGAACGAACGAACGAACAAACTTTGTTTTCAAACTAGAGGAATACCTAACAATAAATACGCGGAGAAGGGAAGTAAATTAAGAAATGAATTATTTGTGGAGGACATTGAGCAACTGCATGGGATAGCTAAGGATAGCTTAGAGATGTGGTTACAGAGACGAATATTGTGGATTCACTTGACTGTTAGGAGCAAGTAAAGACGATTGGCTGAAAGGAGCTATAAAGTCTGTTTACTTTTGTCTGCCCCAATATAAAATTCCATATCTCAGTAACCAACTGAGGGAAAATGATGAGATTTAGCATATAACCTTATCATTATGTCCACCCCCTCCCGCAAAAAAAGACATCATCCACGGATGTGTAATGTTGCCCACATCATCCACGGATGTGTAATATTGTCCACATAATAAATAGAGGTGTAATGTTGCTCACATCAAACACGGATGTGTAATGTTGCCCACGTCATCCATGGAGGTGTAATGTTGCCCACATCATCCACGGGGGTGCAATGTTGCCCACACCATCCATGGAGAGGTGTGATTGCCGACATCATCCACGGAGGTGTAATGTTGCCCACATCATCCATAGAGGCGTGATGTTGCTCACAGCATGCACGGAGATGTTATGTTATTCACATAATCCACGGATGTGTAATGTTGCTCACATCATTCACGGATTTGTAATGTTGCCCACATCATCCACGGAGGTGTTATGTTGTCCACATCATCCATGGAGTTGTAATGTTGCCCACATCATCCACGAATGTGTAATGTTGTCCACATCATCCACGGAGGCGTAATGTTGTCCACATCATCCACGGGTGTGTAATGTTGCACACATCATCCAAGGAGGTGTAATGTTGCACACATCATCCAAGGAGGTGTAATGTTGCACACATCATCCAAGGAGGTGTAATGTTGCCCACATCATCCACGGAGGCGTAATGTTGCCCACATCATCCACGGGTGTGTAATGTTGCACACATCATCCAAGGAGGTGTAATGTTGTCCACATCATCCACGGATGTGTAATGTTGCCCACATCATCCACGGATGTGTAATATTGTCCACATAATAAATAGAGGTGTAATGTTGCCCACATCATCCACGGAGGTGTAATGTTGCCCACATCATCCACGGAGGTGCAATGTTGCCCACACCTTCCATAGAGGCGTAAGGTTGCCCACATGATCCATGGAGGCGTGATGTTGTCCACATTATCCCTTGAGGCGTGATTGGTATAAAACACGGCCCTAGCACCTTAATCACAATACGTCACATGGCCTGAACACCGTGACCTTACATTGCTACTTCCCTATTATGAACAATAACCATCGTCCACAGGCAGTTCATCTCCATTAGTTCATTCTACGTTGTGCTTGCTTGCGTTCACTGGCTGTGAACTCCAGCGTGAAGTCCTGTATGTCGGATGAAGACATCATGTTGTCCAACATAGTGTGATGTCATACAGGACCTGAGTTTTGCGTGAGTATCCGTTGTCCCATGTCTGGCTTATTGGTGTGCAGACTGGTAGTTCCTCGCCGTGCAGGTAGATACTCTCCCGACTTCGGAAGAATCGAGCGATCCTACTGACGTGAGCCACGACCCCGAAGGGACCTGTTGCCCTGGACGCACGACTAGGACGTGTCATTATGTCTTGGCCGAGTATAGATCCTAGCCCTGGTGCCTTGGAAACACCTCTGCGTCCCAACTCTGTTGATGATATTCCCCCATGTCACCGTCTTAGTCCATTCAACATAATTTCTCTTGGTCTGCCTCTGCCTCTTTTCCCCTTGATCTTTCCAGTTGTTACGATGTTCTCCAATGCCTCTCTTCTCACCAAATGACCAAATAAATGTGTGTGTGTGTGTGTCATTCTTATTGTTGTATGTATGTTCTGGTTTCATTAGCCTCTTTCAGGCAATCGTTGTTACTTGTTCTGACGGTCCAAGGCAATCACATTCGCCTCAGGAACCACATCTCTGTTGCTTCCAAGTTCTTCCTAATTTGTTCAGTTACGTTCCATGCTGCAAAACAGGTTTTATATAACACGTCAGCACTCTCTTTCTTACATTCAGTAATAGTAACTTAATGCATTATGATACAGTTCATCTTCTGAAATGCATTGTTTGCTTGCCTCCCTCTGTTCTTAATAATGATAAATTAACTAATTATAATCAAACGTCCTCTGTGATCACGTGCATTGCTGGTTCTTCAAGTTCACAGTTGAAGGTCGTCTCAGAACTTGTACATCCAAATTGTTATTGAGTACACGATTTTGATGTGTGGGAACCTGTCAAGGATAATGTCGTTCATCGCAATTATTACCTCCTCCATTTCACATACATATGACAACTGGTAGAGGCGGGCCAGGTGGGCAGTATAGCTATGTCACTAAGTGCTCAAGGACCGCGGCAGCCCAGTGGCTAGCTAGCACGCTTGCCTACTGACCCAGTGTTGATGTGTTCGAATTCCCCATGTTTACAAACTCAACGTAAGTTGCCGGGTTTTGACATAGAATTAGTACCATAAAATATTCTGGAAAGTATAGGCGGCCGGCATGATATTACCACGTCATTCATCGAGTACCGAGTGGCCTATCAAAATGTGGGGTTAGCACCATACATAGGGTGTACTTTTAATGACTGTGCAGTTTTTGAAAATATTGTCGTTCCAAGTTTTGTATTTGCCTACTGTGGAGTTCATGCAACATAATGCAACATTATAGGTAAATACAAAACTTGGAACGGCAATATTTTCAAAAACTGCAGTCAGTAAAAATACACCATGTACACAATGGCTCCAGTTGTTGAAAAGGATCCGTTACTAACCTGCTATAATTGAGGGTCATATCTCCTGAGCCTTGTTCTTTCTTCTTTCTCTCCTACCAGGAACCACGCCCTCCACCGCTCTTCCTCCCAAGTCACAGTGAAGTTTCAAATGGTCAAAGTGTTTCAGTTTCCGAGGCACGACGTTGTTTATAAGCCAGTTTTCTTCCAATTTCAGATCTTGTAGAATTACCGTATTTTTTCTTCTGAATTTATTTTTGTTTAATTTGTTTTTACATTGGCTTGCTTTGAATTCAAGCGTATTCTATACGACGTGCT
This sequence comes from Cepaea nemoralis, assembly GCA_014155875.1. NCBI lineage: Eukaryota > Metazoa > Mollusca > Gastropoda > Stylommatophora > Helicidae > Cepaea > Cepaea nemoralis. The sequence continues at coordinate 46,739 of JACEFZ010016281.1, forward strand.
AATACTTCTAGCGGACCGGACTGGTTTTTGCGGATGGAATAGCTTTCCCTGTTACCAGTGTCCCTCGCCAGAGGGCGAATTCACCCCGACTTCAGATATACTTGTAATTTGCGTTCCCAAGCCAAGGACTAGAAGTCAACATTTTAGTCTAACTGATCGATGTAGGGGGTTGAACCCGCTACCTCGGCATCAACACATCGGAAGTTTAAGATGGAGCTCTCTTTTTCCTGAAAATACATCTACAGCTAACTTAGAGCTAAAAGTACTCGTAGCTTCCCAAGACAAATGAGCGAGGCCGTACAGTGTGCTGATGTCATCATGGTCGTCCCCGTTGATCACGTGTCATTGATGTCGCCACCTCCGCTGTTGATGAATATTAATTAATACGATGACAGCCGGTAGCGCGTGCCAGTCTCCTGCGGGTACGGGAAAGTAGTGTCGGTTTCTGTATCAATTAGAACTTATCTTTCTCCTCCTGCTCCTCCTTCTTCTTCTCTTCCTCCCCGTCCTCCTTCCTCTTCTTCTTTCTTCCGTTAGCCCCGATAGGAGTATGGAGCTTCAACAAATTCATGCAAAGCCACCCCGACTTTTCCTATCTCCTACACATCCTTTCGCGACCGTCCTGTCTTTTCCTACTTCCTACAGCCACATTCGAAACCATTCTGTCTTTTCCTACTTCCTACAGCCCCATTCCAAGTCGTCCTGTATGTGTGTGTTTGTGGGAAGATGTGTGTGAGCGGCGGATGTGTGTGGTGGGGTATATGTGTGTGGTGGGGTGTGTGTGGGTGGGAGGTGTGTGTTTTTGGATGTTTATAGGTGGGGGATATGTGTGGGCAGGTGGGGAGATGTGTTTGTGGGTGGGGATGTGTGTATAGGTGGGGGATGTGTAATTGAGAGGTGGCGGATATTGGGTGGATGAGTGGGTGTAGGTTGGCTGTGTGTGTGGGTGGGTGAGGAAAATTGTGAGGGTGCGGGATGTGTGTGTGGATAGGTGCGGGATGTGTTGGTTGGCGGGGGTATGTGTGTGTGGTTTTGGGATGTGTGTTTTGCTGGGTGGTTGCGGGTGTGTGGGTGGGTGGTGGAGAATATATGGGTGGATGTGAGAGTGTCGGTTATGAGATGGTTGGGGATGTGTGTGTGGGTGGGTGGGGAAATGTGTGTGAGTGAGGGATCAGTGGATGGGTGGCGGCATGTATGTTGCCTGGGTTTGTTTGAGTGCGTGGAGGTATGTGTGGGTGGGTGGGTGGGGGAGATGTGGTAGGTGGGGGATGTGTGGGTGGCTGCGGAATGTGTGGGTGGCTGCGGAATGTGTGGGTGGCTGCGGGATGTGAGGGTGGATGGGTGATGTGTCTCACAACATTGCAATATGCACTGTTTATGTTTACAACTTTCATTTGACAATGTTTTTCCCCCCATGTGAATGTATCATGCGTAATATGCATTGTTTATGGTTACAAAATCCATTTGACAATGTTTTTTTTTTTTTGTCCCTATGTAAATGTAACATGAAATTTGATGAATGAAAGATGATTATTGAAAGGGCCGAATGTAAGACGGGCCTGCGTGCCCAATTTGTTACCCTTTTAAAATAAAGTTCGTTCGTTCGTTCGTTCGTTCGTTCCTGTCTTTTCTTACTTCCTACACTTCCCCGCATGTTTTCAGGTCTTCCCCTGTTTCGCTTGTCACGTAGATTCCAGGGAAAGGATGTTCTGGCTATTCTTTGCTTGCGATTACTAAACGTATGTCCTATCAATGATGTCAAAGGCCTTGTCATAATCTGCAAATCCAATATAAAGTGATGGTTTCATTTCAGTGATTTGCTCTTTTAACAAATTCAGTGGTAAATAAACAAGTAGGTTAGGACCAAACAAACAATGTATGTCGGAAAATGGGAAGTAGGGGTGTGTCACAATTATGATTTGTAAATAAATGTTTGCATATCGTTTACAGGGACGCAGAGGTGTTTCCAAGGCACCAGGGCCGGGTTATATACTGGCCAAGACCTATTGACGCGTCCTCGCCGAGCGTCCTGGGCAACAGGTCCCTTCGGGGTCCTGGCTGAAGTCAATAGGATCGCCGATTCCTCCGAAGCCGGAGAGTGTCTGCCTGTATGGCGAGGAACCACCAGTCTGCACACCAATAAGCCAGACATGAGACAACGGATACTCACGCAAGCCTCAGGTCCTGTATGACATCACACTGATGTTGGACAACAGGATGCCTTCATCCGACATACAGGACTTCGCGTTGGAGCTCAAGCCAATGAACACAAGCAAGCAAGCAGCAAGCATATCGTTTACAGGCCGGCTGCCTGGCCGAGGGGTTAGCAGCTTTCTCCGCTAATCCCGAATACTCTCGTGGTCGACGTGAGCGGACGAGAATTAGAAGTGGTTCGAGTCACGCTAGTGACTTATGAGAGTATGGAGCCGGTCGCTCAGAAAGTCGTGGCGTGCTGATGAGCCTAATCTAGCCTAGGAATCAACATACAGCTGAAAGATGCTGGTGTTGACCGCAATATCCTGAAACAGGATGCAAACGCGGGGGAAAAAAAATATCGTTTACATGACATCGCTGACAACATCAGCATCTTTCAGCTGATTGTTGATTTCTTGGCAAGATTACGCTCAGTAGTTTGCCATTGCTTTCTGAGCGGCCGGCTCACATACCCAGTAGGTTACCGACGCAATTCGAACCACTGCTGATTCTCACCGTCGTCACGTTACCTACGAGAGTATATGAGATTACGGAGAAAAGTCTCTAGGCCAGGAAGCCGGCAATTATAATTTAGAAGTTGCTAATATGGTAACAGGCATATTGTATTATATTCATTCATTCATTCATTCATTCAGTAGCATGTCCTTTGCAGAACCTCGCTCCCATAACAACCTTCCGGAAAACCTCTCGATCATAAGCAAGATGTCCCGCGTCCGATACACCCATCTGGAGATCATCCGCCACATCCTGCACCCATCTTCTCTTTGGCCTTCCTCTTCCTCTCTTCCCAGGCATATACCCCTCCATTATTGTTCTCTCCAAACTTTCGTGACGTTTCAAGTGACCAAAATATTTCAATTTTCTTTGTTTTATCGTCTTTAATAGCCAACCTTCTTCAATATTCAGCTCTTGAAGTATGGATGCATTTGTTCTTTTCTTTATCCAAGATATTCTTAGAACTCGTCTATAACATTTATATTCAAAGGCATTTATGCGCTGTTCAGCTTGTTTAGTAAGTGTCCAGGTCTCACAGGCGTATGTTGCAATG
>JACEFZ010016281.1:55000-63629 GCA_014155875.1 Cepaea nemoralis
ACCGGGATATGATCAGCTCTGCCAGTAGTGGGTTGTGCTTTCTCTTCAAATACATCATTCTCGGTTTGCTGTATTAATTCAGTTTCGTGCAGCTAGATATTTTAGTCAATTTTATGTGTATCTACAAGGGGTTGACTTAATCCTTTTCTATGACTAAGAACGAGTAAGAGGGGAAAGTTGAAACTAGGAACAATCAATGCTTCTCATGTCTGTGCTGAACGTGTGAAATGAGCAACAGTTTATTCAACGGGTTCTCCTGATATATTGCACAGGGTAACATATTCTATTAACGAACGAACTAACATTATTTTTAACGGGTTAAGAAATGGGCACGCGGGCCTGTCTGACATTCTGCCCTTCTCATCTCTCTACTTTCATACATTATTGCAGTCATACATCTCGCATGAAGCTAATCTTTGGACAAAAATAAAAACAATATGCATTATAAACGTATGTAAAATGTGGAGTAATCAATAATAAATTATTGACTAAAACTACATGGCAATTATAATTAAGGTAGATGTGACGTACCACAGTTAGGAGACAATTTATTATACTTGTCCTTTCTCATTTTTATTACTTACTATTCATTACTATTTTATTACTACAATTCATCGTTACTCATTTATTACTACTATATTTTATTATTATTATTATTATTATTATTATTATTATCATTATTATTATTATTATTATTATTATTATTATTAACTGATTAATTGCCATGGGATGATTAATCGTCTTAAGCGACTTTCCGTATCTGCCATGGGTTGATATACAGTTGTTTTCCATATACAACCACCTTTAATTTGATGTATAATACAATATGTCTGCTACCATATTAACAGCTTTTACGTCAGAACTGTATCACGCTCCAACTTCTCATTTTCTGCCATCCACTTTTATTTTGTCCAAACCTACTGTTTGCTTGGCACTGAATCAGTTAATAGTAACTTCTGCTCCAACGATTTGTCAGAACCATAGAAAAGTCAGAGGACAGGTCACCGCCATTCTCCACTTCTACAAGTCGTCCGTAAGTAAACAAGTAGGATCCGTGGGGTACTTAAGGTATCTTCAACAACACTGAAGCTGTGAGGCATCAGACGGTCTGCTTCGGTATTTCAATTTCTATTTTCTTCCGGTCCCCAACATGGCGGATAGGCACTGAACCATTAAGGAATCTGGAGTGTTTATGCTTGTGGCTACGTTTTGCATTCGCAGTCTCCTCATGTTGGACTGGCAGTGCGTGGTTCTGTCGCCCTGCTACTGAGTGAGTGCATGGCATGACACTGTGAGCTGTGAAATTCGTGTCGAATGCTTTTACATCTGTCCGCTGTTGTTTGTAGCGTGAACTGCATGTTCGGAACAATGGCGGCCGGCTGTTGCTGAATTGACTGGTTTGCCTTTTCAGTTCACGAGAGCATTTTCAGGAGACACCTGGGGGTGGTCGCTGGAACTACGGAGTTTGTGCTTTGTGCAACGCTTTCGGTGGGTCGCCCTGCGGAAAGAGACCAAGCCATGTGGGATTAAACCCGGGTCAATGAAGTCTTTCTAGTGACTGCCGATTCCATCGACGATGAACTGTATTTTTCGTGGAGGACTTTTGTGTTTTATTGTGTTGTGTCTGGCATTCTGGCGGCGGTATTATGCACAGTGTATCTGTGCAAACTGCTGGCTCGCCGAGACTCCTGTCTGTTCCATTTTTCACATTAGGTAGTGATGAGCATTTTGTGTGATATTCACTGATACAGGAACGGAGCATAATGGGGACGACCCGTTGCCGTGAAGTTGGAACCGCGACTAACTTCCATTTCTATTCTGCGGTCTCCGGGTAGCTTTGGTCTCCCACCTAGGGCTGCCAGATCTTGTATCGGGACGTTCTTCTTAGAATCAAAGACGCTACACACATTAATATTCTCACTCATCATCATCATCATGTGTCCTGCCAGCTGGCGTAGGCGTTCATGTCTTTCCACTGCTCTCTGTCCTTGGTGTTCCTAATCAACTTTGCTGATGATGTTCCTGTTGTCATAGTCTTAGTCTATCCAACATCATTTCTCTCGGTACGCCTCTGTTTCTTTTCCCACAGATCTTTCCAGCTGTCGTGGTTTTTTCCAATGCCTCTCTTCTCTTTGTATGGCAACAGAACATAGTCTCTATCTTTGTTATAGTTGTTTATAATGTTCTACTTTCATTAACCTCTTTCAGGCAGTCGCTGTTAGTTGCTCTGGCAACATTCATCTCAGATATCCCATCTTCGTTGTTTCCAAGCTCTTCCTAATTTATTCATTTACATTCCAAGATTCACCGCTATGCAGCAAAACAGGTCTACGAGGGGAAGTCAATAAGTAAGTCACAAATGGGCTGTAGAAAAATAACTAAATATGATAACAACTTGAAATCAATTTATTTTTATACATATTTTGTCCCTTTATTTCTCAACATAATCTCCACCAACATTGATGCACTTATCCCATCGTTTTATCAGTCCTCCTAAACTGGCTGCACAGATCTGCGTGATTTGTTTTCTAAATCACGTTTTCACTTCACATTCAACTTCGGCGTCATTCGCGAAATGTCTCCCGCCGCCAAGGTGGGTTTTCAGTGGACCAAAAAAGGTGGAAATCGCTAGGGGCTGAGCCTGGGCTGTAAGGTGGATGTTCCGGAACTTCCTACCTTAGTTGGTTAAGTTTCTCCTGAGTTAATCTAGCCGTATGTGGTCTGGCATTGTTATGAAGAACCAACACTCCTCTAGTCAGCAGTCCTGGACGTTTTCTTCGAATCGCATCATGAAGCATCGATAGAACTTCACAGTACGATTCAGAATTCACATTGTCACCTTTCTTCTTGAAATTGGTTAAAAGCACTCCTTGACAATCCCAGAACACTGTCAGCATAACGTTCCCTGCTGATGGCGTAACCTTGAATTTTTTGACACAAGGCGAAGAAGGATGTTTCCATTGCATTGAAGCACGCTTTGATTCTGGCTGGTAGTGATGCACCCATGATTCGTCCCCAGTAATCATGGCTCTTTAGCATATCTTCTTCTTCATCTTCGTATCGACAGAGATGATACAAGGACAGGCCACATCGGTTCATTTTGTGTTCCTCCTTCAATTGTCTGGTCCTTGAGCACACTTTCTTAAATTTCAATAAATAATGCATTATGCTGTATTCTGAACCATGTGAGCACCCTATCGCAGATGCTACAGAGTCTATCGTTACTCGCCTGTCACCTCTAATGACCTCCTACATCCGCTGCACGGATGCTTCTGTTGCAATCTCGACAGGACGACCAGATCGGATTTCATCAACAATTGTAGAGCGTCCTTGAGAAAATTGTTCTACCCAGCTATGCACCGCTTTACGGGACAAACATTTGTCAGCATAAACAGGAAGCATTTCCTTATGAATGTCCTTTGCAGACAGTCCTTTCGCCCACAAAAAAAGGATGCACAACAGCACGCTGCTCTTTGGTTGTACCTCCGTAAGTACAGTCGCCATTTTGTTTATGCGCTGCGCATGCACATGAGAACACCTAGCGCCACCTGAAGAACGGGAATATATAGTTCGATGTTGCTGTCACCTAATGACACCTGTAGAAAACACCAATCACCTGCCATCCCACAGAACTGTGTGACTTACTTACTGACTGGCCCTCATACATAGCGTTTTGGCACTCTTTTTCTGGCATTCAATGATAATGATTTACTGCATCTAAAAGACAAATGTTGCTTGACACATTCTGCTCTTAATCTCAGTTAATAGTTAAACAGTTCTACCACCTGACAATGGTGAAACAGTTCTATGTAATTAAATATTTCATTTGACAAGGGGCAAAACCGAACACGGTGCCCTGAAAGCATTTTTCTGGAAAGTGTATTCTCTCCTTGAAGACCCGTACTGTCCCAGAAAACCGGGATATCTGGCAACCCCACTCGCAGTCTCTATGTTTCTGTCTGTTTGTCTCTCTGTCGGTCTGTCTCTTTGTGAATCTATCTACCTATCTCTCTGTGATCTATCTACCTGTCTCTCTGTCTGTCTGGTTTTCTCTTGGACCTGCATACTCAGTTTCTGACCCTTTGAAAATAAAGGTCTTTCATTCATTCATTCATTCATTCATTCATTCATTCATTCATTCATTCATTCATTCTCTCTCTCTTTCTATCTGTCTGTGATCGCCCGAGCACATACACACACACATAAACACACACACACACACACACACACACACACACACACACACACACACACACACACCTAACAACGCATACCTTAATTTGATAAATTTCTGCGACAGCAATTCCATCCATTAGATCAGTGGTACTCACCCTTTTTTTTTTTTTTTTTTGTGGCCTATGTCCCCCTTCACCATTTGTTGAGAATGTCATTCCTCCCCTTTCATATTTCCTCCCTACAACCCCCCCCCCCCCCACCCTGCCCCTACATAGTATACATAAAAATGGAAGCTAACTTTAATAACACATACTAGAACAAGTTTAGACGTCTAAATAAAACGTGATTTGTGGGTCTACTTACGTTATAAGACGAATATCAGAAGGGCGAGGAGTACAGAACCGTAAAGTATGGAGGGGAAAACAGTATAAAGTAATCAGTTCTTGTATTAACGCGATCTTGAAATAATCTTCATTCCCCCCTTGGAAACCCTAAAATTCCCCCTTAGGGGAGAATTCCCTATCGGTCGAGAACCACTGCATTAGATGGAAGGCAAGACGTGACAGCTCATTGCGCCGTAGTCAGTAAAGTCCCACAGTTTACTGACTCCTTCCTTCGGGCCCCCCAATAATACATGGATGTGATTCTAAGCAACAATCTGAAGGACGTCACGATTCCTTGGATGAACCCGATACCATAGCATCAAGAGTTGATTGGATAGCTATGAATGCCGAAAGCCTGCCTCTGTCTGCCAATAATGGGCGATTGGCTTCAATTAGTGGTTCTGTGTGAACCTGTTAGGAAATCCTCATGTGGATGGCGGGGCGATGATGACACCTCCACTTCGACGCCGTGAAATGTCCAACAAGAGTACCTGGAAAGGTTAGCCCGGAAGATCACTGAGAAGGACAAGTCGGATGTGTCTGGCGAAAGGCGAAAATATCGAAGCTCTGTTGTAAACAGACACAATGCATGCCCGAGAAGCTTAATGCCCTGGCGACTAATAGTGGGTTCACTCCATACAATGGTCTGTTGGACTTACACTTTGACTTTAAGTTCAGAAAGCAATGGCAAATTAATTAATGTAGTATGCATTAGAACATCTACGAATCAAGATAAAGCAGCTTGTCTTGTTCCAAATGTATTGTTGTTATCTTTCCTCTGGAGTAAACTGGGCAGGCCAAGAGAGGGATCATGCTGCATGGGCAACACATGGTATTTGATTCAGCCAAGGCTTTGTGCTATGGAGAAGTACAACTCCATGTTATAAACTTTCGTCTCTCAAAACGCCAAGGTGCCAGTTATTAGCACCATATGTCGTGTGCGGCTTAAGGTGTGTAACAGGATTCTTGACTTATTTACACATAAATATTTGACCTAAGCTGGTTTAATATACAATTATGAGACCCATGGTGCTACTGCCGGCTTCCTGGCCTAGAGGTTAGCGACTTTTCTCCGTAATCTCGTAAGTAACGTGACGACGGTGAGAATCAGCAGTGGTTCGAATCGCGTCGGTAACTTATGGGGTATGTGAGCCGGCCGCTCAGAAAGCAATGGCAAACTACTGAGCGTAATCTTGCCAAGAAATCAACAATCAGCTGAAAGATGCTGATGTTGACAGCAATGTCCTATAAAGGATATGCGAAACATTTATTTTATGGTGCTATTACGTGCTTAGAGACGAATTCTGTACATATTCCATAGTTGTGTGTTCACGTGGATGACAGACCTGGCTAATGAAGACGCCTATTTTAGAGGTGTCTAGAAGCAGACTTGTTCATGCAATCAGGCGCTGTCGTAGTTTAGAGGTAACAGATTCAATTCCCGGTCGGTAACTACAGCTTTCAATGTTTATGTCGTCTATTGCGTGCTGTACTCCCTGCTTCTTGCTTCTATTTCTATGAGCTCCAAACAAGACATATAAAAGTCGACAGGGGCGACTTCATTGCACCGGGTTTTATCCCATATGGCTCGGCCTCTTTCCACAGCACGGAAAGCGTCGCACAAAGCACGAACTCCGTAGCTTTTAGCGACGACCCACAGGAGTCTCCGAAATATTTAACTCGTAAACCGAAGGACGCGGCCCGGAATCGAACCCACGACCTTCGGAACACGAGTCAAACGTCTTGACCACTTCGCCACAGAGACTCCCGACAAGACATATGTGTTTATATATGAATTGACTTATTTACTTACGATACATGTCGAAGACAACGGATAACTTAACGGTGTTCTCAGGGCCTGGAGTGTGAACACACAAATTAGGAAAGCTTGGATTGAATGAAGTAAGGGACACTGGTCTGTGAGGCGAATGTTGAGAATACCTACTACTGCCAGAGCAACTAACACCTACGACGTCCTGCAAAGTATATTTAACTAACTTAACTTGAACGTGTGGACCATTTGGCAGAGCACGTGATGATGATGATAGCAAACAATAAAATGTTAGCTGTATATCCTTTACAGGACCTTGCAGTCAACCCCAGAAATTTTAGCTATTAGCTATTTGTGTTTTCTACGCAAGCTTACGTTCAACAGTTTGAATAACGAAGACACATACAATAGATTGTCCGATTTATTGCCAGGCATATTTCGCTGCATATCGCCAGGCACATACTGCAGAATTCACACAACATAAAGTAAAATAACCAGATAAATCCTTCAAGCTGAAATATACACCTGTTCGCACAGTAATGTCAGTTGTCAACCACGGTTCAACAGTTTGCCATTTTTTTTACTATTCAGCAAAGGTACATAATCTTGAAATTTATTTTCCAAACGGGGATGTTAATAATTCTTACAGTTACTTCCCTAGCTAGTTTTCTATCCATACCTTGTAGTTTTAACAGATCATAGTTTGTTACATTGTGCTTCAAAAAAGGCTGAATAACTACAACCTATGGCGGAGGCGAATGTGATTGTTAAGGTCAATTCGCGCTGTAAATGTTCGTCTACAGTGGGTGCATATCAACACATGGTTATTTTCACCCTGCAAGGCACGTAGAGCACCCTAGTCATCCACTGCACCTGTATTCGTCTCCAGTCGTCTCGACTTGTCTTGTCACTGGACCCAGATGGACTCAGGCGAGAGAGTGAGGTCGACGAATTGCGCAACTCTTCCTCACTTTAATCCAAGTAATCGCGCAAGTCATTCTTCATCCAACGTCATATATCACCTTCAAGCCCTGTGGCGATGGGCGAGCGGCGAAGCGGCAGGCGTGGGTACGCTGGCAGCCGTAGTCGCAGACCTGCACACAGGCGGCCCAGGCCATATGGTCGTCTTCTACTGACCGGAGCAGCAGTGGGATTCGGCAGCCCCCTGAGCGACTGAGCAGCCCTCTATAGGAACACACTGCTCACCTCCATAGCATGAGGAAGGGGGCTAGAAAAGGTGCCCTAAACATTGTCTGCTCCATCACTGCCTAACCAGCTAGACGCGGTTGGTGGGTACCCTTAACTGCGGTCGACATACAAACAAAGATAAAACAAGCAAAGCTAAAAGAGTAAACCATATTCCCTTAACAATTGGAACTTGGAATGTACGCACCCTACTTGACAGAGACGGCGCGTCGGGCTCAGAGAGACGAACAGCACTGATTGGGAGAGAGCTGGGCAGGTACAACATCGACATTGCAGCCTTGAGCGAGACACGACTTGCAGAAGAAGGCCAAATCTGTGAAATAGGTGCCGGCTACACATTTTTCTGGAGTGGAAGGAAAAGCGAGGAAAGACGCCAATCCGGTGTGGGATTTGCCATTAAGTCGGCCCTGGTCGGCAAATTAGGCTATAAACGACAGACTCATGACGATGAAGTTGCCCCTGCTGAATGGAAGGAAGCATGCAACCATTGTGAGTGTCTACGCACCAACTATGACCAACGAAGATGATGTCAAGAACAAGTTCTATGAGGACCTGCACAATGTATTAACATCTGTTCCCAAAGGAGACAAACCTATACTCCTTGGGGATTTCAATGCCAGAGTAGGCACGGACACCACCTCTTGGAGTGACATTATTGGAAAGCATGGAGTCGGAAATTGTAACAGCAATGGACTCCGCCTCCTTCAGACATGTGCCGAACATGATCTCCTGATTACGAACACAATTTTCCGTCTCCCCATGAGAAATAGGACATCGTGGATGCACCCTCGCTCGAAACACTGGCACCTCATTGACTATGTCATTGTCAGGAGGAGTGACAGACAAGACCTCCGAGTGACAAAATCCATGTGTGGTGCCGAATGTTGGACAGACCATCGTCTCATTGTCTCAAAAATAAACATTCACATCAGGCCACCACGGCGTCCTCAAGGGGTGAAAATACAAAAAAAGCTATATGTCACCCGCCTAAACAGCAAGAAAATGCAGCAGTCGTTTGAAAATATGCTGGAAGACCGCCTCAAGCCAAATGCTGCAGCTAGACAGGATACAGAAACAGAATGGAGAGTCCTAA
>JACEFZ010016282.1:0-143562 GCA_014155875.1 Cepaea nemoralis
AAGTAGAACTAAGATTCAATATATAAGTAGAACTAAGATTCAATATATTAAGTAGAACTAAGATTCAATATATTAAGTAGAACTAAGATTCAATATATTAAGTAGAACTAAGATTCAATATATTAAGTAGAACTAAGATTCAATATATAAGTAGAACTAAATTAAATATATAAGTGGAACTAAAATTTAATATATAAGTAGAACTAAAATTTATATATAAGAGTTGTATATATTCATATTATTGCTTCTTCCTGCCCTTTATCCATCATTAGGCCACAGGCCCTTAACCAAACCAATCCAAGCTGCCCTATCATTTGCTATCTTCACCAGCACACCTCATGTCATCCCAGTATTATTCATCTCTGTCTGTAATTCTCTTCTCTTGTGTTTTTAGGTCTCCTATTTCATTTTCCGTGTGGTATCCAGACAAGAGTGTCTACTTGTTTTCTCAGTGTGTGTCCTACCCAGCACAAGCATCTTTTCCTTATCTCTTGCTTTACTGCAATTAGTTTAGTTCTCTACATTGGAGATTCTCTCATACCATTTTATTCCCACCATACTGCACAGGCACTAATTAGTGAACGTTTGTGGTTTATTAATAAATAATTGTCAGTTTATGAAAGAAGGCACGAGGAAATGTGTGGAAATCAAAGAAAACTAATCTCAGCACCAAACTTAGAATATTTAACTCTTAACATTAAAAAAATAAAGAAAAAGAAAAACAAACTTTTTTTTCAGAAACATGGAGTTGGACTGAAATGATTACTATGTCAGATTACTGATACAGACATTAATTCATTTGTGCCTGCACAGAATAGAGGGGTTAAATTTGTATGACAGAAGCCTTCTGCCCATAACCCACAGGTTCAGTGAAGCAGGGGGAGATGTGAACACACACGGAGAAGAGAATTAAAGATGGAGATGAATAATGTGGGGAAGACGTAGATTTAGTTGAAAAAGATCGCAAAGGGTAAGGCAGCTTGGTGCCAGCTGGCTAAGGACCTATACCCCAATGGGAGATAAATGGCACAAAGTGCCAATCTGTTACCAGGGCCCATAAGGGAGGCTGAGAATAATTAATAGTTTAAACTATCATGCATGTCGTAATAGGCAGCTAAGGAGAGTTGGCATGAAAGTGGCTGCTTCATTTTATTGAAAACTTGCTACAAAATCCAACCAATTATGAACAAGTCTATAGAAGTGCTAAGTTGAAAGCCTATGCTCCATCAGGAGATGAAAGGCAGTAGAAGAAAGAAATGAAGAGCTCCAGCGTTTCATGCACAACCAGATCCAGTCTAGTAATTATGACAATGCTTGCTCACTGCAGGGGGTGGGAAAATCAATAATTTCTCTTAATTGTTTCCTCCTTGAACTGGTGGTCACAGGTGCCTGTGAGGGAACCCTGGCGTGCTCCACTTGTCATCTCATTTTCAAACAGCAGGATTATGACAAAATCCCAGACAAGCCGACAGATGAGGAGCTGGACATGTTGGATCTGGCTTATGGCCTCACAGACACGTGAGTGGTGGTCGGGTGTTAACTGAAAATAGAATTCTTTTGTTACGGCTGGTTTGTATGTGTGGCGTTGTAGTGTTGAGAGTTGTCTTCTTGTTATTGCTAATGTAATGTTTAGTTAGTCCTGTTAAAGTAATGTTTACTTGATCCTGTTAAAGTCATGTTTAATTAATCTTTTAAAATGTCTTGACAGAAACCAGCTCATGAAGATCTGTTTCTTTCATTGAGTGGAATATCCTGTTCAACCCTTCTGGATTATAATTGGGATAAATAGTATCCAGGGTTAGTTCAGTGAGCTGTGGTCATGCAACAGCAAGCTTACTTGCCTGCTGGCCCAGTAGTCATGTGTTTGAATCCCATTTGTGATCTTTTTGTTCAGTGACAGACGACCCAGCCTAAACTGGGAACAAAGGGCTTTGAGGTGGACCCAGCCTAAACTGGGAAGAAAGGGCTTTGAAGTGGATTCAGCCTGAAATGGGTTGAAAGGGCTTTGAGGTGGATTCAGCCTAAAATGGGAAGAAAGGGCTTTGAGGTGGATTCAGCCTAAAATGGGTAGAAAGGAATTTGAGGTGGATTCAGCCTAAAATGGGAAGAAAGGACTTTGAGGTGGATTCAGCCTAAAATGGGTAGAAAGGGCTTTGAGGTGGATTCAGCCTAAAATGGGTAGAAAGGGCTTTGAGGTGGATTCAGCCTAAAGTGGGAAGAAAGGGCTTTGAGGTGGATTCAGCCTAAAATGGGTAGGAAAGTCTTTGCATGAGTTGGTAGAAGGCATATGTTCTCCATTGAGAGATGGAAGACAACAGATGAAAGAAAAAGTTAGTTACATATCCTTTACAGGACGTAGCAGTCAACTCCAACATTATTTGGCTGTTTGTGATCTCTTGGCAAGTTTACGTTCAGTAGTTTGCCATTGCTTTCTGAACGACTGACACTCATACCTTTTACATTTTCAAAAACCAACACAAGGCGGTCTGCTGCCAAATCGCCCGCAGCTGTGTTTTGAATTTGGTCTGCGGGATCATGAACTGTATCCGTAACCCCTTCACCACGGAGCAAACATGAAGAAAAGTAATATGATATTGTTACAAATTTGTTGGTTCGTCGGCTGATAATATCCTTGACAAATGATAACCTTTATGATCTCAGCTTTTGTCTTGTTCTCTATTTCAGGTCACGTCTGGGTTGCCAAGTAATTGTCACAAAAGACATGGATGGTTTAGAGATTTCTGTTCCAAAGGGCGTTGCAGATGCCAGAAGTCCCCAGTCATAATATACTCTCTGAATAAAAGTGTGCTCATCCTTATGTGCTATTGAAATTAAATCTATGTTTGTGTATAATCTATATGCTTTTCTGTTGCATAATAGCATAATTATTTTTTTAATACACAGAAATTATAAATTCGTTTTTGTTTTCATTTTGTGTGTTAACGAGAAACAGATGTTACCCTGATGTGCTGTTAGTCTTATCTATCTCCCTAGGAGATCTGCATGGCCGAATGGATAAGAGCGAGTGTTCTTAATCATCCGTTGTGCTGGTTGGGGGTTCAACCCCAACACCAGACAGTTGGACTAAAATGTTGACCTGTCGTCCTTGACTTGGGGACGTAAATTACAAATATCTCTGAAGTCGAAGTGGGTTCGCCCGATGTCGAGGGACACTGTTAATAGGGAAAGTTAGTCCATGCGCAAAAATTAATTCTGTGCACTAGAAGTAGTGATGTATTTATGGCTGCGCTTGAGTTCAAAGCCAGCGAATGTGGTGAAACTTCCTTTCATGTTGTCATTATTATCAAACTGTTATAGGTAAACACGTTAGTAAAGGATTCTTCCACTCCTAGAGGTGTATTGTGTTGTTTGTCCATCAAGAATGATGATGACCATTCATTTCATCCAGTGGGGTTGAAACTTTGGAGCCGTGAGTTCTATAGTCTGTCCGGAAATTAATGCCGTCATTCACGATAGATTATTTTGAAAACTGTCTGTTGCATCGTTATGAAATTTTTCCAGCTGTCTTATATTTACCCCCACCCAAGGAATATGTCTTTGAAAGGTCCAAAAACAACTTAAATCATTGAAAGCGGCGACATTCCTTTGATCTTTTGCTGAACAACTAGTGATTTCTCGCTAACGAAGTTATTTTTACGGTAATGTGAGACATGTCAATTCTGTTGACACACAAAGGCGTATCCGGATTCGTATGAGAGTGGGTGCAATGAAAGAATTAGCTTAAAGTCGACAGGGTCGGCTGCATTGCACCGGGTGTTTATTCCATATGGCTCAGTTTCTTTCCTCAGCGCGGAAAGCGTCGCACAAAGCACGAACTCCGTAGCCCCAGCGACGACCCTCGGGAGTCTCCGAAAAAATGCACTCATGAAATGAAGGACGCGGCCCGGAATCGAACATACAACCTTCGGAGCCCGAGTCAGACGGCTTGACCACTTCACCACGGAGAATCCCGATAGGGGTTCAATGTGTAATATTAGTAAAGACAGAGAATTTACAGAGGCACGGGGTAAATAATTTGTAAATTAACAGGAAAGTAGAAGGAATATTTTATTTCTTACCTTATTTTTCATTGCCTTCTTGTTTCTTCAGCTGATGCTGTAATGTTTAGGGCCTGCAATTCGTCTGAATAGTTGGAGCAAAATATCCCAGTAAGTGTGTACGTAGATTAAGGTCTGCGATCTGCTCATACCTTAATCTGTGTTGGACGATTCCAGTAGGTTGATGATTGCTCTCGGTTGTATAAAATTCAATCCATCCTTTCTCCAATAGTCCTCTTCCTCTTTCAACACATGGTCCTGACGTTTTTTCCAGTAACTTTTATCAATATTTAATAGCGCGGACAGACAGACAGAAAGGTAGGTAGGTAGGTAGGCAGAAAGGTGGGTGGATGGCTGACTGGGTCGGCCGGCAGTCAGGTAGGTAGGTAGATTAGATAGATATCGGTAGGTCGACTGGCAGGCAGGTAGATAGATGATAGATAGATAGATCCCCGCCAGGCCGAGCCAGCTAGTTTATTTATATAATCACGTTTCATGAAAGAACCCACAGTTTGACGACACCTCTGAACCTACCCCATATAAATTCCCTCAGTCTGCCAAAAGCAAAACCGCGCAGACAAATTTCAAAAATTTGGGGGTGTCTTGTTGAAACGGTAATACTCTTTAAATGATGGAATGAGTGCGGGGGCAAAAAAATATATACCATATATAACCAAACATTGAAATCTGCTGAACAATCTCCAGAACAAAAATGTTTTTGTTGGGTGGACATAATTATAAGGTTATATGCTAAATCTCATCATTTTCCCTCAATTGGTTACTGAGATATTGAATTTTATATTGAGGCAACCCAAAAAAAAAACACTATAAGATGGCCTATTTTGGCACAAAAGTTCTTTGACAATGTGGACAAAGAATGCTAGACGTTTCTGGAGGAGGATTTCCTGCAGTGGTGTTTTTGTCCTGCCTTTTCGTCACAGCTCTTGTAGTCCTGGTTGCCTCACAGGTGACTGCACCCTTGCGTAATGATGCACACCACAAATTTCGGTCTCTGGCTGCAGTCTCACAGGTGTCTTGATGAATTCCAAAAGCATTCAGTGAGATTTTCAGTGTCTTTAACGCGTTTTCTCTGGCCGCCTTGGGAGCGTTAACCACAACGTAACTCGCCGTAAAAAATTCGTTTAGGGAGCCAGTAGGGTGCGTGCATTCCAAGTTCCGATTGTTACGGGAATATGGTTTGCTCTTTTAGCTTTACCTGTTTTTTATTTGTTTGTATGCCGACCGCAGTATACCAACCGCGGCTAGCTGGTTAGGTAATGATGGAGCAGACAATGTTTAGGGCACCTTTTCTAGCCCCTTCCTCATGCTATGGAGGTGAGCAGTTTGTTCCTGTAGGGGGCTGCCGAATCCCACTGCTGCTCCGGTCAGTAGAAGACGACCTTATGGCCTGTGTGCAGGTCTGCAACTACGGCTGCCAGCATACCCACGCCTGCCGCTCGCCCATCGCCACAGGGCTTGAAGGTGATATATGACGTTGGATGAAGAATGTCTTGCGCGATGAATTGGATTAAAGTGAGGAAGAGTTGCGCAATTCGTCGACCTCTCTCATCTGAGTCCAGTGGCAAGACGACTGGGGATATGTATACAGGTGCAGTGGATGACCAGGGCGCTCTACTTGCCGTGCTCATTACGTACCACAACGCTTTGCAGGTAAGCGCCGTCTTGCCCGTTGAATCAAGAATGATTTCTTTCGCGCAGTCTGCCGAGTCCTGTCTTCACATGCTGGGTAGGCATACCCTAATTCACCGATCTGTTTGACACCAGATCGGCTGCCCACGCCTGGTTTAGCCAGTCTGTCACAGCTGTTGCCGGGAGGGGGGGGGGGGGGCGCTGTCGCATGCTGACAGATACTATAGTGTGTTTACTTTTGTCTGCCCCAATATAAAATTCCATATCTCAGTAACCAACTGAGGGAAAATAATGAGATTTAACATATAACCTTATCATTATGTCCACCCAACAAAAAAAATTTTGTTATGGAGATTTTACAGCAGATTTCAAAGTTTGTTTATATGCGGTATATAATTTACGAGTCAGAGATGAAGTTCATAATTTTAAATGTATTACAGCGTAGCCAGACAATCAGCGTTCAATGTTGAATATTTTACGTGTTTCACGGGATTGGCCTTATGCCAAGAACCCAGCGTTGTTTAAACTTTGACTTTTCAGAGGTGTCTCAAAATGTGGGTTATTTCATGAAACCTGATTAATATGTTTTTGTTTTGTTTTTTTAAATCTTACCACTTATCGCTAACATTGAAATGTGTGAATATTTTTAAATGGGATTGAATGCGAAATTGTGTATACACTTCAAAGCATCACTATGAAGTTGTACACATATTTTTTTCAAGAAGCTGATCGCAGGAAACTGTTTTATACTATTACAAATTCCGAAAAAAGAACAGTGCATGCATTTGGTTTGAGTAAACGGTCATTTCGTCGATGGGTACAAGTATCTGGAATTAAACCACCACGCAATAACCAAACTGTAGGTAGAAAGGTTATTGTAGACAGCTATGACAAAGATGTCATAAGGCGAGCTATTATAAAAATGCTTTAAAAAGTTGCTTAAAAGTCGACAGGGCCGACTTCATTGTACCGGATTCTATCCCATGTGGCTCGGTCTCTTTCCGCAGCGCAGAAAGCATCGCACAAAGCACGAACTCTGCAGCTCTAGCGACGACCCACAGAAGTCTCCGAAAAATTTAACTCATGAACCGAAGGATGCGGCCCGGAATCGAACCCACAACCCCCCTCTGCCGTGTGTCCACCTTGTCGAGGTAGAGGGGCTTGTGTGTTCCAATGACCCCAAGAGCTATGCCGACAGTAGCACAGCTACTGGTAGGGTCACCCATGTCGGACAGGTCAAGGGAGAGGGACCAGACCAAGCGACGTACAAACCTGCTGCCTTGTAGGTAGACTGGGGACAGTCAAAGGCTAGGGAAAGCACCCCGAACAAATGCTTGTCGAAATCGGATGTACTGAGCCACAGGCTTGACAAAGCAGTGCAACGTAACTTAATTCATGATGTCACAAATTAAAATTAATCGTTATGGTGCTAATCACGTGAAGTCCCATCAGGCAGTGATAGTGCCGGGCTCCCTGCCTCGAGGGGGTCCACCCATGACTACTGGTGGTCACCTTCTTCTATGCTGTGGAGTCAAGGCACAGAGGAGTAGGTTAAGAGCTATTGACCAAACACCCCGAATACTCAACATACTACAGTGGAATGCCGAAGGAGTATATAACAAGCAAGTCTCCCTAACACAGCGTCTTCAAAAAGATAGGATAGATGTGGCATGCATTCAAGAGACACACCTCAACGCCAATCACAAATTTTCAGTCAAGGGATATCGGACCACACGTTTCGACCGCAAAGGACACAAAGGAGGAGTTGTAATACTTACACGAAATACAATACCTTGCAGCGAAGTATCTGTGATCTCTGACAACCAAACGGAAATTATAGGTGTTGATATAATGATAAAGGACGTGAAAATAAGAATTTACAATCTGTATAGCCCGGCAGATAAGGATCTTACACTCTCAAACATGGAAATAACTGACACAAATTGCATTGTTGTCGGAGACTTTAATAGCCGTTCAGAAAGATGGGGATACCCAGATACTGACAAAAGAGGAGATGAAGTGGAGGACTGGGAAATAGACTCAAATCTCCATCTACTCAACAAAGCGGATGACACACCGAGCTTCTACTCCAGAAGATGGATTACCACTTCTACTCCAGACTTAGCTTTCTGCACAGGAGACATCCTCCACAAAATCGATCGCCATGTGCTTGACCAATTGGCAGGTAGTAACTACAGACCAATCAAGCTTGTAATGAATATGGAGTATGTTCCACAGGAGCAAAAGCCTTTGCCCCGCTGGAATTACAAACGAGCAGATTGGGACAGATTTGCCATACTAACAGACAAATATTGTGAAAACATAAATACACGATATGGCAACATGAAGCAAATGGTGGAAAGTCTAAACAGAGCAATAATACAGGCAGCCACTGAGTCTATTCCAAGAGGAGCGAGGAAAAATTACAAACCATATGTCACGAAATGCAGCCTTTACTTCCCAGAACAATTTTCGGTTCACTTTTGATGGGCCATGTAGAGGATCAACAGACGAACAAAACTGTTTTCTCTATATTCAAGGCTATACCGTCTTGACGTAAGCTTGCAAAGCCTGCAAGTAAACAAACCACCAGGAATGGCTTTCTATCTGAGAAGTGTAATTTGACACCCGTCAAGCTACCCAGCCAGTCCAGCTTCAAGGTGTTACATGTGAAACTGATAATTACACCCACTGGATTGCAGACTCCATGGACTGTGTAATTAAAACCGACCAGGCATGACACAAGCACCCCAGGTTTACCAACAGAGTTGTAAACTGGCAGCTGGCCATGAGAACCTAATTGTTCCTATGACATGACACCTGATAAGCACAGCTAGGAAACCGCCCAACCGCGATGGCTGACCTCTATCTGGTAGAGACTAGAGGTGCAAGGTGTGAAATCACTGATAAGACTCAGGGGGCTAAAAATTGTCAGACTCAGGTGTGATGGCCAGTTTGCAGTGATAATTGCAATTAACGCTAGGGGGAGATAAGAAGAATTTATGACAGATTGGGCTTCTCGTCTGAAATTTGAATTCGGACTTCTCGCTTTCAATAGACTCCGGTACTAGACCCTAGACATACGATTTTAAAAGTTAACTCTTGTAATCTTCAGTCATCAAAATAGACTATCATCAGATGTAGCTAATTTTAGTTGAGGAAGTTACAGAGTATAGATATAACTTTTCAAAAGTGTATAACAGATAAGAACTTATGAGAAAACTACCTCATCTATCATTTATGGATAAGTATTTTAATTCTTATCATTTAGTGTATCATTCATCATTTAATGATAACTCATCACTTTAATCATAATATTACATTGATGTGTTTGATGATTTAACTGCTTGATTGATTTGCCATTTTATGCTTACTTATGCCATTTTCATTATGACATGTATGCAGTGCATTTTAATATTTATTTAGGTAAATATTACTGATTACTGTGTAGTATATCTCTCACACTTACTTCACTGCGGTCGCCAGAAACTACTTGAATATTACTTTCAGTTGTCTTTCACTGCTGAGGTTTAACTCTACACATTGGTTTTGATTCTGCTGTCATTGGTTCACTCTTGTCTTTCTAGTTTAGCTCTGAATTTGATAGATACATAGGAGCTTACCTGAATATAGCCATTAGCAAATATGGACTCACCTTCCCAGGATCTAGATTATCTGAAGGTGCGCACAGATTACTTAGAGTCCACGAGAAGGTTAGGCATAATAGAGGGCTTAACAGCTAGAACTAGAAATTAAACAACTAGAAATTGAACAACTAGAAATATACATCAGAGATGAGATGAGTGGGACATGGCGGAGGAACAGATGACTAAAACAGTTGATGAGTTATTTGAAGCAAAAGAGCGTAGCAAAACTGAAGAAGCAGAGATTAATAAAAAGCATATGGAAGTAGTCAATGCAGAGAAGCTAACCTTTCTAGCGGAACATACGGTAGGAGATATGGATGCTCACCCAACCTTGAAGGAAGGGACATCTTTGCCACCCACCGCGGAATCAGAGTTAGTGGACCGGGAACTACAGGTTCTCATTCGACCCAGTCCTAAACGGAAAAGAGGGAAGAAGAAACGTGCCAAGGGCACTTCAAACAGTCACACACGTGATAACTGTTTGCACCACGGAAATTGTGGTCTAACTGGTTTAACAGTAGAGGACCTTCAGAAAAACCACTTGACTGCTACGAGAAATGAATCTCGAGAGAAAGAGGAACTGAAGACAACCTTTAATGAGGTCGCAGGCAGAGACTTAGCCGATTCTCACATTCCCTTCTGTTCACAGAATCACGAAGTGGAATTACATCTGACTGAAATAGGGAGGAAAGATGAAACGGAATCCCAGGTGAATTTCATTACTGCAACGCGGGAAGAATCACTAATTATCAGTTCAGATAATTTAACTATTAACAGTTACCCAGAGGACAACTGTTTGCACTACGGTTTGCCAGTACAAGACTCTCAGGAATCTCATTTTACTTCAACGAGGGGTGAAACTCAAGAAGAAGAGGACCTGAGGACATCTTTTAAAGAGATCGAAGATGGAGAGGTAACCGACCTTATTATTCCCTTCAGCTCAGGCAAGCAAGAAGTGGGATTACATTTGACTAAGATAGGGATGAAGGACGATCCAGAACCCCTTGTGATCTTTGAGGCTGCAGCTCAGGAAAAGACACTAGATCTCAGTTCAAATCATTTACCTAATGTGATGGATTGCTTAGACACCAGCCCACCACAGGATTTACCTCAACTGGACTTAGCCCATGAAAGCACGACCAGAGAGGAACATCCAGACAAGGAAACATTTCCAATTGGTATCGCGAAGTATACCAGTTCGGAGACTCAGGAAACACAGGGAATTGTTAGGAGCCAGAATATGGATTCTGATTTTGTGCAGACAACATTGTCTGTAGTTACTAGCAAAGAAAACTCTTCACACAAGATGGAGGTAGAAACTACTAGCATCGCTATAGCTGAAATAATCAGGGTATTCCAGCGACGGGAACCTGAAGTAACAGAAGTCAAGAGTGGTTTGGAATCAACACTCTTAGGACTAAATCTACCCTTCAGTCAGGTCGATTTGATAGGAGTAGATCAGCTATTTGTGGATACTTCATTTAAAAGTAACTCCACTTTACCGCCCTTGAATAACTATGTTATTTCTCAAGGCTGGACAACTTGGCACACTAAATTTCCAATTTCTAGCACGGTTTGTACAAGAAACTCTAATGCAGAGAAACTCAGCCCATTAACGGAATATCAGGGGAAGAAACCGCGACACCGAGGAGGGACGATTGTTACGCCCGACTTTGAAGGAGGAAAGCGCCAGTTGAATTTATATCATGGGACCATGATGTGTAACATTATTCCTTTCAAAAGGAAGATATTGATGGATCAGTTAAGGATCTATAAAGGATGGAGGAAAATCACGGAGACAAGCTTTGCTGTGGCCAGCTTAGGCGAGACTTAACTAAGGGTACATCCTCGGCTGAAAGGATTAAATCACGTGAGGGAATGGACTAAGACAGTCGCCCACAGGCGAAGAAGAATCCCGTTGATTGTGATCTTTCCCAGAGGGGTAAAAATACAACCTCCTGACAATTACCGGATTTTACCAAGCTATTGCATGGAATCCCGGCCGAAGACCAGGTACAAGGACCTATCCAGAGTATCCTTGGATTATGGAAATGGGACGTCTTTATGCAGAGGCAGGACAACCCACTGCCACAAGGAATATTGGAAACCTTTAGGCAGATACAGAACGGAGAGTGCTTAGGCATTATTCTGGGATGTACGGCGTGCTTTGACAAAAGATTTCTAGCAGAAACTTTTTTTTAAAGGGGGAAGCTCTGTCACGAAATGCAGCCTTTACTTCCCAGAACAATTTTCTGTTCACTTTTGATGGGCCATGTAGAGGATCAACAGACGAACAAAACTGTTTTCTCTATATTAAAGGCTATACCGTCTTGACGTAAGCTTGCAAAGCCTGCAAGTAAACAAACCACCAGGAATGGCTTTCTATCTGAGAAGTGTAATTTGACACCCGTCAAGCTACCCAGCCAGTCCAGCTTCAAGGTGTTACATGTGAAACTGATAATTACACCCACTGGATTGCAGACTCCATGGACTGTGTAATTAAAACCGACCAGGCATGACACAAGCACCCCAGGTTTACCAACAGAGTTGTAAACTGGCAGCTGGCCATGAGAACCTAATTGTTCCTATGACATGACACCTGATAAGCACAGCTAGGAAACCGCCCAACCGCGATGGCTGACCTCTATCTGGTAGAGACTAGAGGTGCAAGGTGTGAAATCACTGATAAGACTCAGGGGGCTAAAAATTGTCAGACTCACAGGTGTGATGGCCAGTTTGCAGTGATAATTGCAATTAACGCTAGGGGGAGATAAGAAGAATTTATGACAGATTGGGCTTCTCGTCTGAAATTTGAATTCGGACTTCTCGCTTTCAATAGACTCCGGTACTAGACCCTAGACATACGATTTTAAAAGTTAACTCTTGTAATCTTCAGTCATCAAAATAGACTATCATCAGATGTAGCTAATTTTAGTTGAGGAAGTTACAGAGTATAGATATAACTTTTCAAAAGTGTATAACAGATAAGAACTTATGAGAAAACTACCTCATCTATCATTTATGGATAAGTATTTTAATTCTTATCATTTAGTGTATCATTCATCATTTAATGATAACTCATCACTTTAATCATAATATTACATTGATGTGTTTGATGATTTAACTGCTTGATTGATTTGCCATTTTATGCTTACTTATGCCATTTTCATTATGACATGTATGCAGTGCATTTTAATATTTATTTAGGTAAATATTACTGATTACTGTGTAGTATATCTCTCACACTTACTTCACTGCGGTCGCCAGAAACTACTTGAATATTACTTTCAGTTGTCTTTCACTGCTGAGGTTTAACTCTACACATTGGTTTTGATTCTGCTGTCATTGGTTCACTCTTGTCTTTCTAGTTTAGCTCTGAATTTGATAGATACATAGGAGCTTACCTGAATATAGCCATTAGCAAATATGGACTCACCTTCCCAGGATCTAGATTATCTGAAGGTGCGCACAGATTACTTAGAGTCCACGAGAAGGTTAGGCATAATAGAGGGCTTAACAGCTAGAACTAGAAATTAAACAACTAGAAATTGAACAACTAGAAATATACATCAGAGATGAGATGAGTGGGACATGGCGGAGGAACAGATGACTAAAACAGTTGATGAGTTATTTGAAGCAAAAGAGCGTAGCAAAACTGAAGAAGCAGAGATTAATAAAAAGCATATGGAAGTAGTCAATGCAGAGAAGCTAACCTTTCTAGCGGAACATACGGTAGGAGATATGGATGCTCACCCAACCTTGAAGGAAGGGACATCTTTGCCACCCACCGCGGAATCAGAGTTAGTGGACCGGGAACTACAGGTTCTCATTCGACCCAGTCCTAAACGGAAAAGAGGGAAGAAGAAACGTGCCAAGGGCACTTCAAACAGTCACACACGTGATAACTGTTTGCACCACGGAAATTGTGGTCTAACTGGTTTAACAGTAGAGGACCTTCAGAAAAACCACTTGACTGCTACGAGAAATGAATCTCGAGAGAAAGAGGAACTGAAGACAACCTTTAATGAGGTCGCAGGCAGAGACTTAGCCGATTCTCACATTCCCTTCTGTTCACAGAATCACGAAGTGGAATTACATCTGACTGAAATAGGGAGGAAAGATGAAACGGAATCCCAGGTGAATTTCATTACTGCAACGCGGGAAGAATCACTAATTATCAGTTCAGATAATTTAACTATTAACAGTTACCCAGAGGACAACTGTTTGCACTACGGTTTGCCAGTACAAGACTCTCAGGAATCTCATTTTACTTCAACGAGGGGTGAAACTCAAGAAGAAGAGGACCTGAGGACATCTTTTAAAGAGATCGAAGATGGAGAGGTAACCGACCTTATTATTCCCTTCAGCTCAGGCAAGCAAGAAGTGGGATTACATTTGACTAAGATAGGGATGAAGGACGATCCAGAACCCCTTGTGATCTTTGAGGCTGCAGCTCAGGAAAAGACACTAGATCTCAGTTCAAATCATTTACCTAATGTGATGGATTGCTTAGACACCAGCCCACCACAGGATTTACCTCAACTGGACTTAGCCCATGAAAGCACGACCAGAGAGGAACATCCAGACAAGGAAACATTTCCAATTGGTATCGCGAAGTATACCAGTTCGGAGACTCAGGAAACACAGGGAATTGTTAGGAGCCAGAATATGGATTCTGATTTTGTGCAGACAACATTGTCTGTAGTTACTAGCAAAGAAAACTCTTCACACAAGATGGAGGTAGAAACTGCTAGCATCGCTATAGCTGAAATAATCAGGGTATTCCAGCGACGGGAACCTGAAGTAACAGAAGTCAAGAGTGGTTTGGAATCAACACTCTTAGGACTAAATCTACCCTTCAGTCAGGTCGATTTGATAGGAGTAGATCAGCTATTTGTGGATACTTTCATTTAAAAGTAACTCCACTTTACCGCCCTTGAATAACTATGTTATTTCTCAAGGCTGGACAACTTGGCACACTAAATTTCCACTTTCTAGCACGGTTTGTACAAGAAACTCTAATGCAGAGAAACTCAGCCCATTAACTGAATATCAGGGGAAGAAACCGCGACACCGAGGAGGGACGATTGTTACGCCCGACTTTGAAGGAGGAAAGCGCCAGTTGAATTTATATCATGGGACCATGATGTGTAACATTATTCCTGTCAAAAGGAAGATATTGATGGATAAGTTAAGGGTCTATAAAGGATGGAGGAAAATCACGGAGACAAGCTTTGCTGTGGCCAGCTTAGGCGAGACTTAACTACGGGTACATCCTCGGCTGAAAGGATTAAATCACGTGAGGGAATGGACTAAGACAAGTCGCCCACAGGCGTAGAAGAATCCCGTTGATTGTGATCTTTCCCAGAGGGGTAAAAATACAACCTCCTGACAATTACCGGATTTTACCAAGCTATTGCATGGAATCCCGGCCGAAGACCAGGTACAAGGACCTATCCAGAGTATCCTTGGATTATGGAAATGGGACGTCTTTATGCAGATGCAGGACAACCCACTGCCACAAGGAATATTGGAAACCTTTAGGCAGATACAGAACGGAGAGTGCTTAGGCATTATTCTGGGATGTACGGCGTGCTTTGACAAAAGATTTCTGGCAGAAACGTTTTATTAAAGGGGGAAGCTCTGTCACGAAATGCAGCCTTTACTTCCCAGAACAATTTTCTGTTCACTTTTGATGGGCCATGTAGAGGATCAACAGACGAACAAAACTGTTTTCTCTATATTCAAGGCTATACCGTCTTGACGTAAGCTTGCAAAGCCTGCAAGTAAACAAACCACCAGGAATGGCTTTCTATCTGAGAAGTGTAATTTGACACCCGTCAAGCTACCCAGCCAGTCCAGCTTCAAGGTGTTACATGTGAAACTGATAATTACACCCACTGGATTGCAGACTCCATGGACTGTGTAATTAAAACCGACCAGGCATGACACAAGCACCCCAGGTTTACCAACAGAGTTGTAAACTGGCAGCTGGCCATGAGAACCTAATTGTTCCTATGACATGACACCTGATAAGCACAGCTAGGAAACCGCCCAACCGCGATGGCTGACCTCCATCTGGTAGAGACTAGAGGTGCAAGGTGTGAAATCACTGATAAGACTCAGGGGGCTAAAAATTATCAGACTCACAGGTGTGAGGGCTAGTGTGCATGCAGAAAGATTTATGACTGACATGTTGGGAGATAATGGGTCTGCCCTGTAGGAATGTGTGAAACAGATCTGATAAAGCAATTAGAACAGTACTGAAGGAATGTTAATTGCTTTGGGATACTAGTTAAATAGGCTGTTAGCTCTGGTCATGTTAGAAATGAAAAAATCTCTGAACAGGTAGGCACCAAGCTCGTTTTGTAGTCATATGTATGATTCTGATGTTGCTAGATTTCACTAGGAAAGTTATTTCTAAGTAACTATCTAGGTCTTGTAGATGTATGTACTGAATTTCAGTCTATATCTGACCTAGGTTATTTCAAGAAATATCATTGCCTGTGTATACTTTTATGTGTCTTGGTAGAGGCTTGTCACTTCTTTGTACACTATTCTATTTGCTTTTTGGTGTGTGCATTTGGTGTACCGAATATAGTCAACTGACTATTTCTTTACTTCTTACCACAGCAGTAACTAAGTGGTGACTAAACCGGACAGGTCAGCAGTATGGCTGGTCTGTGTGGTCACTTCAATTAGACTTGTTGTATATCTCATTTTGTAGGTATACAATATTATTACTCATTAATAATGCCTTATGCTATTATGTTGAGTATCATTATATGTCTATCTTGAAGTAATATAATGTATGTATATCGGAGGTTGATATAGTTGAATTGTCATATGCATAATTTGGGTATATGTTCTGTAACATATATGGAAACTATGTTTCCCAGTTTGTTGTAGACAAGGATATTACTTCCCTTTTGCATTCATATTTCGTATGTAAGTATAATCTTATATGCCATTTTGTATTCGCATACCTTAGGTTTATTTGATGTGATTTGTTATATGGTAACTCACTAAGAATAAATTGGTGTTGTGCTATTGTGCGCGCATTGGCACCTTGCCTATTGGTTGCATTTGTAGCAAAGGTGTAATGGTACAGACATTACCCACAAGTGTTATGGGGTATATGGTGCTAAACCTTTTTCATCATATGGTGGAGGGTAATTCACGGAAGTCTGGCACAGATACTGGGCACGGCTTGTAAGCCCGGATGATCAGTCATTATTATAATACCATTACCGACCCTGTGAGCTGCTAAACCAACTTTGGACGGAGCGGCTGTACGACACAGAATTTCTGTATTAGCGACATGGACATGGGCGGCAGAAATGTAATCATTACAGGCGTGTGAGACAATTGAAAAGCCCGTCCCAGACTAAAGACAGTAGGGAGAAGGAGGATGGTGAACGCAGTAGAGCTGGAAGATAAACTTGGCCAGACTGGTCATTGTATATGTATGTGTTAGTATTACTTAGATTGTGCCTGATGTAGAACTAGATATAACACATTCTTGACTTTCTTTCAAGCTCTCACAAGGAGCACCTATGTTATAGATCTCAAGAACGAGTGACTGACTAGGTAGAGCCAGGACTGACAGGAGTAGTCAGAATACCGGCAAGCTGTTTTTCTGTGTCTACTGGAGAGTGGGGATCTGGACCACAGATCCAGATAGTTCAAGTAAAAGTTATGTAATGTTTGTCATCAATATCAATATGTATATGATTTCATCATCCTCATATTGACAACCATCATATGTCTATTGTTATGATTAGTAAATAAATGTTGTAGTATTGTAACTCCTAGTTCTGTCATTATATTTTTTCCAATTGTGCATACGTGTTGTGTGTGTACATTGGTGGGGGTTCACTTAGACACCAAGGAAGGGAGCAGTCAGGGAGAAAAACCTGTACTGGAATAGTTGTCTTTACACTTTAATTCAGACTTAAAAATCTATCCTAGCTAACCTTCTCTTTCCCATTCCTTGGCGAATATTCAGCACAGATCATTTTAATTTTGTAACGAGCCACTTGGAGCTGTACGTTGGATATTCAGGGCTTAATCTGTAGTTCAGCCATATAGGTTTTGTCCCTAGTCAGTTTCTGACTATTTGGGGTTGCTCGCCAGTGGATAATACTTTCATCTAGCCGGTGGGGCACCCCGAATTATGACACCATACTTGACTGAAGAACTACACATTTTGGAGGACAAAGTTGAAGATGCCAGGAAGACCGCAGAGAGAGAACAAACAACTGAAGCGAACATCTCTCTCAAAGCCATCTCAGCAAAATATAAAAGAACAGTAAATCAAACAACAAGAGATTGTTGGAGGGAAAAAACAGAAAACCTGAATTTTGACAGGGATGGAAACAAAGTATGGAAACTAGTGAAAGCCATGAACAATGAAGGACCTAGAAACAAACAAATAACAATTAATCAAGGAAATGCCTTGCTTACAGGAAAAAAGGCTGCAAATGCACTAATGGAACACTATGCCAGTGCAAACCACATTGATATTACAACCGAACAGAAGAAAGCAATCAAAGATAAACAGATACATCATAGTAATACAGAGACAGCAGCAGAATATATGATGGCAAATCTAACAATGGAAGAAATGGAACAGGCTATGAATACCCTAAAAAAGAAGAAATCACCAGGAAAGGATGGAATCACAAATGAAATGCTAATAGGACTAGGCAAAAATGAAACTACTAGCAGTCCTAAATTACAGCTGGAAGAGGGGAATAGTCCCACAGGCATGGAAGGAAGCTATACTAATACCAGTTCCAAAGAAAGGAAAAGACCTGGAAGAACCAAATGGCTATCGACCTATCAGTCTACTTAGCTGTGTAGGAAAATTAATGGAACGCATTATCAATGGCAGGCTAACATGGCATCTGGAAGAAAACAAACTCTTAACACCACACCAAGCAGGATTCAGAAAGTACAGATCCACTGAAGATCAAATAACCTATATAGCTCAGGAAATAGAGGATGCCTTCCATGAGAAAAAGCACACACTAGCGGTCTGGATAGATTTAGAAAAAGCATTTGATAAAGTATGGAAGGAAGGACTGAAAGTAAAACTGCAAATAATGCATGTTTGTGGGATAATGTACAAATGGATCAGCCACTACCTTGAGAACAGAACTGCCAGGACAAAAGTACAAGGACAAACCAGCAAAATGATGCTAGTTGGAGCAAGGTGTCCCCCAAGGAGGAGTTCTTTCACCAACATTATTCCTAACATATATAAACGACATCACGGAAAATTTTCCAGCCAGAGTACACACATCATCCTTTGCAGATGACCTAGCCATATGGACATCTGAAGAATATATTAGTACAGCTAACAGCAGAATACAGCAAGCCCTATTAGCGCTAGAGGACTGGTCAAAATCATGGCTAGTGAAGATAAGTGAGGAGAAAACAACATGCACAGTGTTCTCACTCTCAAATAAAACTCAGCAACCGAAGCTGGTATTGAATGGAAAAATATTGCGCCATGAAGAAAATCCAAACTATCTAGGAGTCATCTTTGATCGTCGCCTGACATGGAAAACACAGGTTGAGAAAAATCGAACAAGAGCAAGGAAAAGAATGGCAATCATGAAAAAGCTTGCTGATACAACGTGGGGAGCAGATGAGAAAGTTCTCAAGAAGTTATATACTGGACGGGTGAGGCCAGTACTGGAATATGGCATTGCAGCTTGGGCAACAGCAGCTAAGTCAAACTTTAACAAAATAAGTAGAGTCCAAAATCAAGGAATGCGAATCATAACTGGAAGCCTGAAGACAACGCCTATTAATGAACTAGAAAAGATCACTTGTTTACAATGCAGGATAGAAGAGATAGCAGAGCCCAGCAACTAGCAGAAAAATTTAGAAGATTGACAGACCACCCTATGTATAAAAGTTTAGTGGTTTTGGAAAGGGAAGACTGAAGCGTAGCAACTTTGTAGAAACTGCAAAACAAAAGATTAGGGCAGATCCTATACTTAACATATCAACAGTCAAACCCATTTACAATGCACACAAGTTCCCAGCTTGGAGACAGCAGCAACTGCCTGAGATGATAGAAAACATTCCTGGTATTGAGAAAAAGAACACTCAGCATGAAACCGAAAGAAGAGAAATAACCCTAAACTACATAAAAGAACATTGCCCAAGCAGCAATTGGACCCATACATATATACAGACGGATCAGCCAAAAATTCAATACAGAATGGAGGAGGAGGAATTCTCCTAACTTTAAAAAATTGAGTGAAAAAAAAACACATTCAGTGGCAACTGGAAAGTTTTCAAGTAACTTCAAAGCGGAGGTAGAGGCTCTGAAAACTGCAGCAGAAATGCTCTTGATGGAGGAAAATAAAGAGAAGCAAATAGCTATCTTCACAGATGCAAAGTCAGCTGTCTCAATACTAAAGAGCAATAACAGCACAGAACTAAGCTGACCTAAGAGCAGCACTCCATGGTCTATGCCAGAAATCCAAAAAAGTTGTAATACAGTGGATCCATCACATTGCAGTATACCTGGAAATGAAGAGGCTGACAGACTGGCAAAAGAGGGCGGACGACTACCACAGCCTGACATAGACATAACCTATAATGAGGCAAAGAGGTTGATAAAAAGCACCTATAGAACCAAATGGGAATCAGAGCATCCAGGCCACCAGAAGGATGATGCATATTACAAACTCGACTGGAGAGAACAAGTAGCAATCTTCAGACTCCGCACAGGACATAACAGGCTGAAATACCACTTGTTCAATAAACTAAAGATAGGAGATACTTCTTCTTCTTCGTTCATCCGGAGTTTTTTTTCGGACGTGATTGCGTTGTGCCTGTTTACAGCAGAGCTGCGTTCTTGCGCCGTTAGGCCGACACATCCGACTTCTGCGGGCATTTGTTGACCGGGTTAACCTTCCCGGGGGGTTTCTTAGGACGTTAGACTCTCACTGTTGCGGGTTATCTCCCATCCCAGCTGGCCCATATAGAACAGCCAAAGGCATCCTGGTCGGCCCTCAAGGGAAGGCAGGGGCAGACCATGGGCATTCCCCGCCATCCAAGGAGGCTTCCATAATTGCAGAGCCAACACACAGCGCTCTGGTACTGGGCTCACCCAAGGAATCGTCACGTCCTGCACATGGCTGCTTAGCCTCACTTCCGTATATTGGGCCTTCCGTTCACCATAGGCTGTTCTTCCAGAAGCCAGAAGAATGCTGTTTGCAGATGACATCCACGCAGTGAGCTTTCGATTCGGACTTTCCACGTAATGGATTTGCTATCCAAGCAATATTCCATTTTGTGCCACTAGGACCCTTTTTCCACCTTTTATGAAGCCCACACAGTGAGCTTTCGATTCGGACTTTCCACGTAATGGATTTGCTATCCAAGCAATATTCCATTTCATGCCTCTGGGAGGCTTGTGTAACCGACATGCCTGTGGTATGAAGTGTGGCAGTCTAAATACTTCTTAATGTACATTTAAATGTCAACCTGAATACAGTTAAAGTAAGCTGCAGTCGACTTGAGCTTGTTGATATCTCCATAGAGCTTGTCCTCGAATGAAGCAGGTGTGGGCCAAAATATCTTTCTCTGTTCTGCATATATTGGGCACTCTTGCAGCAAATGTTTAGCTGTCATTTTACCAGTTCCACAATTACATTCATCTGTATCTCCTATCTTTAGTTTGTTGAACAAGTGGTATTTCAGCCTGTTATGTCCTGTGCGGAGTCTGAAGATTGCTACTTGTTCTCTTCGGTCGAGTTTGTAATATGCATCATCCTTCTGGTGGCCTGGATGCTCTGATTCCCATTTGGTTCTATAAGTGCTTTTTATCAACCTCTTTGCCTCATTATAGGTTATGTCTATGTCAGGCTGTGGTAGTCGTCCGCCCTCTTTTGCCAGTCTGTCAGCCTCTTCATTTCCAGGTATACTGCAATGTGATGGGATCCACTGTATTATAACTTTTTTGGATTTCTGGCATAGACCATGGAGTGCTGCTCTTAGGTCAGCTAGTTCTGTGCTGTTTTTGCTCTTCAGTATTGAGACAGCTGACTTTGCATCTGTGAAGATAGCTATTTGCTTCTCTTTATTTTCCTCCATCAAGAGCATTTCTGCTGCAGTTTTCAGAGCCTCTACCTCCGCTTTGAAGTTACTTGAGAACTTTCCAGTTGCCACTGAATGTGTTTTTTTCACTCCATTTTTTAAATTTAGGAGAATTCCTCCTCCTCCATTCTCTACTGAATTTTTGGCTGATCCATCTGTATATGCATGGGTCCAATTGCTGCTTGGGTAATGTTCTTTTATGTAGTTTAGGGTTATTTCTCTTCTTTCGGTTTCATGCTGAGTGTTCTTTTTCTCAATACCAGGAATGTTTTCTATCATCTCAGGCAGTTGCTGCTGTCTCCAAGCTGGGAACTTGTCTGCATTGTAAATGGGTTTGACTGTTGATATGTTAAGTATGGGATCTGCCCTAATCTTTCGTTTTGCAGTTTCTACAAAGTTGCTACGCTTCAGTCTTCCCTTTCCAAAACCACTAAACCTTTTATACATAGGGTGGTCTGTCAATCTTCTAAATTTTTCAGCTTGTTGCTGGGCTCTGCTATCTCTTCTATCCTGCATTGGTTGTAAACAAGTGATCTTTTCTAATTCATTAATAGGCGTTGTCTTCAGGCTTCCAGTTATGATTCGCATTCCTTGATTTTGGACTCTACTTATTTTGTTAAAGTTTGACTTAGCTGCTGTTGCCCAAGCTGCAATGCCATATTCCAGTACTGGCCTCACCCGTCCAGTATATAACTTCTTGAGAACTTTCTCATCTGCTCCCCACGTTGTACCAGCAAGCTTTTTCATGATTGCCATTCTTTGCCTTGCTCTTGTTCGATTTTTCTCAACCTGTGTCTTCCATGTCAGGCGACGATCAAAGGTGACTCCTAGATAGTTTGGATTTTCTTCATGGCGCAATATTTTTCCATTCAATACCAGCTTAGGTTGCTGAGTTTTAGTTGAGAGGGAGAACACTGTGCATGTTGTTTTCTCCTCACTTATCTTCACTAGCCATGATTTTGACCAGTCCTCTAGCGCTAATAGGGCTTGCTGTATTCTGCTGTTAGCTGTACTAATATATTCTTCAGATGTCCATATGGCTAGGTCATCTGCAAAGGATGATGTGTGTACTCTGGCTGGAAAATTTTCCGTGATGTCATTTATATATGCTAGGAATAATGTTGGTGAAAGAACTCCTCCTTGGGGGACACCTTGCTCCAATAGCATCATTTTGCTGGTTTGTCCTTGTACTTTTGTCCTGGCAGTTTCTGTTCTCAAGGTAGTGGCTGATCCATTTGTACATTTTCCCACAAACATGCATTTTTTGCAGTTTTACTTTCAGTCCTTCCTTCCATACTTTATCAAATGCTTTTTCTAAATCTATCCAGACCGCTAGTGTGTGCTTTTTCTCTTGGAAGGCATCCTCTATTTCCTGAGCTATATAGGTTATTTGATCTTCAGTGGATCTGTACTTTCTGAATCCTGCTTGGTGAGGTGTTAAGAGTTGGTTTTCTTCCAGATGCCATGATAGCCTGCCATTGATAATGCGTTCCATTAATTTTCCTACACAGCTAAGAAGACTGATAGGTCGATAGCCATTTGGTTCTTCCAGGTCTTTTCCTTTCTTTGGGACTGGTATTAGTATAGCTTCCTTCCATGCCTGTGGGACTATTCCCCTCTTCCAGCTGTAATTTAGGACTGCTAGTAGTTTCTTTTTTGCCTTAGTGCCTAGTCCTATTAGCATTTCATTTGTGATTCCATCCTTTCCTGGTGATGTCTTCTTTTTTAGGGTATTCATTGCCTGTTCCATTTCTTCCATTGTTAGATTTGCCATCATATATTCTGCTGCTGTCTCTGTATATCTATGATGTATCTGTTTATCTTTGATTGCTTTCTTCTGTTCGGCTGTAATATCAATGTGGTTTGCACTGGCATAGTGTTCCATTAGTGCATTTGCAGCCTTTTTTCCTGTAAGCAAGGCATTTCCTTGTTTAATTGTTATTTGTTTGTTTCTAGGTCCTTCATTGTTCATGGCTTTCACTAGTTTCCATAGTTTGTTTCCATCCCTGTCAAATTCAGGTTTTCTGTTTTTTTCCTCCAACAATCTCTTGTTGTTTGATTTACTGTTCTTTTATATTTGCTGAGATGGCTTTGAGAGAGATGTTCGCTTCAGTTGTTTGTTCTCTCTCTGCGGTCTTCCTAGCATCTTCAACTTTGTCCTCCAAAATTTGTAGTTCTTCAGTCCAGTATGGTTTGTAATTTTTCCTCGCTCCTCTTGGAATAGACTCAGTGGCCGCCTGTATTATTGCTCTGTTTAGACTTTCCACCATTTGCTTCATGTTGCCATATCGTGTATTTATGTTTTCACAATATTTGTCTGTTAGTATGGCAAATCTGTCCCAATCTGCTCGTTTGTAATTCCAACGGGGCAAAGGCTTTTGCTCCTGTGGAACATACTCCATATTTATTACAAGCTTGATTGGTCTGTGGTCACTACCTGCTAATTGGTCAAGCACATGGCGATCGATTTTGTGGAGGATGTCTCCTGTGCAGAAAGCTAAGTCTGGAGTAGAAGTGGTAAGCCATCTTCTGGAGTAGAAGCTCGGTGTGTCATCCGCTTTGTTGAGTAGATGGAGATTTGAGTCTATTTCCCAGTCCTCCACTTCATCTCCTCTTTTGTCAGTATCTGGGTATCCCCATCTTTCTGAACGGCTATTAAAGTCTCCGACAACAATGCAATTTGTGTCAGTTATTTCCATGTTTGAGAGTGTAAGATCCTTATCTGCCGGGCTATACAGATTGTAAATTCTTATTTTCACGTCCTTTATCATTATATCAACACCTATAATTTCCGTTTGGTTGTCAGAGATCACAGATACTTCGCTGCAAGGTATTGTATTTCGTGTAAGTATTACAACTCCTCCTTTGTGTCCTTCGCGGTCGAAACGTGTGGCCTGATATCCCTGAACTGAAAATGTGCGATTGGCGTTGAGGTGTGTCTCTTGAATGCATGCCACATCTATTCTATCTTTATGAAGACGCTGTGTTAGGGAGGCTTTCTTGTTATAAACTCCTTCTGCATTCCATTGTAGTATGTTGAGTGTCCGGGGTGTTTGGTCAATAGCTCTTAACCTACTCCTCTGTGCCTTGACTCCACAGCACAGGGGAAGGTGACCACCAGTAGTCATGGGTGGAACCCCCTCGAGGCAGGGGGCCCGGCACTATCACCGCCTGATGGGACTTCACGGGATTAGCACCATAACGATTAATTTTCATCTGTGGCATCATGAAATGATAAAGTTACGTTGCACTTCTTTGTCAAGCCTGTGGCTCAGTACATCCGATTTCGACAAGTAGGTAAATATTACTGATTACTGTGTAGTATATCTCTCACACTTACTTCACTGCGGTCGCCAGAAACTACTTGAATATTACTTTCAGTTGTCTTTCACTGCTGAGGTTTAACTCTACACATTGGTTTTGATTCTGCTGTCATTGGTTCACTCTTGTCTTTCTAGTTTAGCTCTGAATTTGATAGATACATAGGAGCTTACCTGAATATAGCCATTAGCAAATATGGACTCACCTTCCCAGGATCTAGATTATCTGAAGGTGCGCACAGATTACTTAGAGTCCACGAGAAGGTTAGGCATAATAGAGGGCTTAACAGCTAGAACTAGAAATTAAACAACTAGATTGAACAACTAGAAATATACATCAGAGATGAGATGAGTGGGACATGGCGGAGGAACAGATGACTAAAACAGTTGATGAGTTATTTGAAGCAAAAGAGCGTAGCAAAACTGAAGAAGCAGAGATTAATAAAAAGCATATGGAAGTAGTCAATGCAGAGAAGCTAACCTTTCTAGCGGAACATACGGTAGGAGATATGGATGCTCACCCAACCTTGAAGGAAGGGACATCTTTGCCACCCACCGCGGAATCAGAGTTAGTGGACCGGGAACTACAGGTTCTCATTCGACCCAGTCCTAAACGGAAAAGAGGGAAGAAGAAACGTGCCAAGGGCACTTCAAACAGTCACACACGTGATAACTGTTTGCACCACGGAAATTGTGGTCTAACTGGTTTAACAGTAGAGGACCTTCAGAAAAACCACTTGACTGCTACGAGAAATGAATCTCGAGAGAAAGAGGAACTGAAGACAACCTTTAATGAGGTCGCAGGCAGAGACTTAGCCGATTCTCACATTCCCTTCTGTTCACAGAATCACGAAGTGGAATTACATCTGACTGAAAGGGAGGAAAGATGAAACGGAATCCAGGTGAATTTCATTACTGCAACGCGGGAAGAATCACTAATTATCAGTTCAGATAATTTAACTATTAACAGTTACCCAGAGGACAACTGTTTGCACTACGGTTTGCCAGTACAAGACTCTCAGGAATCTCATTTTACTTCACGAGGGTGAAACTCAAGAAGAAGAGGACCTGAGGACATCTTTTAAAGAGATCGAAGATGGAGAGGTAACCGACCTTATTATTCCCTTC
Organism: Cepaea nemoralis; assembly: GCA_014155875.1. Lineage (NCBI taxonomy): Eukaryota > Metazoa > Mollusca > Gastropoda > Stylommatophora > Helicidae > Cepaea > Cepaea nemoralis. The sequence goes on from JACEFZ010016282.1 coordinate 25,927, forward strand.
AGCTCAGGCAAGCAAGAAGTGGGATTACATTTGACTAAGATAGGGATGAAGGACGATCCAGAACCCCTTGTGATCTTTGAGGCTGCAGCTCAGGAAAAGACACTAGATCTCAGTTCAAATCATTTACCTAATGTGATGGATTGCTTAGACACCAGCCCACCACAGGATTTACCTCAACTGGACTTAGCCCATGAAAGCACGACCAGAGAGGAACATCCAGACAAGGAAACATTTCCAATTGGTATCGCGAAGTATACCAGTTCGGAGACTCAGGAAACACAGGGAATTGTTAGGAGCCAGAATATGGATTCTGATTTTGTGCAGACAACATTGTCTGTAGTTACTAGCAAAGAAAACTCTTCACACAAGATGGAGGTAGAAACTACTAGCATCGCTATAGCTGAAATAATCAGGGTATTCCAGCGACGGGAACCTGAAGTAACAGAAGTCAAGAGTGGTTTGGAATCAACACTCTTAGGACTAAATCTACCCTTCAGTCAGGTCGATTTGATAGGAGTAGATCAGCTATTTGTGGATACTTCATTTAAAAGTAACTCCACTTTACCGCCCTTGAATAACTATGTTATTTCTCAAGGCTGGACAACTTGGCACACTAAATTTCCAATTTCTAGCACGGTTTGTACAAGAAACTCTAATGCAGAGAAACTCAGCCCATTAACGGAATATCAGGGGAAGAAACCGCGACACCGAGGAGGGACGATTGTTACGCCCGACTTTGAAGGAGGAAAGCGCCAGTTGAATTTATATCATGGGACCATGATGTGTAACATTATTCCTTTCAAAAGGAAGATATTGATGGATCAGTTAAGGATCTATAAAGGATGGAGGAAATCACGGAGACAAGCTTTGCTGTGGCCAGCTTAGGCGAGACTTAACTAAGGGTACATCCTCGGCTGAAAGGATTAAATCACGTGAGGGAATGGACTAAGACAGTCGCCCACAGGCGAAGAAGAATCCCGTTGATTGTGATCTTTCCCAGAGGGGTAAAAATACAACCTCCTGACAATTACCGGATTTTACCAAGCTATTGCATGGAATCCCGGCCGAAGACCAGGTACAAGGACCTATCCAGAGTATCCTTGGATTATGGAAATGGGACGTCTTTATGCAGAGGCAGGACAACCCACTGCCACAAGGATATTGGAAACCTTTAGGCAGATACAGAACGGAGAGTGCTTAGGCATTATTCTGGGATGTACGGCGTGCTTTGACAAAAGATTTCTAGCAGAAACTTTTTTTTAAAGGGGAAGCTCTGTCCACGAAATGCAGCCTTTACTCCCAGAACAATTTCGGTTCACTTTTGATGGGCCACGTAGAGTACAGAAACTCAACAGAAAACATGTTTTCTCTATATTCAAGGCTATACAGTCTTGACGTAAGCTTGCAAAGCCTGCAAGTAAACAAACCACCAGGGAAGGCTTTCTATCTGAGAAGTGTAATTTGACACCAGTCAAGCTACCCAGCCCAGTCCAGCTTCAAGATGTTACATGTCAACTGATAATTACACCCCTGGAGGGCAGGACTCCATGGACTGTGTAATTAAAACCGACCAGGCATGACACAAGCACCTCCAGGTTTACCAACAGAGTTGTAAACTGGCAGCTGACCATGATAACCTAATTGTTCCTTTGACATGACACCTGATAAGCAGAGCTAGGAAATCGCCCAACCGCGATGGCTGACCTCCATCTGAACAGACTAGAGGTGCAAGGTGTGAAATCACTGATAAGACTCAGGGGGCTAAAAATTGTCAGACTCACAGAGTGTGATGGCCAGTTTGCAGTGATAATTGCAATTAACGCTAGGGGGAGATAAGAAGAATTTATGACAGATTGGGCTTCTCGTCTGAAATTTGAATTCGGACTTCTCGCTTTCAATAGACTCCGGTACTAGACCCTAGACATACGATTTTAAAAGTTAACTCTTGTAATCTTCAGTCATCAAATAGACTATCATCAGATGTAGCTAATTTTAGTTGAGGAAGTTACAGAGTATAGATATAACTTTTCAAAAGTGTATAACAGATAAGAACTTATGAGAAAACTACCTCATCTATCATTTATGGATAAGTATTTTAATTCTTATCATTTAGTGTATCATTCATCATTTAATGATAACTCATCACTTTAATCATAATATTACATTGATGTGTTTTGATGATTTAACTGCTTGATTGATTTGCCATTTTATGCTTACTTATGCCATTTTCATTATGACATGTATGCAGTGCATTTTATATTTATTTAGGTAAATATTACTGATTACTGTGTAGTATATCTCTCACACTTACTTCACTGCGGTCGCCAGAAACTACTTGAATATTACTTTCAGTTGTCTTTCACTGCTGAGGTTTAACTCTACACATTGGTTTTGATTCTGCTGTCATTGGTTCACTCTTGTCTTTCTAGTTTAGCTCTGAATTTGATAGATACATAGGAGCTTACCTGAATATAGCCATTAGCAAATATGGACTCACCTTCCCAGGATCTAGATTATCTGAAGGTGCGCACAGATTACTTAGAGTCCACGAGAAGGTTAGGCATAATAGAGGGCTTAACAGCTAGAACTAGAAATTAAACAACTAGAAATTGAACAACTAGAAATATACATCAGAGATGAGATGAGTGGGACATGGCGGAGGAACAGATGACTAAAACAGTTGATGAGTTATTTGAAGCAAAAGAGCGTAGCAAAACTGAAGAAGCAGAGATTAATAAAAAGCATATGGAAGTAGTCAATGCAGAGAAGCTAACCTTTCTAGCGGAACATACGGTAGGAGATATGGATGCTCACCCAACCTTGAAGGAAGGGACATCTTTGCCACCCACGCGCGGAATCAGAGTTAGTGGACCGGGAACTACAGGTTCTCATTCGACCCCAGTCCTAAACGGAAAAGAGGGAAGAAGAACGTGCCAAGGGCACTTCAAACAGTCACAAACGTGATAACTGTTTTGCACCACGGCAATAGTCGTTGAAAGTACAGGACCTTCAGGAAAACCACTTGACTGCTACGAGAAATGAATCTCGAGAGAATGAGGAACTGAAGACAACCTTTAATGAGGTCGCAGGCAGAGACCTAGCCGATTCTCACATTCCCTTCGGTTCAGAGAATCACGAAGTGGAATTACATCTGACTGAAATGGGAAGGAAGGAAGAAACGGAATCCCAGGTGAATTTCATTACTGCAACGCTGGAAGAATCACTAATTATCAGTTCAGATAATTTACCTATTAACAGTTACTCAGAGGACAACTGTTTGCACTACTGTTTTGCCAGTACAAGACTCCCAGGAATCTCATTTTACTTCAACGAGGGGTGAAACTCAAGAGGAAGATGACCTGAGGACATCTGTTTAAAGAGGTCGGAGATGGAGAGGTAACCGACACTTAGTATTCCTTCAGCTCAGGCGAGGCAAGAAGTGGGATTACATTTGACTAGATAGAGGAATGAAGGACGATCCCGGAACCTCTTTGTGATCTTTGAGGCTGCAGCTCAGGAAAAGACACTAGATATCAGTTCAAATCATTTACCTATTGTGATGGATTGCTTAGACACAAGCCCACCACAGGATTTACCTCAACTGGACTTAGCCCATGAAAGCACGACCAGAGAGGAACATCCAGACAAGGAAACATTTCCAGTTGTTATCTCGGAGTATACCAGTTCGGAGACTCAGGAAACACAGGGAATTGTTAGGAGCCAGAATATGGATTCTGATTTTGTGCAGACAACATTGTCTGTAGTTACTAGCAAAGAAAACTCTTCACACAAGATGGAGGTAGAAACTGCTAGCATCGCTATAGCTGAAATAATCAGGGTATTCCAGCGACGGGAACCTGAAGTAACAGAAGTCAAGAGTGGTTTGGAATCAACACTCTTAGGACTAAATCTACCCTTCAGTCAGGTCGATTTGATAGGAGTAGATCAGCTATTTGTGGATACTTGATTTAAAAGTAACTCCACTTTACCGCCCTTGAATAACTATGTTATTTCTCAAGGCTGGACACTTGGCACAGTAAATTTCCAATTTCTAGCACGGTTTGTACAAGAAACTCTAATGCAGAGAAACTCAGCCCATTAACTGATTATCAGGGGAAGAAACCGCGACACCGAGGAGGGAAGATTGTTACGTCCGACTTTGAAGGAGGAAAGCGCCAGTTGAATTTATATCATGGGACCATGATGTGTAACATTATTCCTTTCAAAAGGAAGATATTGATGGATCAGTTAAGGATCTATAAAGGATGGAGGAAAATCACGGAGACAAGCTTTGCTGTGGCCAGCTTATGCGAGACTTCACTACGGGGACATCCTCGGCTGAAAGGATTAAATCACGTGAGGGAGTGGACTAAGACAGTCGCCCACAGGCGTAGACGAATCCCGTTGATTGTGATCTTTCCCAGAGGGGTAAAATACAACCTCCTGACAATTACCGGATTTTACCAAGCTATTGCATGGAATCCCGGCCGAAGACCAGGTACAAGGACCTATCCAGAGTATCCTTGGATTATGGAAATGGGACGTCTTTATGCAGATGCAGGACAACCCACTGCCACAAGGAATATTGGAAACCTTTAGGCAGATACAGAACGGAGAGTGCATAGGCATTATTCTGGGATGTACGGCGGGCTTTGACAAAAGATTTCTGGCAGAAACTTTTTTTTAAGGGGGAAGCTCTGTCATGAAATGCAGCCTTTACAGCCCCAGAACAATTTTCGGTTCACTTTTGATGGGCCATGTAGAGGATCACGACACAAACCTGTTTTCTCTATAGTCAAGGCTATACAACGCTTGACGGTAGACTTGCAAAGCCTGCAGTAACCAACCACCAGAAATGGCTTTCTGATTTTGGAAGTTACTTTGACACCAGTACCGGTCACCCGCAGAGGTAAATATCAATCCAGTCCAGACTAGAGGGCAGCTCAGGGAACTGAATAGGTAATATAAAAACCACGTGGCATGACGCAAGCAATACCTGGTTTACCAACAGAGTTGTAAACTGGCAGCTGAGCCATGAGAACCTAATTGCTCCTATTGACATGACACCTGATAAGCACAGCTAGGAAATCGCCCAACCGCGATGGCTGACCTCCATCTGAAACAGACTAGAGGTGCAAGGTGTGAAATCACTGATAAGACTCAGGGGGCTAAAAATTGTCAGACTCACGGGTGTGAGGGCTAGTGTGCATGCAGAAAGATTTATGACTGACATGTTGGGAGATAATGTGTCTGCCCGGTAGGAATGTGTGAAACAGATCTGATAAAGCAATTAGAACAGTACTGAAGGAATGTTAATTGCTTTGGGATACTAGTTAAATAGGCTGTTAGTTCTGGTCATGTTAGAAATGAAAAAATCTCTGAACAGGTAGGCACCCAGCTCGTTTTGTAGTCATATGTATGATTCTGATGTTGCTAGATTTCACTAGGAAAGTTATTTCTTAGTAATTATCTAAGTCTTGTAGATGTATGTACTGATTTTCAGTCTATATCTGACCTAGGTTATTTCAAGAAATATCATTGTCTAGTGTATACTTTTAGGTGTCTTGGTAGAGGCTTGTCATTTCTTTGTACACTATCCTAGTTGCCTTTTGGTGTGTGCATTTGTTGTACAGAATATAGTCAACTGACTATTTCTTTAATTCTTACCACAGCAGTAACTAAGTGGTGACTAAACCGGACAGGATCAGCAATATGGCTGGTCTGTGTGGTCACTTCAGTTAGACTTGTTGTATATCTCATTTTGTAGGTATACAATATTATTACTCATTAATAATGCCTTATGCTATTATGTTGAGTATCATTATATGTCTATCTTGAAGTAATATAATGTATGTATATCGGAGATTGATATAGTTGAATTGTCATACGCATAATTTGGGTATATGTTCTGTAACGTATATGGAAACTATGTTTCCCAGTTTGTTGTAGATAAGGATATTACTTACTTTTTTGCATTATACAATGTAGGTAAGAATAGCCTTATATGCCATTTTGTATTCGCATACCTTAGGTTTATTTGATGTGATTTGTTATATGGTAACTCACTAAGAATAAATTGGTGTTGTGCTATTGTGCGCGCATTGGCACCTTGCCTATTGGTTGCATTTGTAGCAAAGGTGTAATGGTACAGACATTACCCACAAGTGTTATGGGGTATATGGTGCTAAACCTTTTTCATCATATGGTGGAGGGTAATTCACGGAAGTCTGGCACAGATACTGGGCACGGCTTGTAAGCCCGGATGATCAGTCATTATTATAATACCATTACCGACCCTGTGAGCTGCTAAACCAACTTTGGACGGAGCGGCTGTACGACACAGAATTTCTGTATTAGCGACATGGACATGGGCGGCAGAAATGTAATCATTACAGGCGTGTGAGACAATTGAAAAGCCCGTCCCAGACTAAAGACAGTAGGGAGAAGGAGGATGGTGAACGCAGTAGAGCTGGAAGATAAACTTGGCCAGACTGGTCATTGTATATGTATGTGTTAGATATGTTTACTTAGGAATTGCACTGATGTAGAACTAGATATAACACATTCTTGACTTTCTTTCAAGCTCTCACAAGGAGCACCTATGTTATAGATCTCAAGAACGAGTGACTGACTAGGTAGTGTCAGGACTGACAGGAGTAGTCAGAATACCGGCAAGCTGTTTTTCTGTGTCTACTGGAGAGTGGGGATCTGGACCACAGATCCAGATAGTTCAAGTAAAAGTTATGTAATGTTTGTCATCAATATCAATATGTATATGATTTCATCATCCTCATATTGACAACCATCATATGTCTATTGTTATGATTAGTAAATAAATGTTGTAGTATTGTAACTCATAGTTCTGTCATTATATTTTTTCCAATTGTGCATACGTGTTGTGTGTGTACATTGGTGGGGGTTCACTTAGACACCAAGGAAGGGAGCAGTCAGGGAGAAAAACCTGTACTGGAATAGTTGTCTTTACACTTTAATTCAGACTTAAAAATCTATCCTAGCTAACCTTCTCTTTCCCATTCCTTGGCGAATATTCAGCACAGTTCATTTTAATTTTGTAACGAGCCACTTGGAGCTGTACGTTGGATATTCAGGGCTTAATCTGTAGTTCAGCCATATAGGTTTTGTCCCTAGTCAGTTTCTGACTATTTGGGGTTGCTCGCCAGTGGATAATACTTTCATCTAGCCGGTGGGGCACCCCGACTTATGACCCCATATTGGACTGAAGAACTACACAGTTTTGGAGGACAAAGTTGAAGATGCCAGGAAGACCGCAGAGAGAGAATAAACAACTGAAGCGAACATCTCTCTCAAAGCCATCTCAGCAAAATATACAAGAACAGTAAATCAAACAACAAGAGATGTTGGAGGGAAAAAACAGAACACCTGAATTTTGACAGGGATGGAAACAAAGTATGGAAACTAGTGAAAGCCCATGAACAATGAAGGACCTAGAAACAAACAAATAACAATTAATCAAGGAAATGCCTTGCTTACAGGAAAAAAGGCTGCAAATGCACTAATGGAACACTATGCCAGTGCAAACCACATTGATATTACAACCGAACAGAAGAAAGCAATCAAAGATAAACAGATACATCATAGTAATACAGAGACAGCAGCAGAATATATGATGGCAAATCTAACAATGGAAGAAATGGAACAGGCTATGAATACCCTAAAAAAGAAGAAATCACCAGGAAAGGATGGAATCACAAATGAAATGCTAATAGGACTAGGCACTAAGGCAAAAAAGAAACTACTAGCAGTCCTAAATTACAGCTGGAAGAGAGGGAATAGTCCCACAGGCATGGAAGGAAGCTATACTAATACCAGTCCCAAAGAAAGGAAAAGACCTGGAAGAACCAAATGGCTATCGACCTATCAGTCTACTTAGCTGTGTAGGAAAATTAATAGAACGCATTATCAATGGCAGGCTAACATGGCATCTGGAAGAAAACAAACTCTTAACACCACACCAAGCAGGATTCAGAAAGTACAGATCCACTGAAGATCAAATAACCTATATAGCTCAGGAAATATAGGATGCCTTCCAAGAGAAAAAGCACACACTAGCGGTCTGGATAGATTTAGAAAAAGCATTTGATAAAGTATGGAAGGAAGGACTGAAAGTAAAACTGCAAATAATGCATGTTTGTGGGATAATGTACAAATGGATCAGCCACTACCTTGAGAACAGAACTGCCAGGACAAAAGTACAAGGACAAACCAGCAAAATGATGCTATTGGAGCAAGGTGTCCCCCAAGGAGGAGTTCTTTCACCAACATTATTCCTAGCATATATAAACGACATCACGGAAAATTTTCCAGCCAGAGTACACACATCATCCTTTGCAGATGACCTAGCCATATGGACATCTGAAGAATATATTAGTACAGCTAACAGCAGAATACAGCAAGCCCTTATTAGCGCTAGAGGACTGGTCAAAATCATGGCTAGTGAAGATAAGTGAGGAGAAAACAACATGCACAGTGTTCTCACTCTCAATAAAACTCAGCAACCTAAGCTGGTATTGAATGGAAAAATATTGCGCCATGAAGAAAATCCAAACTATCTAGGAGTCATCCTTTGATCGTCGCCTGACCTGGAAGACACAGGTTGAGAAAAATCGAACAAGAGCAAGGAAAAGAATGGCAATCATGAAAAAGCTTGCTGATACAACGTGGGGAGCAGATGAGAAAGTTCTCAAGAAGTTATATACTGGACGGGTGAGGCCAGTACTGGAATATGGCATTGCAGCTTGGGCAACAGCAGCTAGTCAAACTTTAACAAAATAAGTAGAGGTCCAAAACCAAGGAATGCGAATCATAACTGGAAGCCTGAAGACAACGCCTATTAATGAACTAGAAAAGATCACTTGTTTACAACCAATGCAGGATAGAAGAGATAGCAGAGCCCAGCAACAAGCAGAAAAATTTAGAAGATTGACAGACCACCCTATGTATAAAAGGTTTAGTGGTTTTGGAAAGGGAAGACTGAAGCGTAGCAACTTTGTAGAAACTGCAAAACAAAAGATTAGGGCAGATCCTATACTTAACATATCAACAGTCAAACCCATTTACAATGCAGACAAGTTCCCAGCTTGGAGACCGCAGCAACTGCCTGAGATGATAGAAAACATTCCTGGTATTGAGAAAAAGAACACTCAGCATGAAACCGAAAGAAGAGAAATAACCCTAAACTACATAAAAGAACATTACCCAAGCAGCAATTGGACCCATACATATACAGACGGATCAGCCAAAAATTCAATACAGAATGGAGGATGAATTCTCCTAAATTTAAAAAATTGAGTGAAAAACAAAAACACATTCAGTGGCAACTGGAAAGTTTTCAAGTAACTTCAAAGCGGAGGTAGAGGCTCTGAAAACTGCAGCAGAAATGCTCTTTATGGAGGAAAATAAAGAGAAGCAAATAGCTATCTTCACAGATGCAAAGTCAGCTGTCTCAATACTAAAGAGCAATAACAGCACAGAACTAACTGACCTAAGAGCAGCACTCCATGGTCTATGCCAGAAATCCAAAAAAGTTGTAATACAGTGGATTCCATCACATTGCAGTATACCTGGAAATGAAGAGGCTGACAGACTGGCAAAAGAGGGCGGACGACTACCACAGCCTGACATAGACATAACCTATAATGAGGCAAAGAGGTTGATAAAAAGCACCTATAGAACCAAATGGGAATCAGAGCATCCAGGCCACCAGAAGGATGATGCATATTACAAACTCGACTGGAGAGAACAAGTAGCAATCTTCAGACTCCGCACAGGACATAACAGGCTGAAATACCACTTGTTCAATAAACTAAAGATAGGAGATACTTCTTCTTCTTCGTTCATCCGGAGTTTTTTTTCGGACGTGATTGCGTTGTGCCTGTTTACAGCAGAGCTGCGTTCTTGCGCCGTTAGGCCGACACATCCGACTTCTGCGGGCATTTGTTGACCGGGTTAACCTTCCCGGGGGGTTTCTTAGGACGTTAGACTCTCACTGTTGCGGGTTATCTCCCATCCCAGCTGGCCCATATAGAACAGCCAAAGGCATCCTGGTCGGCCCTCAAGGGAAGGCAGGGGCAGACCATGGGCATTCCCCGCCATCCAAGGAGGCTTCCATAATTGCAGAGCCAACACACAGCGCTCTGGTACTGGGCTCACCCAAGGAATCGTCACGTCCTGCACATGGCTGCTTAGCCTCACTTCCGTATATTGGGCCTTCCGTTCACCATAGGCTGTTCTTCCAGAAGCCAGAAGAATGCTGTTTGCAGATGACATCCACGCAGTGAGCTTTCGATTCGGACTTTCCACGTAATGGATTTGCTATCCAAGCAATATTCCATTTTGTGCCACTAGGACCCTTTTTCCACCTTTTATGAAGCCCACACAGTGAGCTTTCGATTCGGACTTTCCACGTAATGGATTTGCTATCCAAGCAATATTCCATTTCATGCCTCTGGGAGGCTTGTGTAACCGACATGCCTGTGGTATGAAGTGTGGCAGTCTAAATACTTCTTAATGTACATTTAAATGTCAACCTGAATACAGTTAAAGTAAGCTGCAGTCGACTTGAGCTTGTTGATATCTCCATAGAGCTTGTCCTCGAATGAAGCAGGTGTGGGCCAAAATATCTTTCTCTGTTCTGCATATATTGGGCACTCTTGCAGCAAATGTTTAGCTGTCATTTTACCAGTTCCACAATTACATTCATCTGTATCTCCTATCTTTAGTTTGTTGAACAAGTGGTATTTCAGCCTGTTATGTCCTGTGCGGAGTCTGAAGATTGCTACTTGTTCTCTTCGGTCGAGTTTGTAATATGCATCATCCTTCTGGTGGCCTGGATGCTCTGATTCCCATTTGGTTCTATAAGTGCTTTTTATCAACCTCTTTGCCTCATTATAGGTTATGTCTATGTCAGGCTGTGGTAGTCGTCCGCCCTCTTTTGCCAGTCTGTCAGCCTCTTCATTTCCAGGTATACTGCAATGTGATGGGATCCACTGTATTATAACTTTTTTGGATTTCTGGCATAGACCATGGAGTGCTGCTCTTAGGTCAGCTAGTTCTGTTCTGTTTTTGCTCTTCAGTATTGAGACAGCTGACTTTGCATCTGTGAAGATAGCTATTTGCTTCTCTTTATTTTCCTCCATCAAGAGCATTTCTGCTGCAGTTTTCAGAGCCTCTACCTCCGCTTTGAAGTTACTTGAGAACTTTCCAGTTGCCACTGAATGTGTTTTTTTCACTCCATTTTTTTAATTTAGGAGAATTCCTCCTCCTCCATTCTCTACTGAATTTTTGGCTGATCCATCTGTATATGCATGGGTCCAATTGCTGCTTGGGTAATGTTCTTTTATGTAGTTTAGGGTTATTTCTCTTCTTTCGGTTTCATGCTGAGTGTTCTTTTTCTCAATACCAGGAATGTTTTCTATCATCTCAGGCAGTTGCTGCGGTCTCCAAGCTGGGAACTTGTCTGCATTGTAAATGGGTTTGACTGTTGATATGTTAAGTATGGGATCTGCCCTAATCTTTCGTTTTGCAGTTTCTACAAAGTTGCTACGCTTCAGTCTTCCCTTTCCAAAACCACTAAACCTTTTATACATAGGGTGGGGTGGTCTGTCAATCTTCTAAATTTTTCAGCTTGTTGCTGGGCTCTGTTATCTCTTCTATCCTGCATTGGTTGTAAACAAGTGATCTTTTCTAATTCATTAATAGGCGTTGTCTTCAGGCTTCCAGTTATGATTCGCATTCCTTGATTTTGGACTCTACTTATTTTGTTAAAGTTTGACTTAGCTGCTGTTGCCCAAGCTGCAATGCCATATTCCAGTACTGGCCTCACCCGTCCAGTATATAACTTCTTGAGAACTTTCTCATCTGCTCCCCACGTTGTACCAGCAAGCTTTTTCATGATTGCCATTCTTTGCCTTGCTCTTGTTCGATTTTTCTCAACCTGTGTCTTCCATGTCAGGCGACGATCAAAGGTGACTCCTAGATAGTTTGGATTTTCTTCATGGCGCAATATTTTCCATTCAATACCAGCTTAGGTTGCTGAGTTTTAGTTGAGAGGGAGAACACTGTGCATGTTGTTTTCTCCTCACTTATCTTCACTAGCCATGATTTTGACCAGTCCTCTAGCGCTAATAGGGCTTGCTGTATTCTGCTGTTAGCTGTACTAATATATTCTTCAGATGTCCATATGGCTAGGTCATCTGCAAAGGATGATGTGTGTACTCTGGCTGGAAAATTTTCCGTGATGTCATTTATATATGCTAGGAATAATGTTGGTGAAAGAACTCCTCCTTGGGGGACACCTTGCTCCAATAGCATCATTTTGCTGGTTTGTCCTTGTACTTTTGTCCTGGCAGTTCTGTTCTCAAGGTAGTGGCTGATCCATTTGTACATTTCCCACAAACATGCATGTTTTGCAGTTTTACTTTCAGTCCTTCCTTCCATACTTTATCAAATGCTTTTTCTAAATCTATCCAGACCGCTAGTGTGTGCTTTTTCTCTTGGAAGGCATCCTCTATTTCCTGAGCTATATAGGTTATTTGATCTTCAGTGGATCTGTACTTTCTGAATCCTGCTTGGTGAGGTGTTAAGAGTTGGTTTTCTTCCAGATGCCATGATAGCCTGCCATTGATAATGCGTTCCATTAATTTTCCTACACAGCTAAGAAGACTGATAGGTCGATAGCCATTTGGTTCTTCCAGGTCTTTTCCTTTCTTTGGGACTGGTATTAGTATAGCTTCCTTCCATGCCTGTGGGACTATTCCCCTCTTCCAGCTGTAATTTAGGACTGCTAGTAGTTTCTGTTTTGCCTTAGTGCCTAGTCCTATTAGCATTTCATTTGTGATTCCATCCTTTCCTGGTGATGTCTTCTTTTTTAGGGTATTCATTGCCTGTTCCATTTCTTCCATTGTTAGATTTGCCATCATATATTCTGCTGCTGTCTCTGTATATCTATGATGTATCTGTTTATCTTTGATTGCTTTCTTCTGTTCGGCTGTAATATCAATGTGGCTTGCACTGGCATAGTGTTCCCTTAGTGCATTTGCAGCCTTTTTTCCTGTTAGCAAGGCATTTCCTTGTTTAATTGTTATTTGTTTGTTTCTAGGTCCTTCATTGTTCATGGCTTTCACTAGTTTCCATAGTTTGTTTCCATCCCTGTCAAAATTCAGGTTTTCTGTTTTTTTCCTCCAACAATCTCTTGTTGTTTGATTTACTGTTCTTTTATATTTTGCTGAGATGGCTTTGAGAGAGATGTTCGCTTCAGTTGTTTGTTCTCTCTCTGCGGTCTTCCTAGCATCTTCAACTTTGTCCTCCAAAATTTGTAGTTCTTCAGTCCAGTATGGTTTGTAATTTTTCCTCGCTCCTCTTGGAATAGACTCAGTGGCCGCCTGTATTATTGCTCTGTTTAGACTTTCCACCATTTGCTTCATGTTGCCATATCGTGTATTTATGTTTTCACAATATTTGTCTGTTAGTATGGCAAATCTGTCCCAATCTGCTCGTTTGTAATTCCAACGGGGCAAAGGCTTTTGCTCCTGTGGAACATACTCCATATTTATTACAAGCTTGATTGGTCTGTGGTCACTACCTGCTAATTGGTCAAGCACATGGCGATCGATTTTGTGGAGGATGTCTCCTGTGCAGAAAGCTAAGTCTGGAGTAGAAGTGGTAAGCCATCTTCTGGAGTAGAAGCTCGGTGTGTCATCCGCTTTGTTGAGTAGATGGAGATTTGAGTCTATTTCCCAGTCCTCCACTTCATCTCCTCTTTTGTCAGTATCTGGGTATCCCCATCTTTCTGAACGGCTATTAAAGTCTCCGACAACAATGCAATTTGTGTCAGTTATTTCCATGTTTGAGAGTGTAAGATCCTTATCTGCCGGGCTATACAGATTGTAAATTCTTATTTTCACGTCCTTTATCATTATATCAACACCTATAATTTCCGTTTGGTTGTCAGAGATCACAGATACTTCGCTGCAAGGTATTGTATTTCGTGTAAGTATTACAACTCCTCCTTTGTGTCCTTCGCGGTCGAAACGTGTGGCCTGATATCCCTGAACTGAAAATGTGCGATTGGCGTTGAGGTGTGTCTCTTGAATGCATGCCACATCTATTCTATCTTTATGAAGACGCTGTGTTAGGGAGGCTTTCTTGTTATAAACTCCTTCTGCATTCCATTGTAGTATGTTGAGTGTCCGGGGTGTTTGGTCAATAGCTCTTAACCTACTCCTCTGTGCCTTGACTCCACAGCACAGGGGAAGGTGACCACCAGTAGTCATGGGTGGACCCCCTCGAGGCAGGGGGCCCGGCACTATCACCGCCTGATGGGACTTCACGGGATTAGCACCATAACGATTAATTTTCATCTGTGGCATCATGAAATGATAAAGTTACGTTGCACTTCTTTGTCAAGCCTGTGGCTCAGTACATCCGATTTCGACAAGCATTTGTTCGGGATGCTTTCCCTAGCCTTTGACTGTCCCCAGTCTACCTACAAGGCAGCAGGTTTGTACGTCGCTTGGTCTGGTCCCTCTCCCTTGACCTGTCCGACATGGGTGACCCTACCAGTAGCTGTGCTACCGTCGGCATAGCTCTTGGGGTCATTGGAACGCGCAAGCCCCTCTACCTCGTCAAGGTGGACGCACGGCAGAGGGGAGATAGGAGATACTGATGAATGTAATTGTCGAACTGGAAAAATGACAGCAAAACATTTGATGCAGGATTGCCCAATATATGCAGAACAGAGAAAGATATTTTGGCTCACACCTGCTTCTTTTGAGGACAAGCTCTATGGAGATATCAACAAGCTCAAGTTGACCGCAGCTTACTTTAACTACATACAGGTTGACATTTAAAGGTGTATGAAGAAGTATTAAGACTGCCACACTTCATACCACAGGTATGTCGGTTACAAAAGCCTCCCAGAGGCATGAAATGGAATATTGCTTGGATAGTAAATCCATTACGTGGAAAGTCCGAATCAAAAGCTCACTGTGTGGGCTCCATAAAAGGTGGAAAAAGTGTCCTAGTGGCACGAAATTGAATATTGCTCGGATAGCAAATCCATTACGCGGAAAGTCCGAATCGAAAGCTCACTGTGTGGATGTCATCTGCAGACTGCATTCTTCTGGTTTCCGGAAGAACAGCCTATGGTGAACAGAAGGCCCAATATACGGAAGTGAGGCTAAGCAGCCATGTGCAGGACGTGACGATTCCTTGGGTGAGCCCAGTACCAGAGCGCTGTGTGTTGGCTCTGCAAGTATGGAAGCCTCCTTTGATGGCGGGGAATGCCCATGGTCTGCCCCTGCCTTCTCTTGAGGGCTGACCAGGATGTCTTTGGCTGTTCTATAAGGGCCAGCTAGGATGGGAGATAACACCACAACAGTGAGAGTCAAACGTCCTAAGAAACCCCCGGGAAGGTTAACCCGGTCAACAAATGCCCGCAGAAGTCGGATGTGTCGGCCTAACGGCGCAAGAACGCAGCTCTGCTGTAAACAGGCACAACGCAATCACATCTGGAAAAAAAAAACTCCGGATGAACGAAGAAGAAGAAGAAGAACCCACAACCTTTGGAGCCTGAGTCAAAAGGCTTGACCACTTCGCCATTGAGACTCCTAAAATTATAAAAATTTTGGATTTTATATCCAGGATTATCCAGCATTTATAAAAATGCTGGATGCCAAAGTTTGGTTGAGAAAGAACAATAACATAGAGCTATCCGAAACAACTTTGTGGAAAATTCATAAGGACATTATCTTCACTTTTAGAAGGGCGGTAGAAATATTCTTTGCGAGCAACCGCATTTAGGAGCCATGAGAAGCAGATACCTACGTGAAATAAGGGAAATGCGCAAAGAAAATTATGGCATAGTAGTGTTTGAATGAAATGTGGATCAATGCGCACTACACAAGTGATAAGGAATGGCAATCAGTGGATGACAGATAAAGCGATATGTGCCCAGCAGTATAGGACAGCTTTTGGTCATGGCCCATGCTGGTAATACGGTGATGAATTTTCAATTCCGTGAACCCTCAACGGTGACAAAAACTGACATTGAAAAAATCAAAAAGCTCTAGACGCATCGAATACCAACCGAAGAGTAATATTGCGGTGGGAACTGACATATTTTGGCATAACAAGAAACGTGAGAAGAAACACGTTGTCAAATGAGGGGACAACACACGAACATACGAATCATTCTATAAACTTCAATGAAAAGAGGACCAACATCTTGACCGTTAAGAAGGAAGCCCACTACAGAGACATTCGCAGCTATATTCGTCGTGCAAAACATGTAATCATGTCAGCAGAGCAGACAATGCACCCACTCCCATACGAATCTGGATACGCCTTGTGTTTGTCAACCGAATTAGCAGGGACATTGGCATTACTGTAAAACAAGTTTGTTAGCGAGAAATCACTAGTTTTTCATCAAAACATCAAAGAAATGTCACCGCTTTTCATGATTTAAGTTGCTTTTGGACCTATCAAAGACATATTCCTTGGGTGGGGGTAAATATAAGGCGGCAGGAAAAATTTCATAATGATGCAACAGACAGTTTTCAAAATAATTGATTGTGAATGACGGCATTCATTTCTGGACATTTTATAGGAAGCCACAGTCAAGAACTGGATGTCAGGCTTGGACCAGTGGAGGATGGTCCCTTGAAAAAGGAGTGACAGCCATCCTTACCAAAGGTACTAACAATGCCTGACACCCCATACCCCCCCCCCCACACACACCTAGAGGTGTATTGGGTATATGGTGCCTGTGCCTTGTTATAGTTCATGTGGCACTCAACGACTGATGTCACCCATCGTGCCAGCCGGCTTTTCTTCCCAGAACACTTTATAGTACCCATGTTAGGCCGGGTCGAACTGGAAGCCCTGGTCAGTTTTTGAAAATATACCCAACTCAAGAATGTTTGTTTGAACACATGACCAATGGGCCAGCAGGCAAGTGTGCTAGCACTACCACCGCTCTTAATCAGTTACACAGAGCCGGCTCTGTGGGGAATGGGTTTGGAATGCAATTCATAATCCTGCATATCTTTTTTGAAACAGTTGCGGGTGATTTGGAAGCAGACTGCCTTGCGTTGGTTTCCATACAATGGTATGAGTGCCGGTTGTTAAGAAAGCAATGTCACAGTACTGAATGTAAATTTGCCAGAAAATCACAAAGAGTCAAAACACACTGGGGTCGGTTGCTGCGTCCTGTAAATAACATGCAACTAACTTCCTCCTATTAGATCTAACTTCTTCTTCTTCTGCTGCGTTCATCCGGATTTTTTTCCGGACGTTACTGCGTTGTGCCTGTTTACAGCAGAGCTGCGTTCTTGCGCCGTTAGGCCGACACATCCGACTTCTGCGGCATTTGTTGACCGGGTTAACCTTCCCGGGGAGATCTAACTATTGGTGCACTTTTTACCAGACGTTGATGCATATGTTGGGGGGGTGGGGGATCTGAGCACCTATGTACTTGTCCTGAGTGCAAGGATGATACCCTAACATGAAAACACTGAATGAAACACGGGAATCTCCATGGCGAAGCTGTAAACGGTACTACCTGTTTTCTTTTAGCGCCGAATGTTGGGCAGCATTCACCAAACCCCACATTGTTAATCAAGTCTTAGATATGAGTCATGACTGAGCTACTGTATGGCAATTCACAGTACTACCTGCTTTCTGTTAGCGCCGAATGTTGGGCGACTCTCATCAAACTCGACACCCCGCATAGTGCTATCGGCTTCGGTTGGAAGAGCGCAAATAGGAGGGTACAAGCCTTATCTTGGTGCGAGGAAATGCAACCTAAAGACTAATTGTCAGGGCAGGGCAGACCCCAAGCCTTGGTCGGCAATTGGTCTAGGAACGAAGCTCCGACAGGTCGGGCGGTTAGAACATTGCTTTGCTGATCCAGCAGCTTCTACAGATTGTCTTGTTCCATATGTAAATTATCCCTACATCAGGAAGTCAACATCGGGATTGGTAAGGCAGCAACAACAATGAACAGGTTAACAAAGTTTACTGCCAAAACAAATGTCCTGGTCTATCAAGCCTGTGTCCTTAGTACTCTTCTTTATGGCAGTGAAACCTGGACAACTTACTCACACCAAGAGAAATGTTTAAACAGCTTTCATATGCGGTGTCTGCGAAGAATTCTTGGTATTAAGTGGCAAGACAAAATCACAAATACTGAAGTATTGGAAAGCTCAGGTTGTGTGACGGTTTATTCCATGCTCAGTCTTCGTAGACTTAGATGGATAGGACATCTTAGGAGGATGGATGATACCAAAGGACATCTTTTTTGGTGAATCACAGATGAGTAAAAGATCTCAGGGTCGGCCTCTACTACGATACAAAGATGTGTGTAAGCGGGACATGACTGATACAGGCATTGATAATGCACAGTGGGAGCAAGTCGCCGCTGAACGTGTTGCATGGTGGGCAAACATCAGAAATGGAATAAAGAAAAAGGAGAAAATTATTGTAGATAAGTCACACACCGAGCGTGTGAGACGTAAGATGGTGTATGATGGTGTAAATGACCACGTGTTCACATGCACCCACTGTGAACGGACATTTACAGCGCGAATTGGCCTTATCAGTCACATTCGCTACCGCCATAGGTAAAAGTTATTATGCCTTTTTAAAGTACAAACTATCGTCTGTCAAGACGGCAAGGCGCCAATGTATACTCAACCTCTGTATACATCAGCAACATTTACAGTACAGTATTCCTTGCAAGCCGTCTCCGTGGCTAAGGCATTTCTGACACCATTCGTAAGCCCGCTTATCCGCGTTCAAAACACAGCTGCTCGCGATTTTGCAGCAGACCGCGTTGCGCTGGGTTTTAACGAATTGGTATTGGAGCTGGTAGTTCAGAAAGCAATGGCAAACTACTGAACGTAAACTTGCCAAGACATCAACAACAGCAGTAAAATGTGGTGTTGACAGCGATGTCCAGTAAAAAGGATATGAAAAAGAAAAAAATTCCTGTAACGAACATTATCAAAAGTATTAACAGTAAAAAAAAACATTACTGCAACGAAAATTATCAAAAGTATTAATAGTACCCAAAAAAAAAAAAATGCAAAAATGTAGATGACCCCGACGTGATTTGAACACGCAACCTTCTGATCTGGAGTCAGACGCGCTACCGTTGCGCCACAGGGCCCGCTGAAGAAAGAGTGCATATTAACAGTAAAATATTTAGTATTTTAATCCTTTAATTTCTTTACTGAGTGCACATTGTAAATTTATACACGTTTATCAACATAAGCAATCATTTTACACACTATCAATGAGCATTAATTTTGATTTTAAGTAGTGCGTTAATTTGTATTTAAGTTTGATTACATTTGTAACGTTTCCTGTTTACGACTCTTGTTTCCGGTTCCGCAAGCAACCATTAGACGTTTGCTCAACTGTGTTGTTTATTGTTATAGCGAGTTATTTTAGTGTTTAATTTTAACTTCTTGTATGTGTGTGAGACTTCAGGTTACATTTGACAACAAGTAATAGTTTACGTTGTCATGGAATCTATATTGGAGCAGCAGCGGCGGTGTCATGAAGAGAGGGAGAGGCTTATGGAGGCAATGACAAGTGAAATGCTGGCACACAAGAAAACGGTACGTAAAAAAATGTAACTATAAACTATGGATGTATGGATTCCAGTTCCAGGATCATTCATTCATTCCACCTTCTTTGATTTTCAGTAGTTGGCGTGAAGTAGTCGCTCTCGCATAGTTTTTGTTTTGAAATTAAACTTACTTACTCTGATGTTAGACGGGCATGCGTGCCCAATTATTAACCCTTTGAAAATAAATTTGTTCCTTCGTTCGTTCGTTCGTTCCGTTCGTTCGTTCGTTCGTTCGAGCCTTTGTTGGGCTGTTTTCTCACTGTAGTAGTACTAAAACTACTATACTATGTTAAATTTACTAAGGGAGAGTTTATACATAGTGCGCTATGAATAGACACTTTGTTTATACATAGTGCGCTATGAATAGACACTTTGTTTATACATAGTGCGCTATGAATAGACACTTTGTTTATACATAGTGCGCTATGAATCGATACTATATACATAGTTGAAGTATGGCTGTTTAAATATCAAAAATAATTTTCCAGATTGGTATCCCCAATACAAATAATTGTGTCCCAGGCGAGTTTAAGAATTGTTAACTTGTGTTTCTGTACACTTACTGTTTACAGGCATCCATCTTTGTTTACATTACAGACCTACTATTTCCTACTATTATGTCCTGATAATTCTGGTCCAAGCTGATAGTAATATGCGTCACCTCAGAGAGACATGATTAGGGTCGTTAGGCAATACAAACACCTAGGCTTTCGACTGACTGGCCTCATGAATTAACAAATAAACAAGGAAATGCTACACATATAAAGTGCAGGAAAACCTGGTATATGTGAAGCAGGTTGAAAAGAGAGAGGAGAGAGATAGATAATGAAGATAGTGTGAGAGACAGAGATACGAGAAAGATGTGTTGAAAGACATAAAAAAGTGATAAAGACAAGAAAGAGAGGGGGAGGGAGACAGAGAAGGAGAGAGAGAGAGAGATGTCTGTATGCCTCTCTATATGTCCGCCTGTCTGTATGCCTCTCTATATGTCCACCTGTCTGTATGTCTATCTACATGCCCACCTGTCTGGATGTCTCTCTGTCTGTCCGTCCATCTGACAGCCTGCCTGATTTCTTGTTCTCTGTCAGTCTATTTGTCTGACTTTCCATTTGTATATATGTCTATCTGAGTCTCTGCTAACAAACTGTCTGTCTGTCTTTCCGTATGTATGTCTGGCTGACTCTGTGTGTATGTATGCGTGTGTCTTACTCTCTGTCTGTCTGCTGTCTGTCTGCCAGTTTATATATCCGTTGTTTATTTGTCCGTATCTCTGACTGACTCTCTCTCTCTCTCTCTCTCTCTCTCTCTCTCTCTCTCTCTCTCTCTCTCTCTCTCTCTCTCTCTCTCCTCTCTCTGTTGCTCGGCCGGTTAACCTGCCTGTTCAGAGTATTGCAGGGAGAGGTTGAAAGAGATGTATGAATTGGCATGGTGGAACACAGATGATCGATGAGCGAGCGTCGGGTTGGATCTAGCTACCCATCTACCTGCGTACCTACTCATCCACCTACCTGCCTAGCTATAGTGTTTTTTTTTTTGTTGCCTCAATATAAAATTCAATATCTCAGTAACCAATTGAGGGAAAATGATGAGATTTAGTATATAACCTTATAATTATGTCCACCCAACAAAAAAAATTTTGTTCTGGAGATTGTACAGCAGATTTCAATGTTTGGTTATACACGGTATATATTTTATTGCTCCCCGCATTCATTCCATCATTTTAAGAGTATTACCGTTTCAACAAGGCACACCCCCAAATTTTTTAAATTTGTCTGCGCGGTTTTGCTTTTGGCAGACTGAGGGAATTTATATGGGGTGGGTTCAGAGGTGTCGTCAAACTGTGGGTTCTTTCATGAAACGTGATTATATAAATAAACTAGCTGGCTCGGCCTGGCTCCTGTCGGGGATCTATCTATCTATCTATCTATCTATCTATCTATCTATCTATCTATCTATCTATCTATCTATCTATCTATCTATCTACCTGCCTGCCGGCCCACCCACCCACCCACCCAGTCAGCCATCCACCCACCCACCTACCTTTCTGCCTGCCTACCTACCTTTCTGTCTGTCTGTCTGTCCGCGCTATTAAATATTGATAAAAGTTACTGGAAAAAACGTCAGGACCATGTGGTGAAAGAGGAAGAGGACTATTGGAGAAAGGATGGATTGACTTTTATGCAACCGAGAGCAATCATTAACCTACTGGAATCGTCCGACACAGATTAAGGTATGAGCAGATCGCAGACCTTAATCTACGTACACACTTACTGGGATATTTTGCTCCAACTATTCAGACGAATTGCAGGCCCTAAACATTACAGCATCAGCTGAAGAAACAAGAAGGAAATGAAAAATAAAGTAAGAAATATATTCCTTCTACTTTCCTGTTAATTTACAAATTATTTACCCCGTGCCTCTGTAAATTCTCTGTCTTTACTAATATTACACATTGCACCCCTCTCGGGATTCTCCGTGGTGAAGTGGTCAAGCCGTCTGACTCGGGCTCCGAAGGTTGTATGTTCGATTCCGGGCCGCGTCCTTCATTTCACGAGTGCATTTTTTCGGAGACTCCCGAGGGTCGTCGCTGGAGCTACGGAGTTCGTGCTTTGTGCGACGCTTTCCGCGCTGCGGAAAGAAACTGAGCCATATGGGATAAACACCCGGTGCAATGCAGCCGACCCTGTCGATTTTAAGCTAATTCTTTCATTGCACCCACTCTCATACGAATCCGGATACGCCTTTGTGTGTCAACAGAATTGACATGTCTCACATTACCGTAAAAATAACTTTGTTAGCGAGAAATCACTAGTTGTTCAGCAAAAGATCAAAGGAATGTCGCCGCTTTCAATGATTTAAGTTGTTTTTGGACCTATCAAAGACATATTCCTTGGGTGGGGGTAAATATAAGACGGCTGGAAAAATTTCATAACGATGCAACAGACAGTTTTCAAAATAATTGATCGTGAATGACGGCATTCGTTTGTGGACATACTATACCCACATACCTGCTTACTTAACTACCTACCTGTCTACCTACCCACATATCTGCCTATCTAACCATCTATCTGTCTAACAACCCACCTACCTAACCAACTATGAATAATACAAAGAATTATCGCCGAAGCAACAGATTTCGTGCTTTGTGCTCGATACTTTTGACAACAGCCAGCGGGGAGAGAATGAAGCGGAGTAGAAGAGGTAGGGGAGAGGGGGTAAGGAAAAGGAAGAAGAAGGGGTAGAAGGAAAACGGATCATTTGGGACTCAAAAATGTACGGATTGGGTATTGGAATTGCCGTAGTGCAAAGCAACGAGGACAAATACTGGAGAAACTGGTCTACGATTTTGATGTCCTGATGTTACAGGAACTGAATACGAACTCTTTTAAGTGCCCTGGCTATACATGTTACATCAACCCAACTGGGCAGGGAAGACATGGGCAGGCTCTGGTGGTCAAGGACGGTGTACGGCATTCAATACTGGATATCAGTGGGTGGGGTCAGGAGAGTAAAGAGGTGCAGGGAATGCGGATACAAATCGACCGATACAGCTGGAACCTGATAAATATATATGTTAGTGGAGAATCTTGCATAAGCAGAGAGAGTTGGGATTGGTTGAGAGGTTTAGTGGACACCCTAGGTACCTGGAGGATGCGTATAACAGGGTTAGGTATGATCGGTTAAGAAACACACTCTTGGACATGGAGGTCTGCCCTTGCCTTGTTAGATGGGTTGCGGCAGTCCTTTATGAGCAGTAAGGTTGCATTGCGCATGGGTTCCTGGACTTCTGACCCCTGTACTATTACACCTGGGTGGTGAATGGAGGTGGAGGCAGTAACGGCGGCATTCCGGTGGCTAGAGGAGACTACTGCAACACACGTTGTATTCACCAACTAGGCAGGCAATGAGACCGGGGCACCCTGACACGGCCATCGACCTGGCACTTGTATCAAAAGAGGCGGCATACATAAAATGGAGTGTCCTTGGGGATTATAGAAGCGACCACGTACCCAGCTCTGTACTGATACTAAGTCCAGTAAAGTCAGAGCTCAAGAGAAAAGACTAACTAACTAACTTACACTCACTTTAAACAACACAATTCTAAATACCCAAAGAGATAAAGGATTGACTTTCACCCAATTAATTGCTGAACAATTAAAAAAAAAATTGTCCGGCAAGATAATGAATGATTGACATTTGACTTTCACCCAATTAATTGCTGAACAATTAAAAAAAAAAAATTGTCCGGCAAGGAAACGAACCTCGAGCTCCCACCCATCAGGCAGGGACACTACCAACTATGCTACTGACGACACGTTTTCCAATCTACAAAAATGTATAATATAGCCACAAACTTACGTTAAGTCACGTGACTTGGCAAATCACGTGACCAGCCGGGACAGTTAACTATGTATAAACACTTTGTAGACACTTTGATTTACTAATTAATCTTTTCATCTTGTTCTGTATTTAATAACCTGGTTTCTCACCAAAATAACTGGTGAGACTTGTAAATTAGTAAATAAGCTTGTATATGTATCTAGACTTATAAATAATAGATTCTGTGATACTCAGATACAGCAATGCTATCTTCTTAAAAAATTAGTTGCATATCCTTTACAGGATGTTGCAGTCAACCCCAGCAATTATTGGTTGTTTATGATATGCAAGGCAAGTTTACGTTCAGTGGTTTGCCATTGCTTTCTGAACAACCAGAACTCATACCATTGTATGAAAAGCAATGCAGGGCAGTCTGTTGCCAAATCGCCAGCAGCTGTGCTTTGAACATGGTATGTAGGATTCCAGATTTCTTTCGTAAACCCTTCACCATAGAGCCGGCAATAAAGCTCTAGGCTGGAGAGTAGTCATGTAGCAATTCATGATATTCAGAAACATTTGGCATAATAGAAATAACACCCGGGAAGGTTAACTCGGTCAACAAATGCCCGCAGAAGTCGGATGTGTCGGCCTAACGGCGCAAGAACGCAGCTCTGCTGTAAACAGGCACAACGCAGTCACATCCGAAAAAAAAATCCGGATGAACGAAGAAGAAGAAGAAGAAATAACAGGTGGTTTTCTGCGTTATTCTATGAGGGGGTGTGTCACACCTGATGATGAACCTCAAAAGTATATTCAACTTTGGCTGGCATGCATTGAACCTGGCATGTTAGAATTAAATTGTAAGAAGACACAGATTATGGTCATCACTAAGAAGAATGAAATACCACAATGTAATATAATGGTAAATGGGAATATTCTTAAACAAGTGAATCGGTGCAATTATCTTGGAACAGTCATAGCATCTGATGGGAGATGCCTTGAAGAGATTAGAACAAGAATTGCCATGGTGAAGGCAGCCTTTAGGAAGATGAAAAACATACTGACCAATAAAAAGATGTCAATTGAAACGAGAAAAAGAGTGTTGAAGTGCTACATATAACCTGTACTTTTATATGGATGTGTGGCAAGGACAATGAACAGACAAGTTGAAAAACATCTGATGGCTGTGGAAATGTGGTTTCTGAGGAGAATGCAAAATGGGCAGACAGACAAACTAATGACCAAGAAACAAATGAAAACTGATGAGAGAAATATGACGTTGACAATCACAATTTTTTGGCCACGATGTGAGAAGAAATAAATTGGAGAACTTTGTGACAACTGGCAAGATCAAGGGGAAGAGAGCAAGGGGAGGGCAGAGAAGTAAATACCTGGATGGCTTGGCCACATTGTATGGTCGAGACAAGAAGACTGAGCTGATCCATGACTCTGGTGATCGAGTGAGATGGCAAAACATGACCGCCCACGCTTACCGGCATGGCACATGATGATGATGAAGGCATGCATTTGTGTAAGGTTTCTTAACTAGACAGGTTCCATCCAAGGTTACGGGCTCTATTTACCCATGGGTTGGTTTACTTTTTTCCTAATAATTTTGCCAGAGCTGTGGCCTTAACCCTACCAGACCTGAGGCCCTGAACCTAACTGTCCTTATTACCTGGGCTCCTGAGCATTAAAGAGGAAAAAAACCAACATGATATAGAAAAATGTTAGTTACATGCAAACAAGTTGTTAGAATAAAATGTAATTTGGAGACATTGTAGAAAATAGGTCTACCTTTCATCTAGCGCCAATATCCCACCTTTGTGTGCCAATCCAGTCTGAATAAACCAAAGTATCTATCACCTGTTGGACTGAAAAGCCTAGACCTACTTCGCTTTCTTGTTGAAGTGCTGGGTTCATCAGCCTATGTTTCATTTGCAATTTTCAGAATTTTTTCGCGTTAAACCACACAAAGTCAATTAAAACCTATAGGGCAGACATTTGCAATGGCTAACCATGAGGTTTGACCACGATTGGTTGGTTATTTTTAGTTTGTGACGCATTTTTTTCACGTACTAGACAAAATACTGAAAATTAGGTACAGCAGTAAAGCGGCAGATTAGGAAATTGCCGAAAAATTGGTACAGCGGTCTGGTAGGGTTAAAGCCTACTATTTGTATGTCTCCACCTGCCTTAGGAATTTTAATGTTTATACCTTTCATACAGGGCCTTCTGTTGTTCAGCCTTACTTGACAAGGCTGGGTATCCTATCTCACTACTCACCAGATCAAGGGGACTTGTCAACCATATTTTTTTGTACTTGCTCGCTTTGAACTCAAGTGTCGTCCATACACATTACTTCCAGTAGTGCTGGACTGAATTTTGCACATGGATTAGCTTTCCCTATTAACAGTATCCCTCGCCATCAGGCAAACCCACTCTGACTTCAGAGGTACTTGTAAGTTACATCCCCAAGTCAAGGACAAGAGGTCAACATTTTAATCCAACTGTCCTTTGCAGAGGTTGAACCCCTTACCTCAGCATCAGCACACCGGATGTTTAAGAACACACATTCTTATCCATTTGGCCATGCTGACCTACATGTGAATCATTAGATACCAGTGGTTGTTGGAAAAACTCCCAGCCCAATGCAGGAATTGAACCTGGCACCTTTTGATCCTGAGGTGAACACTGCCCTCTCAACCACGACTCCCCCACAAATGGTCTGATCTTCACAAGCAAGTTTAATTATAACAAAATCGAGACACCAGCACTATTACTCTTGGTATGTGTCATTGACAGAATAGTATCCAGCAGTACCTAATTGAAGACTGCAGCACTGTGTAAGATTTAAGTGCTATGGGAAATTAGTGTTGAGGAAAAATTGACAGGAAAAGAGCAAGGAGAAGGTAATAAGATAAAAACCTGGATGATTGGCCACATGGCATAATCGGAATAAGACAGATCTAATCCAAGACTTGTGGTCTTGTGAGATGCCGAACTATGACCGCTCACACTTATCAGCATGGCACATTATGACGATGATGTAATAGGTTAACTGTTGAATTATGTGCACTACAAGATGTTTTTATGTTATCCATATGTTTGCACCCACACTATTGTCTATGAAAAGTATCCAGTGTTTGTATGTGCGCACACACACATTTTGTTTGTTAAAATGGTACACTTATTTAATTTCAGATGAGAGAACAAATCAATTCTGACCATCGTCTAAAGATTCTTCATGACGTAAGTTATATAAATGATAACCCAACAGTTATTTACTAATCTGACCTCTTGTAGTCTGCATTTGGTATTAGTCCGCAGACAGCCACAATATTTAAGGCATGTTATGAAGAGAAATAAACTGAAAAACAGAGTGACAACTGGCACGATTGATGGGAAAAGTGCAAAGAAAGGTAGAGAGATAAATATCTGGAAGACTTGGACACACTGCTTAAATGAGACAAGAAGAGATACCTGATCCATGACCGGGGCGATCGTGTAAAATGGTGAACCATGACTGCCCATGCTTCTTGGCATGACACATGATGATGATGATGTACTGATCTGTTTACTGCATCTTGACTTGAAATATAATCAGTGGTGTTGTCACTGGCCCTACCAATTCTTCTTCAGGTGTTTGGTCTGTAGCACATATAGGTATTTGTGACTTTCCATTCCTGTCTGTCACCTGATATTATAATGAAGCAGTTAAAAAAAATAGTTGCATGTAATTTAGAGCATGTCACAGTCAACCCCAGCATTGTTTGGCTGCTTGTTATTTCTTGGCAAGTTTATGTTGAGTAGTTTGCTGTTGCTTGCTGAATGACTGGCACTCATACGATTGTATGAAAATTAGCAAAAGGTGGTCTGCTTTAAAATCTCCTGCAGCTGTGTCTTGAATGCGGGGTTGTGAATTGTGTTTGTAACCCCTTTGCCACAGCGCCAGCAATGAAGCAGAGGTAGCTTATGTTATCTGTTGCCTATCTGTTGAGTGTTCCATATACATGTTGTTTCTCTGTTGTTGCCTATCTGTTGAGTGTTCCATATACATGTTGTTTCTCTGTTGTTGCCTATCTGTTGAGTGTTCCATATACATGTTGTTTCTCTGTTGTTGCCTATCTGTTGAGTGTTCCATATACATGTTGTTTCTCTGTTGTTGCCCATCTGTTGAGTGTTCCATATACATGTTGTTTCTCTGTTGTTGCCTATCTGTTTGAGTGTTCCATATACATGTCTCTGTTGTTGCCTATCTGTTTGAGTGTTCCATATACATGTCTCTGTTGTTGCCTATCTGTTGAGTGTTCCATATACATGTTGTTTCTCTGTTGTTGCCTATTGTTTGAGTGTTCCATATACATGTTTCTCTATTGTTGTTTGTACCAACTTGACATTAGAGTTAAGTATTATAAGTTTGGTATTTTTTGAATTCCTAAAATGTCCAAGTGCTATGAAAGCTCCTTTTGCCTTTTGTATCCTTAATTTACTATCATTATCTGTTCCCAGTCCACATCGCTACTTAAATATATGTATGTTTCTATCTCCTGAAGCAAGGTCTCACCAAGGTAGATCAGGTTATCATTTGCTTGATTTTATTTTTATTATATTTGTCTTCCACCTGTACATTTTGATACACTGATACTGTTTGAATGTGGAGCATACTTTTGTGTGTGTGAGAGAGAGAGAGAGAGAGCATGAGCATGCATTTACTCACTTTGAACTGAAAGTGTAGTGCTACTTCTTCTAGTACACTGAACATCTATTAGCTTTCCATATTACTAGCGTCCCCCGCCATCAGGCAAATCCACTCCCGACTTCAGAGGCACTTGTAATTTACGTCCCCAAGTCAAGGATAAGAAGTCAACATTTTAGTCCAGCTGACCAATGTATGGATTGAATCCACCAGCTCTGTATCAGCACACCGGAAGTTTAAAAGCAAGCGCCCTTATCCATTCGACCATGCTAACCTCCTGGGGCATTTGTTATCCTCAGGATAATTGCAGGGCATATCTTCAGCTTCACATTCCAACCAGCCATGAACATGTAATTGTTTGTTTCTGTTAATGTTAGCTCTAAATTGTATTTTTACAGAGATACGCAGAAGTGACCAGGGAATTGAAGGAGCTGTATGAGGATAAAGATGGGTAAGATTGTTTTTATTTTGTATTGTTGAATGCAATGACTGCAGTAGTGTGTGGATACAGTTCTAGTGAGAGGTCAGGGAGCTGTTTGACGATGGGGAGATTAGGTCAGCTCAGTGTGGGTTCAAGAAGTGGTGAAGTAAGGCCAAATCTCATCCAGCGGCTTGTTCGGTGCAGAACTGTTCCCCATAACAGCGTATCTCCACAAATTCTCTGACTGCTGTAGTTTTCTAGGCACCTGTAAAGAATGTAGCCTGTCGATTGCTTTCCTTCTTGGCAGTGACCTTACTGGTCTTTGACCAAAGCCGTTGTCTCTATAAAGAGAACTGCCTACCATTACAAACTTGAGACCATAACAAACTACTAGTTGGGTACTGTCAAGATCAATTCATTGAAAATAATCAGGATATCTAATCATAAACTCTTGATATGCATGTAGATATTTTTCTTTCATCTCATCTTGTTCCCCTTGTACCTTGCTGTGTCGAGGTGACGTATAAACAGCGAGAGAGTGCCCATTTACCAGCTTCATATATTGAGATTCCATGGACTCTGCTATTCCCTCCGTCCATCGTTTACGTGGTCGGCCTCTTCTTCTGGTTCCATTTGGTCTGTACATCATTGCTTGTTGTGGTATACTGTTAGTTGGTAACCTAGTTACACGGCCAAACCATTTGACTTGCTGCCTTCTTATAAAATCTATCGCTGCTATAACCCCCACTTTAGTCCTGATTTATTCATTTCTGATTTCCTCTCTTCTTAATACATTGAGTATTCATCTCAGGAATCTCATTTCTGTTGTTGTAATTTTTCTTGTCTCTTTATCTGTCCGATTATACTTCTTAGTGTTATACTAAGACATTTATACATTTATACTTCAATTATACATTTATACTTCAAAGTGAGGAGTCTGGCTGAGGGAGGGTAGTAGTATAGTAAAGTGAGGAGTCTAGCTCAGCGAGGGTAGTATTTTAGTAAAGTGAGGAATCTGGCTGAGCGAGGGTAGTAGTATAGTAAAATGAGGAGTCTGGCTGAGTGAAGGTAGTAGTATAGTAAAGTGAGGAGTCTGGCTGAGCGAGGGTAGTAGCATAGTAAAGTGAGGAGATGGCTGAGTGAAGGTAGTAGTATAGTAAAGTGAGGAGTCTGGCAGAGCGAGGGTAGTAGTATAGTAAAGTGAGGAGCCTGGCTGAGCGAGGGTAGTAGTATTGTAAAGTGAGGAGATGGCTGAGCGAGGGTAGTAGTATAGTAAAGTGAGGAGTCTGGCTGAGTGAGGGTAGTAGTATAGTAAAGTGAGGAGATGGCTGAGTGAAGGTAGTAGTATAGTAAAGTGAGGAGTCTGGCTGAGTGAAGGTAGTAGTATAGTAAAGTGAAGAGTCTGGCTGAGAGAGGGTAGTAGCATAGTAAAGTGAGGAGTCTGGCTGAGTGAGGGTAGTAGTATAGTAAAGTGAGGAGCCTGGCTGAGCGAGGGTAGTAGTATTGTAAAGTGAGGAGATGGCTGAGCGAGGGTAGTAGTATAGTAAAGTGAGGAGTCTGGCTGAGTGAGGGTAGTAGTATAGTAAAGTGAGGAGTCTGGCTGAGTGAAGGTAGTAGTATAGTAAAGTGAGGAGATGGCTGAGCGAGGGTAGTAGTATAGTAAAGTGAGGAGTCTGGCTGAGTGAGGGTAGTAGTATAGTAAAGTGAGGAGATGGCTGAGCGAGGGTAGTAGTATAGTAAAGTGAGGAGTCTGGCTGAGTGAGGGTAGTAGTATAGTAAAGTGAGGAGATGGCTGAGTGAAGGTAGTAGTATAGTAAAGTGAGGAGTCTGGCTGAGTGAAGGTAGTAGTATAGTAAAGTGAAGAGTCTGGCTGAGAGAGGGTAGTAGCATAGTAAAGTGAGAAGTCTGGCTGAGTGAGGGTAGTAGTATAATAAAGTGAAGAGTCTGGCTGAGTGAAGGTAGTAGTATAGTAAAGTGAAGAGTCTGGCTGAGTGAAGGTAGTAGTATAGTAAAGTGAAGAGTCTGGCTGAGTGAGGGTAGTAGTATAGTAAAGTGAAGAGTCTGGCTGAGTGAAGGTAGTAGTATAGTAAAGTGAGGAGTCTGGCTGAGTGAAGGTAGTAGTATAGTAAAATGAGGAGTCTGGTTGAGTGAGTGAAGTGAGGCTGAGCCAGACTCGTCACTTTACCATACTATTATCACATCCGGATAAAAAAAATTATCTTCTTTATCCCAACATATGGTTGTGAATGTTTTTCAAGAACCAGTGATTTCTATTTGTATCAGATCTTCCCCTAATGCCTTGGGTAGTGAGATTAGATACTAAATCTATTAAAATAAGGGCGAAATACAAAGGTCCAAGTTAAATGTTAAAAATCTCACGACAGTTGGAAATTTCAAGGTGTAGGCTGTAAGGTCACTACCCTGTAGAATTGCTACAGGAAAACATTTCCCATAGTTAGGGAAAACCCATTACTTTAGCTGCGGTGTCTCTAGAGGACTTAAACCTTACACAAGTGCATGCCAGTGGACGATACAATGACCACTGAGTATGACCGGTGTATAAGTAGGTGTGAACCACTCCCTATGAAAGAGGAACAAAGGAAAAGAATAGCTTTTTGTTTCTAACTTTGTTTTTTGTCATTTTGTTCCAGGGTACGGAAAGAAGAAATTCAAACCCTAGCAGGGCCAAATGAATACATTGAGTTCAAGAAGAGGCTGATTGCCATAGAAAATTTCTATCGTAAACATCCAAATGAGGTAAGTTTCATCTCCCTGGTGCCGGGTCTGGAGCAGACATTGGCAGTCATGGCTCTCCATTTCTCTCTGTCAGCGAATCATCATCATCATCAAGTGCCCTGCCAGCTGGCGTAGGCGTTCATGGCGCTCCACATATTTCGGTTGTTGGTGTTCTGGATCAAATCTGCTGATGGTATTCCTCCATGCCACCATCTCAATCCATCAAGCATCATTTCTATTGGTCTGCCTCTGCCTCTCTTCCCCTCGATCTTTCCAGACAAGTTACTTGTCAGTTAATATTGTGATGAAATTGATGTTGTGTACATTATTATTTACATTTGTCCGCGGTTGTTTGTTTTGTGAACTGCATGTTCTGGAAAAATAGTGGCCGCCGGTTGCTGAACTGACAGGGATTGCCATATACAGAAATGTGTGACTGCTGGTTTTCTAGTGACTCGCTTCCATCGATGATGAACTGTATTTTTCATGGCCGACTTTTGTGTTGGCATTCTGGCAGCGGCATTGTGCATAGTATACCTGTGCGGGCTGTTGGTTTGTAGAGACTTATATCTTTTCCACTTTTCACATGGGGCAGTGAAGAGCATTATTATTTGCTGCCCAGCTGTTCAAGCTTTCCACATATTTCTTGCTGTGTCTTTCTTTGCCTCTCTAGCCTAGTGTTTTCTCACATATTGCACTGTGTTATTGATGTGTCCCATAAATTTTGTTTGTCTTTGCCTTGGTGTTATGAGTGATTTGGTAACCCCTGCAGCTTTCAGTACTTCCGACTTCAGCATGTAGTTTTTGAAACCAGGTTTGTCTTCCCTCTTTGATCCCACTGTCCGGATCCAGCTTGCATGATGTAGCTTGTTTCCCAGATCTCGGCTTGTTTCCAATATTAAGCCATTTCCAGAATCTCAGCCACTCCCAGGATTAAATAATTTTCAGGATCTCAACCATTTTCAGGAATAAATAATTTCCAGGATCTCAGCCATTTCCAGGATTAAATAATTTCTAGCATCTCAGCCATTTCCAGGATTAAATAATTTCCAGGATCTGAGATATTTTCAGGTGTAAATAAGTTCTAGGATCTCAACCATTTCCAGGATTAAATAATTTCCAGGATCTCAGCCATTTCCAGGATCTCAGCCATTTCCAGGATCTCAGCCATTTCCAGGATCTCAGCCATTTCCAGGATCACCTCTCCTAGATTGATTCAGTCTGTACTGCCTCCATTTGACTGACTCTATTGCAGCACTTCAAGTTTGATATGACGACTACAGTTGTGACTTTTCCTGAGACTTTGGTCCCCATGTTGTAATATACTTAATATACTTTGTTTAGAATATGTGTATAACCATGTGTTACCAGTGCCCCAAAGGCAAAGTACAGAATTGTCAGACTGTTGATTTCCTGAGCATGTCATAAAGTTAATTGCATATTCTTTACAGGATGTGACAGTCATCCCCAGCAATTTTTTGCCTGTTTGTTATTTCTTGGCAAGTTTACACTCAGTAGTTTGCCATTGCTTTCTGAATGATCGGCATTCATACTATTTTATGAAAACCAGCGCAAGGCATCTGCTGCCAAATCGCTCACAGCTGTGTTTCGAACGCAGGATTACAAATTGCATCCTAACTGTTCGCCACAAAGCCGGTATGTCATAAAAGGTGACTAAATGGGGATTTATCTGAGAAACAAATCAGTTGACATCAAAGCAACCAAGAAGTGGCCTACACAGGGCTTGGTCTGCATATTTCAGGAGTTATCGTCCATTCCGGTTTTCAAGCTCATCTTTGCATGTTGATCCTCATACATATACAGACGCACACACAAACTATTGGGAAAAAGAGGGAGAGATAGATCAAGACAAATTGATTTGTACAACAGACATGCACAGAGCTATCAATGCTGATATGCATGGGCAGTCATGGTTCACCATCTTACACAATCATCAGAGTTGTGAGCCAGCTCTGTGTTCTTGTCCCGACCATGCCATGTGGCCAAGTCATCCAGATATTTACTTCTCTGTCTTTCCCTTGTTGTTTTCCCCTCTTGCCAGTTGTCACCAAATTCTCTAGTTTATTTCTTCTCATAACATGCCCAAAAATTGTGACTGTCTCCATCTAATTTCTCTTATCAGTTTACATACATGCATGAAATAAAGAGAGCAGTATGATATGGAATGGTCAAGAAACTTCATGACCAGCCCAAGAGCTGAAATACTTGTTGATAATGAATATTTTGGCAGTTATAATGTGATTTATGTCACCAGTGCAGGAACTTCTTCACTCTACTGGCTCTTTTTGTTCACAGGTCAGCATTCCAATGTCCTTGGAATTTGACGAGCTGGCCAAGCAAAGAGACAATCCACCTGAGGAGTCACAGAGTAAGTCTGTTGTATTGTTGTTGAGTGTGAATCCTTTGTGGGACTGGGGTTTAGTTTGCCTGAGCCTTATTTTAAAAAAAAGTTAGTTGCGTATTGTTTACATGATGCCACAGTCAACCCCAGCATTGTTTGACTGTGATTTCTTGGCAAGTTTACATTCATTAGTTTGCCATTGGTTTCTGAATGACCGGCATTCATACTTTTATATGGAAACCAACACAGGGCGGTCTGCTTCCAGATCGCCCGCAGCTGTATTTTGAATGCGTTATGCAGAATTGCGAATTGCATTCGTCACAGAGCCGGATTTTCGTCACAAAGCTGGCGAATTTCCTGTAAACAACTTTGCATTTATCGAGATGAGGTTAGTGTAGAGACTTTTCTCCCAAACCAGTACAGTAGTGCATAAGAATTGTGTTGCAGAGCTCTCCTTCCCCTCTCCAGGCTCAGAAACCTGCAGGGTGTGCACGACCAGCTCTGGAACTTCACATCCTTGGGGAGACGTTGGATTGTAACTGTAATTGAACACAGAATGTACAGACTGTGCAGACTTTGGTCTGACTGACCTCATGATGAGACCGGGGGGAGACGTTGGATTGTAACTGTAATTGAACACAGAATGTACAGACTGTGCAGACTTTGGTCTGACTGACCTCATGATGAGACCGGGGGACGTCTCAAACATTGCAGAGTGTCGCTGTCATCACAGCTCATCAGAAAGCCTCTCCATCTCTTGCCATATCGCCCGCCTTATGCACTGTCATGCCCAATGTGTCTGTAGTATCCTGTATCCAGCTTCGTGCAGGTTGACCCTTGCCTCTTCTTTACTAGTGGTGAAGATGATGACCTGAAGTCTAATATTTAATGTTTTTGGTGTGATAATGTGACTATTTCTCTTGCTTCCTTGCAGACATGGTGGATTTTACTGACGAGGAAGGTTACGGCAAGTATTTGGATTTGCACCAGTGTTACGTGCAGTACCTGAATCTGAAGGGTATTGAGGTTAGTATACATCATCATCATCATCATCATGTTGGGGTCTGTGGTTTAGGATTAGTGAACCCCATTTTTCCAATTCCCCGATCAATCACCCCTACACCAGACAGTTGGACTAAAATGTTTACCTATTGTCCTTGACTTGGGGACGTAAATTACTAGTACCTCTGAAGTCGCCTGATGGCGCGGGACACACGTAATAGGTAGAGCAAATCCATACGCAAAATTCAGTCCAGCATTAGTAGAAGTAGCGTGTCTGGACTACTGCTTGAGTTTGAAGCGAGTGAGCAAAAAAAATGATGCCTGGCGTCCTTTACTTCCCCAGACAATGGCTGGGCCGGCCTGGGAACCCTTGTCAGTTTTAAAAGTCTGCCTCGATACAAATTTAAACCCATGACCACAGGATTGGCAGGCAAGCATGCTAGTCAGTGGGTCACTGCGGCTCCCTTGTACTAGTTTCTACCCATATATTTCATGTTAAGTTAAAAGTTAGTTGCATATCCTTTACAGGATGTAGCAGTCAACCCCAGCATTCTTTGGTTGTTCGTGATTCTTGGTCAAGTTTACGTTTACTAGTTTGCCATTGCTTTCTGAACGACTGGCACCCATACCATTTCATTAAAAAAAATCCAGCGTAAGGCGGTCTGCTGCCAATCACCCACAGCTGTGTTTCGTACGTGGATATGTGGGTTTATGATCTGCGTCCGTAAGCCCTTCACCACGGAGCAGTGTTAAATAATTAATTGAGCAGTTAAACTCTCATAGCACACATTTGATGATGCTCTGCTATATCTGCTGAGAGAGAATGATCACATACCGGTTTGCCCAGAGTGCAGTAACATCAGCTCTGTTAACGAGTGACACCTTTTACACTTCCACATGTTACACGTTCTAAGAACCTCTACAGCCAGGCTCAAATCACATCTACAGCCAGGCTCAAATCACATCTACAGCCAGACTGAAATCACATCTACATCCAGGCTCAAATCACATCTACAGCCAGGCTCAAATCACATCTACAGCCAGGCTCAAATCACATCTACAGCCAGGTTCAAATCACACCTACAGCCAGGCTCAACTCAACAAAAAACACAAGTACTGTAGCAGAGCAGGACCCTTATGTGGGTATGTTTGACCATGTATATATGGCCGACCATGTAAACAACGGACAGAGGGAATAACAGAGTCCATGGGCATCTCGACATATGAAGCCCATAAACGGGGACTTTCCCACTGTTTATGCTTTGCCTCGACACTTCAAAGGTTCAAGAGAGACAAGCTGAGATGAACAAGTAACAACTAATTTGTTTTTGTAGGATACCCACATCTATTGTGTTACCTTTATGAGCAGTTTAGTCTCTGTATACCTTGCACATAAATGTGTTGGTGTAGCGGGTAGGAAATTTCGCTGATAATGGCATGATCAGGGTCAGGCGAGGGTTCGGTGCCTGAACTCGATGTCCACTGCGAATTAACAAGACTGACAACTCAACCTATTCATTCATGCACTCAGGTCTGCAGATTGTTGTGATCCTAACACTTCACATGCCTGCAGCATTTTAATTCTGTGGGACTTGTTTGTGTGTGTGTCATATAAATGAGAAGAAATTTATGAAATGTTGTACCTGTTGTGTTTCTCATATAAATGAGAAACATTTATGAAATGTTGTACTTGCATTATCATATACAAGAGACAGTATTTATTAAATGTTGTACTTGTATCATATAAATGAGAATACATTTATTAAATGTTGCAACTGTTGTGGGAATCATATAAATGAGGCAACAAAAACTGGAACATGTTGTGACAACTGGAAAGATTGTGGATAGAGAAATATAGGAAGGCAGCAAGAGAACATTCTTGGTAGTCTTCTATCATGGCACTAAAGGGAGCCAGCATATGAACAGATACAGACCATTGGAGATAGCAAGATATGGAGAAGCATGATCGCCTATGCCATTCAGCAAGGCATTTGATAATGATGATGATAATATAAATAATAATTATAAGATATCAACATGTTTTCAACAATATCATACAAGCAGTTGCAAGAAGTGTGTAAAAAACATAAATTAGTGAACAATAAAGCAATATATTGTTTTTGTATTATCTTGCAGAAAATTGACTACATTTCATATCTGTCCGTGTTTGATCACGTGTACGACATCCCAAAAGACAGAAAGAACACCTCCTACAGAGAGTAAGATATTATTTACTAGCTGAGAACATTAACATATTGTTAGTTGCTTCTGTTTGCGTTGGATCTTTCTGTTGTAGACACACCCACATCGTGGCTGTGGTTCCATATTGGACATGTGGAGCTGGCCCCATATTTTGATAGACCAGTTGACGCTGGGCTGGTGATGTGGTCAGTAGCACACTAAACGCCTTGACTTCCGAAACATTTCTTGGTGTCTATATCCGGCTGGGTTGACAGAGGAGCCCAGAGCAGTTTACACAATTGGAATCCACCCCAGTGCGGGTCAAACCCTTGGCCATAGAGCTGGCAGATGGGCATCTAACCACTATGCTGCTGAACTGGATATGCTCTGGGAAATCAAGACAATGCGTTTGTACATAGGTGTATTCTTAATGACTGGGGTTTTCGAAAATAGTGCCGTTCCAAGTTTTGTATTCACCCTCTATGGAGATCATACAACATAAAGGGTCAGTACAAAACTTGGAATGGCAATATTTTCAAAAACCCCAAAGTCATTAAAATACACCCTATATATATGCAGGACTGCTAGATGTTGTTTTTTTTTAAACATCTCGGTCCTAGATATAAGATAAATACAATGACAGGAGCCTAGTGTGTTAATGTCAGAGTTGAGCCTGCCCTATTTTAATATGTTACACTCTTTACAACAAGTAACATGGTTGGTATCATGATAAGACTAATATAAATGTGTGGAACAGCTATCACAAAGCACCACATGACTTTGACTGTCAGATTAACTCTTTACGTCTCGTCCTTTCTTTCTCAAGCATAGTGCAGTTTTTGTACACTAATCATCTCTTCTAATTACAGGTGTGCATTGTATTGTAGTTACATTGAAGACATGAACATTCTGTCAAGAGCGCAAGATATTTAATTAAACTGATTAAGTATTATGCGACTTCTATCCTTTTTCCTATACGATACCATTAAATTTGATATATAATACAACATGTCTGTTACTATATTAACAAATATTAGGTACAAGTTTGACACACCTCTACTTCCCATTTTCCACAATCCATTTTTGTTTGGTCCATACCTACTTTTTGCTTGGCACTGAATCTTAATCAACATAGAACAGGTACTATCATTGAGTGCCCCTATTTATGAGTTAAGACTGCAATGCGGGCTATACTTGTTTGGTGTGATACTGTAAAGCTGCATTACTTTGTGTTATTTCATATTCCTTACATTCTACAGCTTTACTGCAGTGTTGTTGACTGATGTGACGTAATGTTGATTGTGACTGCAATATTTCTGCTTGCAGTTACCTGGTGTTCTTTTTGGATTCTTCTTTTGTCCCAATTGGGGCATGTGTCTTCAACCAGCTCATTCATGCTGTCCTATTCTTAGCTATCCCATGCAGCTCCATTCATTTCAGTTTCTACTTCTCCCTGCTTTTAGGTCTTCTATTTCTTTTGCTCTGGATTCCAAAATGGGTTCCAAAGACCGTTTTAGTTATACTATCAACGCAGCTCTGCAGTGACTGCGTTGTGCCTGTTTACAGCAGAGCTGCGTTCTTGCGCCTTTAGGCCAATACATCCGACTTCTGCGGGCATTTGTTGACCGGGTTAACCTTCCCGGGTGGTGCTAAGTTTAATTTCTTTTAACTTTCACAGATTTCCTAGTGCTATAAGGCTCCTCTTGTATTTTTTATTCGTATTCTGATATAGTTATCTGTTTCCCCACCTTTGTCTACACTGCAACCAGAATCTGTGTATGATTCCTTCTCTTGACGTGAGCATCCTTGTAGAAACAATAAAAGGAGTTTTCATAGCACTACATGCATGCTGTTGTTTAACGTGACGTGATGTTGACTGTGATGATGATTCTGCTTGCAGCTACCTGGTGTTCTTATTGGATTACCTGGCTGAATACATCTCCAAGATAAAGCCATTGGTTGATCTTCCTGAGGTAAGTCAGTTTTCACCACACAACCCATTGAGTACCAAGTGGTATAAAATATGGCGTTAGCACCATATACTAAATACACCCCAATGTGTGTAAGGGGTTCCTTTACTTACTTTACTTGCATCTGAATATAAATAAGTATCTTACTGAATATTTTCAACTTGATTAACTATGACACAGTAAACTACATGTTAAATTGTATATTCTCTACAGTGTATTAATGTATGACACAGTAAAATAAATGTCAAATGATATATTCTTTACCATGTATTAATGTGTGACACAATAAAATAAGTATATTCTCTATCATACGTTAATGTGTGACGCAGTAAAATAAGTATATTCTCTACCATACGTTAATGTGTGACACAGTAAAATAAGTATCATGGTATATTCTTTATGTTAAAGATACCACAGTACAGTACGAATCATATAGTCATGTCAGTAGTGATTTATCTTTGAAAGCATTGTACCAGCTCTTTCATGTTGTTTGCAGGAAGTGGAGCAAGTCCAGGCAGAGTTTGAGAAAATGTGGGTTGAAGGAACATTCCCTGGATGGCCAGTAAGTACATCTTTGTCTGTTGTGCACTACTTATGTCTTTTGTGGGGGTGGGTGGCATGTTGGTTAGGATGCCTGCCTGCAGTCTCTAAGGTCATGTGTTCATATCCCCTGTCGGGCAGATTTGCTTCCTGTGATCCCAGGTCAGCCTAGTGTAACATGGGTACCAGTTGGTGACCTGGGAAGTAAAGGCAGCTGGCGTGATATTGACCTCATCACCCGTTGAGTGGTGTCTGGTCAACACAAATGTGGGGTTAGCACCATATGCCTAAAGACATGCAAATCATAGATTTAATCTATCATCAATCAATTAGTCCATTAATCAATTAGTCCTTCACTCAGTCTGTCAATCTATCCATAAATCAGATACAGTCAAACTTCGGGTTTTGTCGATAATCCGTCCGAAAATAATCGGCGAAATCCGAAACTTGCGAAAACCAGGGCACTTATTTCCATATGAATCAATGTAAATCCAATTAATTTGTTCTAGACATTAAAATAATACCAAAAACATATTTTATAGAGAACTAGACGACCCGGCCCGGCTTCGCCCAGCCCCTGGCAGGGAGCATCTAATTTAATTCATATTCGGCCCCTGCTCCCGTTCCTCAAAAAGACGACCCTGCCCAGCTTCGCCCAGCCCCTGGCGGGGAGCGTCTCATTTAATTCATATTCGGCCCCTGCTCCCGTTCCCAAAAAAGAAGCCCGACCCGGCTTCGCCCAGTCCCTGGTGGGGAGCGTCTCATTTAATTCATATTAGTAGTCATATAAGCTCCCGTTCCCAGAAATATGGCGAACAGATTGGAATCTTCATCCCAATAACTAAATAGGGCAATCTGAAACTACTGAACGTAAACTTACCAAGATATCACGAAAACCCAATAAATGCTGTGATGACTGTATAGATGTCGAAGAGAAATAAAAAGATGAGTTAGAAAATTTTCACGTATTTAAAATTATTTTTTTTAACATTATTTTTATGAAAACTTTAAAAATGCCTTAAAGATTATATCATTATATATTATAACGCATATGCCTGTAGATAACTGTAGATAAACATTTTATAAAGCTTTGAGCAAAATGCAACAATTATATATAAAATATATAGCAAAGCTACTAAAAGTTATGTCCCTTGATATAACTTTTCTTAAGTTAAGTCCCCTCGTTATATATAAATTATAATGTAATTACAAATTAAATTTTATTACGTAAATAACTGTTTGTAAACTAACAAACTATGCCAGTTGGCAGCACGAGAATGAGAACATGTGTAGAAAATTTCATCTCAACCGGATGGACCGTTCGCGAACGCATAAATAACATACAGACAGGCATACATTGTATTTTATATATATATAGATAAATATAGTGTTTAATACTATCTTTCGGCCTCAAACTTCTCGGAACTCACACCTTCACTGTGCCTAGTAACACTGCCAGTGCGCCTGTTGAATTTTTCAAACCATCCTCTGCTGGCCTTAAAGTCACTAAGTATTCTAGCACTCGTCCCAGCATTTTCTTAATGAGATCGGCAGTTTGACCTTTTCACATATGATTGCCTCCGAAACAGGATTGCCATCTAACTCTTTTTGATTAATCCAAATTAATAATAACTAATCAGCATCTTCAGTTGTTTGCTATGTCTGTTTTGTTAGCACATTCACACCTTTTTCACCACAATGGAACTTATCTTGGATAGCGAACTCACGTCCATGCGGCCGATTTCAGCAATCTTAATGCCGCTCTTGTATTTTATTATTAGCAACTGATACTCACACAACGAAAAACAACACCAAACTGAGAAGAATGCGCGGGTCCATTTGTTTTCACAAAATTAGCAGTGAGGTCACGTGGGCACGTCGACGAAATCCTAGGCAACCGACAAAAACCGAGACAAACTTTTCGCGGAAAACATCGCCAAAAACCAAAGGCACCGAAAACTGTGGTTTGACTGTACTTCATTAATCAATCAATCAATCCATCAGTTGATCAGTCAATCCATAGTACAGCCAAGGGTGCTGTATATATAAGGGGAGGGGGGTGATCCATGTAGTGATTATGTTCTATGTGCGTTTTCTGTCTCCAGCAATGTTAGAGAATGCCATTGTGATCCACGTAGGTTTTCTGTCTCCAGCAATGTTAGAGGCCATTGTGATTGTGATCCATGTAGGTTTTGTCTCCAGCAATGTTAGAGAATGCCATTGTGATTGTGATCCATGTAGTGATTATGTTCTATGTGGGTTTTCTGTCTCCAGCAATGTTAGAGAATGCCATTGTGATTGTGATTCATGTAGTGATTATGTTCTATGTGGGTTTTCTGTCTCCAGCAATGTTAGAGAATGCCATTGTGATTGTGATCCATGTAGTGATTATGTTCTATGTGGGTTTTCTGTCTCCAGCAATGTTAGAGAATGCCATTGTGATTGTGATTCATGTAGGTTTTCTGTCTCCAGCAATGTTAGAGAATGCCATTGTGATTGTGATCCATGTAGTGATTATGTTCTATGTGGGTTTTCTGTCTCCAGCAATGTTAGAGAATGCCATTGTGATTGTGATTCATGTAGGTTTTCTGTCTCCAGCAATGTTAGAGAATGCCATTGTGATTGTGATCCATGTAGTGATTATGTTCTATGTGGGTTTTCTGTCTCCAGCAATGTTAGAGAATGCCATTGTGATTGTGATTCATGTAGGTTTTCTGTCTCCAGCAATGTTAGAGAATGCCATTGTGATTGTGATTCATGTAGTGATTATGTTCTATGTAGGTTTTCTGTCTCCAGCAATGTTAGAGAATGCCATTGTGATTGTGATTCATGTAGGTTTTCTGTCTCCAGCAATGTTAGAGAATGCCATTGTGATTGTGATCCATGTAGGTTTTGTCTCCAGCAATGTTAGAGAATGCCATTGTGATTGTGATCCATGTAGTGATTATGTTCTATGTGGGTTTTCTGTCTCCAGCAATGTTAGAGAATGCTATTGTGATTGTGATTCATGTAGGTTTTCTGTCTCCAGCAATGTTAGAGAATGCCATTGTGATTGTGATTCATGTAGGTTTTCTGTCTCCAGCAATGTTAGA
Organism: Cepaea nemoralis; assembly: GCA_014155875.1. Taxonomy (NCBI): domain Eukaryota; kingdom Metazoa; phylum Mollusca; class Gastropoda; order Stylommatophora; family Helicidae; genus Cepaea; species Cepaea nemoralis. The sequence continues at coordinate 68,922 of JACEFZ010016282.1, forward strand.
GAATGCCATTGTGATTGTGATCCATGTAGTGATTATGTTCTATGTGGGTTTTCTGTCTCCAGCAATGTTAGAGAATGCCATTGTGATTGTGATTCATGTAGGTTTTCTGTCTCCAGCAATGTTAGAGAATGCCATTGTGATTGTGATTCATGTAGGTTTTCTGTCTCCAGCAATGTTAGAGAATGCCATTGTGATTGTGATCCATGTAGTGATTATGTTCTATGTGGGTTTTCTGTCTCCAGCAATGTTAGAGAATGCCATTGTGATTGTGATTCATGTAGGTTTTCTGTCTCCAGCAATGTTAGAGAATGTGATTGTGATCCATGTAGGTTTTCTGTCTCCAGCAATGTTAGAGAATGCCATTGTGATTGTGATCCATGTAGGTTTTCTGTCTCCAGCAATGTTAGAGAATGCCATTGTGATTGTGATCCATGTAGTGATTATGTTCTATGTAGGTTTTCTGTCTCCAGCAATGTTAGAGAATGCCATTGTGATTGTGATTCATGTAGGTTTTCTGTCTCCAGCAATGTTAGAGATTGTGATTGTGATTGTGATTCATGTAGGTTTTCTGTCTCCAGCAATGTTAGAGAATGCCATTGTGATTGTGATTCATGTAGGTGTTCTGTCTCCAGCAATGTTAGAGAATGCCATTGTGATTATGTTCTATGTAGGTGTTCTGTCTCCAGCAATGTTAGAGAATGCCATTGTGATTGTGATTCATGTAGGTGTTCTGTCTCCAGCAATGTTAGAGAATGCCATTGTGATTATGTTCTATGTAGGTTTTCTGTCTCCAGCAATGTTAGAGAATGCCATTGTGATTGTGATTCATGTAGGTGTTCTGTCTCCAGCAATGTTAGAGAATTCTATTGCACATGCATCACTGTAAGTGCTATCGGTTTGTGTGCTCACTTTGCAATGTTTCGTCTGACAGAAAGAGGCATCTGGTGCCCTGACTCACTCCGGTGCTCATCTGGATCTGTCAGCCTTCTCATCATGGGAGGTAAGGACTGCAGAATGATTGTTTGTGGTTTGTGCAGAGTTGGAAAGCGAGAGATAGAGTGAGTGATATAGAAAGGGATAGAGAGAGAGGAAAGAGAATGAACAGACGAACACACTAATTTTATATTCAAAGGGTTCAGAATTGGGCTTGCTCTTCGAAACATTCTGCCCTTCTGATCGCTCTCCATTCATGCATGATCTCATTCAGACACTTATGAGGCTAATGTTACACAATAACAATGTACACATTATCAATACATGGGGAATCTGCAGTAATCGTATATGGGTTAGTGATATCTTTGTTTCATTATGAAAGATTGTTCCACTGCTGAGCTGCAGAGTACGCTGAGCTTGTTTTGTAGAAGTCTATCCTAGGCTCCAGGACAAGTAGTATGTGTAATCATTAGCTGTGACTGGCATTATATTTAAACAGAGAGAAAGAGACAGAGACTGCCTATCTTTGGAGGCAATGTGCTTGTTCATTTGCTGTCTAATAACCATTTGTGTCTCTCTTCTAAAACTGGCAGTCACATGCAGTTGTTTCAATCATAATACAGTTGTCCTCTCAATTAAGTTATTGTTATCATCATGTGACATGCCTTCATCATAGACGGTCATGGTTCGCCGTCTTACACCATCACTAGTCTTAGCCAAACCATTCATGTATTTCTGTCTCTACCTTTCCCTTGTCTTGTCCCATCAAGTTTGCCAGTTGTCACTAGGTATTCTAGTTTATTTGTACTTATAATATGCCCAAAAGTCTCAACTGTCTGCATCTAATTTCTCTAATCAATTTATAGTTTTCATTTTGTTTCTTGCAGAACTGTTTCATTCATTTTTCTGTCCATTCATCGTATTCTTTACATTTTCTTCAGAAACCTCATTACCACTGCTATTAGGTGCTTCTCTGCTTGTTTCATATGCACATACTATTGTAGGTTCTGTATAGTGCTTCACCACTCCTCTTTGCAGTTGACAGCCATTTATTGGTCAGTATGTTGTCCATTTGGCAAAAAGCTACCTTTGCTTTAGTTGATCTTGTTCTAATCTCCACAAGACACCTTCCTCAGATGTTATGACTATTTCAAGACAGATGTACAGATTCACTTGTTTAAAAATTTTAACATTTACCTACATTTAAAAATAGGTAATGAAACAAAATAGGCGCACTGAGATTACTGCAAGCAATAAAACTCACATTCTGTACCTCACTTATAGAGGGAGACATGGCCGAGTGCAGATCTGATATGTATTTGTAACTTTTCAATGAGAAATTCGCAGACATGCTGTCTTCATGATCATATGTGTGATATTGTTGTGTTTGTGTCTGCAGGAGTTGGCATCACTGGGGCTAGATCGTCTGAAGTCTGCTCTCATGGCTCTGGGTGTCAAATGTGGAGGGTAAGTCGTTAACTTATTATATACCAAGAAATTCAGCATTGTGGAAGGAAAGAGAAAACAACCACATAGAGATTTATGGACAGTCACACAGCTAGATCTATTATGAAGTGATGTGTTTAAAAGTTTCAAGCCAGTCTTTGGATTGAACAACCTGGTAGATCAGCACAGAATATCCCCCTGTTGTGTATCTTCCTTGAAGTGGTGAAGGGGTTGTATGTTCCAGTGACCCCTAGAGCTATATTGATGGTAGCGAATCTGCTAGTAGGGTCTCCCTAATTGGGCAGGTCAAGGGATAGGGAACCAGCAAAAGCGATGCCTTGGGGGAAGTCTGAAGTTATGGAGGAAAACAAGCCTAAATAAATGCTTGTTAAGTCAAATGTACTGAGCCACAGGCTTGACAAAACAGTGCAGCACAACTCGCTTGATGCTGATGTGGAAATGGGCAGCTGTGACAGACTTTGAAGATGCATATAACAGAGTGCCTTTTGATAGTTTCATGTTTATCAGGCTCCAAGTGTGCCCTCTCATTAGATGGATTGGTGCCACCCTGTCCCAGAGGAAGATAGTGCTCAGGTGTGGTGGTTGATCATGTGGTCTGGTGAGATTATGTCTGGTTGTGTCACAGGGTTCTCCTCATCTGTCTTAGTCAGTGTCTACACTCACGGAATAACAGCCTGGCAGGAAGGGAAGGGCCTTGTCATTGGCTGGTGATGTTCTTGTCTGTCAACAAGAGCAGACAGAAATGAGGTTGCCAGTGCCATGCAGAATGAACTTGACCATGTCACCAGCTGGTACAATGTATCTAAGGCGCTGGTCACTCCCACGAATGATCATATCAACCATGCCATTATGAAAGCCTTCAAAGGCCTTATAACCATGAGAGAAATGGCAGCCACCAAGATCAGGCTTCTACCTGTTAAATGTTAGTTGCAAGTCCTTTATAGGATGTTGCAATCAACCCCAGCTATTTGTTGGCTGTTTGATTTACTGGGCAATTTTAGTTCAGTAGTTTGCCATTGCTTTCTGAACTGCACATGCTCCACACCATTGAAATCAGCACAAACTGGTTTTTCCCCCCCCCCAAATCGCCGGTGGCTGAGTTTGACCTCTCGACTCGGTATGTCAGGGATGTGCGAGAACGCTGTTTCACAATCCATAAGTCACAACACCAGTTCCTTTACCTGGGAGCAGAGATATTTTAAGTGGGTGCATAACCTTCTTGCGCTTAAAATATGTCTTTAACTGCAATGTTGTCTCTTGTATGAATTTAACTGTCTTATTTAGTTCACTCAGCGGTCCATCGAGTTTATCTTCCACTGTTGTCTCTCTAGAAGGTTTGCCTAGATATGTTATATTTTGGGCAGTCTTGGAGTATGTGCTCTGCTGTCTGCGACGCCAATCCACATGTGCACATGGCTGATTCACCAATCTTGAATTTTGTATACACATGGTTGCGTAATCTATTGTGTCCTGTTCTGAGGCGCAGAATAATGACTTGTTCTGGTCTATCCATAGTGTGGTAGTCATCTTGAGCAGGTTTTGGTGGCTTTCTGACTGATTTGATCATTTGGGTGCATAATGATTGCACCAAAGATATGAATGGGCTTCAATTGAAAATCTTAAATGTGTTATGTGCGTATGTGGTGAATAAATATTCTGAAAAAGTAAGGAACAGATGTATAATTTCTCGATGTAGTCACCTCTGCGTTCAATGCAAGACCCCCAGCACCTATAAAGTGCTTGGATTCCTGCAGAACATTTTTTTTCTTTTGGTCACTACTCGGTGTGCCTGACCTGGTTGTGAAACAGTCTGTCACAGAAGTCACACCATTTTTAAGCTTCCTACTCCACTCATACACTTGCTGGACTGACAGGCAGTTTTCAGACAGACTGACAGTTTTCATTTTATGCTCCCTTGTAGTAAAGTATTCTGTTGTCTCTCCATCTCCCTATCTCTGTATGTGTCTGTCTTTCTCTTCTTCCCTCCTTCTGTATGTGTCTATCTACTTCTCCCTTCCTACCTATCTGTGTCTGTCTTTCTCTCCCCTCACCCCAGAGCAACAGTTAATTTTTAGTATGTTGTGAAAGTAGTTTCACCAGGCCAGCTTCAGACAGTTTCATGTTAGTCTCTATGTTGTCTTATTGTGTTTGAAAACTAATGTTATAATCTTGATCCACTCGCAGCACACTGGAAGAAAGAGCTCAGCGTCTGTTCAGCACCAAGGGAAAAACATTGGATGAGCTGGACCCTGCTCTGTTTGCCAAGTCTAAGCCTGGCAAGGCAACCAAAGTTGGGAAAACCAAGTGAGTCTTTGAGCATTTGGTTTCTTTGCTGTTTTTGTTCTGATGATTTTTATTCTTGATTATTTCAGTGGAAAAACAAATTAACACATACGATTTGTGTGTATTTCTTGATTTCAACAGAAAGGAAAATTTATATTTTAAAACATGTATATCTTGATTATTAAAATGAAAAGGCAAATTATAGCAAAATATATGTATTTCTTAATTATTTAAACTAAAAGGCACGTTTGCGTTCTAAAATGTATTTATAGTTTTTATGTCAAATAAGGCCTTCAACTGTGTTCACTGTCATAACTTACGAATATCTTCAGGAATGTGTGGTTTCTAGCACTTGACCTAGTTCACTGAATCATTACATCATGACCAACAAGCAGCTGTCAGACTAGCTGGTGAAACATCAAGCTGGTTTGAGGTGTAAAGGGGAATAAAACAGGGCTGTATTCTCTCCCCATACCTGTTTAACTCTATGCAGAAAATGAATGCGAGGCATCATAAAGGATAAGACTAGAGACAGTCTTGATCTTTTTGCTATTGGAAATCCAATTCCAGAAATAAATGCATGAGGCAAAATAACTGGCAATGGTTTGAGAATCCTTTTTGACAGGCTGTGATGAGAGCGATCTTCTGCAGATGATGATATCATGGGCATTCATGCATCTCTACAGATCTCCGTACCTGGTGTTCTGGATCAATTCCAGTTATGAAATTCTGCCATCCCATCCCATCCAGCATCTTTCTGTCTTGGCCTGCTCCTGCCTCTTCTGTCACTGATCTTGCCAGTTGTCATGACATTTTCTTATGCCAATCTTCTCATTACGTGACCAAAGACAGCTGTTTGTTGCCTTTTTATATTTTTAGATAATGTTTTACTTTCAAGGTCTTTTCCAGGCAATCATTGTTGGTTTCTTTGGCAGTCCAAGCTATTTCCAACACTTGTCTCAGGGACCACAGCTTCGTTGCCGACATGAAGATTAAAAAAAAAAAAAAAAGACACCCCTCTGATGTGACTTCACCTTGTAACTAGAGGGGTTTGCAATGATTCATGCAGACAGATTGGCTGGCTCTGCAAAACTTGGTGGAGTATTGATGCATGATAAGGCAGACATGGTTGCGGCCTTGTGGGAGCACGTGTACACCTCGGAGGAGCAAATGGATCACCATGGTCTGGCAAGAATGCGACAGCGAGGAGTGACGAGGGGATCTGGCCGATGCTTGACGCTTAGAGGAAAGGCGAGATGCACATATAATCAGATTGCTACTGGTACCATTGAGGTTGGAACTCTTCGCTGGCTTCTGAGGATGGGGACGGAGCGCTTATGGGAATGCCCTGAATGCTGTGATGTTGGTTCCTAAATCAATCAATCAATCATCAATCAGTGACCCCAAGAACTATGCCAGTGGAAGCCAGCTATTGGTAGGCTCTCCCGTGTTGGACAGGTTAGGGAATAGGAACCAGATGAAGAGAGACACAAACCTGCTGCCTTGTAGATAAACTAGAAACAGTCAAAGGCTAGGGGCAAGTTAGTTGCATATCCTTTACAGAATGTCGCAGTCAGCCCCAGCATGTTTTGGCTGCTTGTGATTTCTCGGTAAATTTACGTTACGTAGTTTGCCATTACTTTCTGAATGACCTACACTCATACCATTTTATGAAAACCAGCACAAGATAGCCTGCTTCCAAATCACTCGCAGCTGTGTTTCAAACGCAGTATGCGGGATTCAGAATTGCGTCTGTAACCCCTTTGCCACAGAACCGCACAGAAGGAAAACAACCCCCCCCCCCCCCCCCTGCTCGTCTAAGTCGGATATACAAGCGTGACGAAACTGCAGCCACTTCACCAAATGGCGCCACAAATGAAAGGCAAACTTTACCCTGCCTGTTATGTCTATTGACATCCCATAGGAGTTCAAATAAGAAAGTAACTTTTATGTATGCAATTACTCGTGAACTTTCAGGGATTCAGAAAAACAGAAAGAGATAGCCTTGCTGGAGGCTCAGCTCTACAGACTGTCGGAGATGTTGAGTGAGCAGCGAGCCGCCACACGCGACAATGTGCAGAGAAAACAGGCTCAGACCGGAGAAGAGCGAGAGGAGTCTGATGAGGAGAAGTTTGAGGAGTCTGACTCTGATGAAGATGGTGACGACACTCCCTACAATCCAAAAGACTTGCCCCTGGGGTGGGATGGCAAGGTCAGATTGAATTTTGTTCTGTTGCTGTGAAATATTAGTTTCAAGTTTTACATGTATTAATCTTGTGTGTGTTTATTTTGGGATGAACTGTTATTTTAGTAAGCCCGTCTCTTATCTGTACCATTTCATGGTAGATTAGTTTGTCCGTCTTATTCTTTGTTCATTCTTAAATAACCATGCTTCCTATTCTTTATTCAGTCTTAAATAACCATGTTTCCTATTCTTTGTTCATTCTTAAATAACCATGTTTCCTATTCTTTGTTCAATCTTAAATAACCATATTTCTTATTCTTTGTTCATTCTTACCTCTCAATAACAATGTTTATTATTCTGTGTTATTCTCAGTAACAATGTTTACTATTCTGTGTTCCCTCCCAATAATGTTTATTATTCTGTGATCCCTCTCAATAACAATGTTTATTATTCAGTGATCCCTCTCAATGACAATGTTTATTATTCTGTGTTCCCTCTCAGTGACAATGTTTATTATTCTGTGATCCCTCTCAATAACAATGTTTATTATTCTGTGATCCCTCTCAATGACTTTTTATTATTCTGTGTTCCCTCTCAGTGACAATGTTTGTTATTCTGTGTTCCCTCTCAATGATAATGTTTATTATTCTATGTTACATCTCAATGACAATGTTTATTATTCTGTGTTCCCTCTCAGTGACAATGTTTATTATTCTGTGATCCCTCTCAATAACAATGTTTATTATTCTGTGATCCCTCTCAATGACTGTTTATTATTCTGTGTTCCCTCTCAGTGACAATGTTTGTTATTCTGTGTTCCCTCTCAATGATAATGTTTATTATTCTATGTTCCATCTCAAAGACAATGTTTATTATTGTTTGTTCCCTCTCAAATAACCACGCTTGCCTATGGTCCTAGTCATGCGCTCAAATCCCATTAAGGCAAAGATTTTTGTTTAGAACTGACTCCATCTGCCGGACTGACCCAGCTTAAAACTGACACCATTAAATGTTCTGGGAAATAAACGCAGCCAGCATATTAACTATATCATCCTTCGAGTGCAGATTGGTCAAAGTATGGCACTGGCGACATATGCCAATACATCTCATGAAGATCAGGTGAATTGTCATTTAATGACCTATATTCTGTGAGACTTGTCTACAGGAGAGGCATACTGCCACTGTCTTGGTCAGAAAGCACAGTATCCATGATGCTATCATGACTCGGAAAGCACAGTATCCATGATGCTATCATGACTCAGAAAGCACAGTATCCATGATGCTATCATGACTCAAAAAAGCACAGTAACCACGATGCTATCATGACTCAGAAAGCACAGTAACCACAATGTTATCAAGACTCACAAAGCAATTGGGGGTTGTTTTGTCTTATAAAGTATGTGCTTTGACACATGAATGACACATTCTCCATTTACTTTCAGCCAATCCCATACTGGCTGTACAAACTCCACGGGCTCAATCTGACTTACACTTGTGAGATCTGCGGAAACCACCCTTACAGGGGACCTAAAGCCTTCCAAAGACATTTTGCTGTAAGTATTCCTTCAGGGCTTTTTACATCCACCCATCCATCATGTGCCATGCTGATAAGCGTGGGCGGTCTTGATTCACCATTTCACTCGATCACTAAAGTCGTCTGGTGCCACATTGCCAAGCCATCCAGGTATTTACTTCTCTGTCTTCCCCTTGTTCTCTTCCCTTGATCTTGCCAGTTGTCACCAAGTTCTCCAATTTATTTCTTCTCATAAAAAGCCCCAAAAATTTTGACTGTCTAGTATAATTTTTACAATTAATTTACGATTTTCATTTGTTTCTTGTAGGACTTGGTCATTATTTTTTCTGTCTGTCCATAATATATACTGTCTATAATATAAACATACATATGGTAACACAGTTTATCGCACTTCATATTAAAATGAAACCATTCATGGCTTCTGATTTGTACCTGATTGGTTTTGGGGGAAAAGAACATTATGCAGAATGGAAGCTATTTAATACAGACAGAGCAATAGACACATCGAGCAATTGGGAGATTAACATTCCGATGGGCTTCCTGATTTTATTTTTTTAGCACACAAAAACAGTGGTATTAAATATCTGTTGATGTAATTTTGATTTCCCGTTTTGCTGCAAGAACTAGGCATATTTCATCACTCACTGTGCTGTTGCCATCCCGTTTATTCTAACTTTAATGTTTAGCCCTTGGCTAAAGCTGCACTATAAACAATACATGTTTCAGTCAGGTAACAATTTCTCTCTCCCTTTCACTCTCTTCTCCCTCTCACTCATTTGTGCTCACCCACTTCTTCAGCTGCCTAGTTTGGTGTACACAGACAATTATGACTCTTAAATCAACTTATACCCGGGAAGGTTAACCCGGTCAACAAATGCCCGCAGAAGTCGGATGTGTCGGCCTAACGGCGCAAGAACTCCGGATGAACGAAGAAGAAGAAATCAACTTATACTGCTACTATTATTACTACTACTGCTACTTTTACTACTACTATTACTACTACAAATGCTACTTTTACTACTTGCATTGCTACTGCTGCTACTATTAAAGTACAGTTACCACCTCTTATACTAACTACTGTTGCAACTATTACTACAACTAACTACTAATAGTATCTGCTAGTATTAATGTTACTTCTACTACTTATGCTACTGCAGCTACTACTATTGTGGCGAATGGGTTATGGACACAGTTCGTAGTCCTGTATACCGTGTTCGAAACACAGCTGCAAGCGATTTGGCAGCAGACCCCCCCCCCCCCCCCCCCCCCCCCCCCTTTTTTTTAAAAAAATAAAAATAAAATGGTATGGGTGCCGGCCGTTCAGAAAGTAACGGCAAACTACTGAATGTAATTGTGCACAAACTGCCAAAAAAATGCTGGGGTTGATTGCGACATCCTGTAAAGGATATGCAACTAGCTACTACCAATGCTACCACTATAACTAATACTATTGCTTCTACAACTACCACTACACTATTGCTACTAGTACTACTAACTACTACTTGTAATTACTACTACCACTTCTACTAAATACTACTACTATTACTACTACTAGTAACTATTATAGCTTACTACTACTACTAAACAGTCTGTAGAATGTAGTAAGTTTGGAGCATTACTCTTGTTGTTGTGTCAGTAATTGAATGCCTTTTGTGTGTTTCTGTATGGGTCATATATACAACACAAGCTGGAAAAAAGTCGAAATTCCTTTGAGAAAAAAAAAGACCTGGAATATCCTGGGAAAAAGTTGGGGAATTTGTCCTGGGAAGTAGATGCAGTTGTTGTGACATTGACCACGTCATCCCTCGAGTAGGCATTGGTCTATACAAACATGGGGGATAGAACCATGTGCCCAGTGAGCCTGAAGTTGTGTAAATGGGTGTGTCACATACTTCTTACTTGATCCCATAGGTCAGTTAACTCTGCTGGTCATGTTGGCATGGTCGGGCACGAGTTCGATGCCTGGGCACGTCACAGTGAGGGAGAGACTGATCAACTCTTCCTCCTGACTCTAGGCCTACAGAATGTGACGGTGTCTATCTCATCACAGACCCATAGCAGGAAATTTTTTAACATTTACCCATCATCATATTCATCAAGTGCCCTGCCTGCTGGTGTAGGTGTTGATGGCTCTCCACAGATCTCGGTCTTTGGTTTTCTGGATCAATTCTGTTGCTGATATTCCTCCATGCCACCGTCCCATTCCATCCAGCATCATTTCTCTTGGTCTGCCTCTGCCTCTTTTCCCCTTGATCTTTCCAGTTGTCACAATGTTCTCCAATGCCTCTCTACTCATTACATGATCAAAGAAAGATGTTTGAGACTGAAGAAAGCTGTTTGATTTACCCACCAGTATATTGTGAATGAACCCAGACCAGTGATGTGGGGGTCTCGTCACTAGCCGTACATTTTGTCCTATATGCATTTATAATAAGACGGATGTGACGGCGTTGGCTGGACAAAAGGCTTCGAGTACTTCTATAAGATTTCATTGTTCTGTTAATTGCAGGAGTCCCGTCACGCCCTGGGAATGAGGTGTCTGGGCATCCCCAACACAGCACATTTTGCTAACGTCACATCTATCGAGGATGCTCTTGCCTGTAAGTAGTGGAGATAACTTCTGTTCTGTGGTTAAGTTTATACAATCAAGTATTTAGTTGTATTTTGCTGCTGACTTCTATATATCATATGAAGCCAATAAACGAATAATGCTTTTGCTGAAATACTAAACACAATCAGTCTTCAGGAATCCCTGTGCAGTCGACAGGTCAAACATCAAAGTTGGCCATCACGGAAACATTTGCTTATTAGCAGTTGTAGAGTTAATAAAGAGAACACATTTCATATACTTTATTTTATGAAAAATAATCTATTGCTCAAATATATCGAAGCATTATCGATTAGGTGGATTCCACCCATTGCTATACAGACAGGACTTCCTTTTAAATTTTAGACTACCATAGGGATATCAAACAATATCAGTGACTATGTATTTAGTATTTCAGCTAAAGTATTATTTGTTTATTCACTTCATATGATATATAACTACCATATGCACCTGACGAAATACAGTGAAATATGCCAGGCAGTAAATTGTGTAATATTTTGTTTGTGGCTTCTGAGTTCAAATTTACTAAGGTAGTACATTGTTTTGCATTTGGTTGCATTTATGTATATACATAACCTACATACACACACATCATGTACAGACTTATTTTGTGTGTGTGTGTTTTGGGCAGCGGGCCGCACTGAGTTTGAAGTGCAACAGCTGATCCAGAGCAACACACATCAAGGTGACATAGTCATCTACACCGATGGGTCAGTGGTGAGAAACAGACGTAGTGGCTGGGGTTTTATTGCAAAGGCTAATGGGCGAGTCTTGAAAAAGGAGAGCCTGGCATATGAGACTACGACCTCCAGCATGAGAATGGAGGTGGAGGTAGTAACAGCGGCATTCCGGTGGCTGAGGAGACTACTGCAACACACGTTGTGTTCATTACGGATTCAAAGAATATGCTTAGCAAGGTGGAGAAAGGAATGTTTCGTATGGAATGGCTCTCGTCGCTTCAGAGGTCACAGATTGTGAGAATTGTATGGATATTTTGCCCTGGCCATGCAGGTGTACGGGGGAATAAACAGGCTGATAGGCTAGCAGGGAATGCACCTCTTTGTGGTATCTTGCCTATGGACGAGGAGGTGGTGTTCGTGCGCTTGTGGGACCAGGTGCAGATTGAGAACCCATATGTGGAAAGAATGAGATTGCGGGGGATCGGCAGGGGTTCTGGAAGAATCTCAAAACTAAGAGGGAAGACCAGGAGAACTTTTAATCAGATAGCGGTGGGAACGATTAGTAGTATGACTCTTCGCTGGCTGTTGAACGAGGGGACTGAGCACTATGGGAATTCCTGAGTGCAGTGATGTCGGTTCTTAACTCAACCCTGTGTGTGTGTGAGAGAGAGAGAAAGAGAAAATGTCTATGTGCGTGTAAATGAGAGAGAGCATTAAGTGGGAGAATTTGTGAGTGTGTGTGCACGAGTGATTGCTTCTTGTGTGGATGCAAGTGTGAGAGAGAATATGTGCTTGCATACGTGGGAGTTTGTAAAGAGTGATTGTATATTTTTTGAAATCTGTATTTGTAAGAGTAATTTGTGTTTTAGAAAGAGAGATTATATCAGTGTGATTGGCAAAGTACTTGTGAAAAGTATTTTTCTCTGACCTGCGAATGCTGAACACTCCTGCAGACAATATTTAACCATATTTTACCATGTCCACAGTTAAATTCATCCGTATCTATCTTTAGTTTTCAGTATGTTATGTCCTGTGTGGAGTCTGAAGATTGCGAACTCTATTTTTTAATCTTTTGTAGTTGTCTAAACTCCTGTGTAAACTCCTTTATATCCTTGTTTTGTGGTATTTCTTTTTTTTGTAACTCCTTCAATTGTTTTGATAAGTTTAACTTCTCATAGTCTCACACAAAGATAATTCATCGATAGATCACTTACAGGCAATGATGGATTTAATGTGATTGTTTCAGTGTGGACAAGAATCAAGTCTGGCAAAGAAGCTGAGAGATGGAAGGCAGACACAGAGGTCAGCAAATTATTTTCTTGAATGTTCCATGTCAGTCAGCGTTTTTTTAAAGAATTGTTTTATACGTTAGGTGAAAACGCCACTCGCTGGCACCTTGCTATCTTGTCAGATGATGGCGTGTTACATTGTTCACAAAAAGGCATTATAACTACAACCCATAGTGGTAAGGCCCAGGATGCCTTCTCTTCATAGCACAAAGCCTGGGCTGAATTTAGAGACTGTTTTGCCCATGCAGCATAATCCCTCTCTCTGCCTGCCTAGTTTACTCCAGAAGAAAAGTAACACCAATATTTCAAAACAATGAATTTTGACATAATCAATTGTGCCCTGTTCTGAGGCACAGAATTATTCTTCCATAAAGTGGTCGCCATCTTGAGCTGGTGTTGGTGGCTTTCTGTTGATTTGATCATTCTTTTTGTGGTAAGTTACAAGCACCTCAGGTTGTTTTCCTGTTGCTCCTTCCTTAGATAGTCGATCAGTTCTCTGTTTCCAGGCACTCCACAGTGAGATGGTATCCACTGTATGGTGACCTTACGCTGGTTGCCAAGTTCAGAAAATAGAGTCCGTAGTACTGCCAGTTTCCTAGACTGGAGTGCCCCAAGTACTGATTTTGCATTTGAGTTATGGTTCTTAAATTCAGTGCATTAGCATTCAGGTCAACTGAGTCCTGATAGGGGTTGCATTTATTGGAGTGAGGGTGGGGTTGCATTTATTGGAATGACGGTGTCATCTAATTTCCTCCTGACCCACGTCCAAACTATTATCTCCACAAGGAGTGTATTGCACAGCACCTCTCCCCCTCTTCAATCAAAAGCAAGTAGTGTATGCCAGACCAGTTCTGGAACTTCAAATCCATGTGGCTAGCAGCACTTCATGGAGAGAACACATGTGCCTAGCAGCACTTCATGGAGAGAACACGGAGAGAACACATGTGGCTAGCAGCACTTCATGGAGAGAACACGGAGAGAACACATGTGCCTAGCAGCACTTCATGGAGAGAACACGGAGAGAACACATGTGGCTAGCAGCACTTCATGGAGAGAACACGGAGAGAACACATGTGGCTAGCAGCACTTCATGGAGAGAACACGGAGAGAACACATGTGGCTAGCAGCACTTCATGGAGAGAACATGGAGAGAACACATGTGGCTAGCAGCACTTCATGGAGAGAACACATGTGGCTAGCAGCACTTCATGGAGAGAACACATGTGCTAGCAGCACTTCATGGAGAGAACATGGAGAGAACACAAGTGGCTAGCAGCACTTCATGGAGAGAACACATGTGGCTAGCAGCACTTCATGGAGAGAACATGGAGAGAACACATGTGGCTAGCAGCACTTCATGGAGAGAACATGGAGAGAACACATGTGGCTAGCAGCACTTCATGGAGAGAACACATGTGGCTAGCAGCACTTCATGGAGAGAACATGGAGAGAACACATGTGGCTAGCAGCACTTCATGGAGAGAACATGGAGAGAACACATGTGGCTAGCAGCACTTCATGGAGAGAACACATGTGGCTAGCAGCACTTCATGGAGAGAACACATGTGGCTAGCAGCACTTCATGGAGAGAACACGGAGAGAACACATGTGGCTAGCAGCACTTCATGGAGAGAACACATGTGGCTAGCAGCACTTCATGGAGAGAACACATGTGGCTAGCAGCACTTCATGGAGAGAACACGGAGAGAACACATGTGGCTAGCAGCACTTAATGGAGAGAACATGGAGAGAACACATGTGGCTAGCAGCACTTCATGGAGAGAACATGGAGAGAACACATGTGGCTAGCAGCACTTCATGGAGAGAACATGGAGAGAACACATGTGGCTAGCAGCACTTCATGGAGAGAACATGGAGAGAACACATGTGGCTAGCAGCACTTCATGGAGAGAACATGGAGAGAACACATGTGGCTAGCAGCACTTCATGGAGAGAACACATGTGGCTAGCAGCACTTCATGGAGAGAACACATGTGGCTAGCAGCACTTCATGGAGAGAACATGGAGAGAACACATGTGGCTAGCAGCACTTCATGGAGAGAACACATGTGGCTAGCAGCACTTCATGGAGAGAACACATGTGGCTAGCAGCACTTCATGGAGAGAACACATGTGGCTAGCAGCACTTCATGGAGAGAACACGGAGAGAACACATGTGGCTAGCAGCACTTCATGGAGAGAACACATGTGGCTAGCAGCACTTCATGGAGAGAACACATGTGCTAGCAGCACTTCATGGAGAGAACACATGTGGCTAGCAGCACTTCATGGAGAGAACACGGAGAGAACACATGTGGCTAGCAGCACTTCATGGAGAGAACACATGTGGCTAGCAGCACTTCATGGAGAGAACACGGAGAGAACACATGTGGCTAGCAGCACTTCATGGAGAGAACACGGAGAGAACCACATGTGGCTAGCAGCACTTCATGGAGAGAACACGGAGAGAACACATGTGGCTAGCAAGCAACTTCATGGAGAGAAACACGGAGAGAACACATGTGGCTAGCAGCACTTCATGGAGAGAACATGGAGAGAACACATGTGGCTAGCAGCACTTCATGGAGGGAATATGGAGAGAACACATGTGGGCTAGCAAGCACTTCATGGAGAGAACATGGAGAGGAACACATGTGGCTAGCAGCACTTCATGGAGAGAACATGGAGAGAACACATGTGGCTAGCAAGCACTTCACGGAGAGAACACATGTGGCTAGCAGCACTTCATGGAGGGAACATGGAGAGAACACATGTGGCTAGCAGCACTTCATGGAGAGAACACATGTGGCTAGCAGCACTTCATGGAGAGAACACATGTGGCTAGCAGCACTTCATGGAGAGAACACATGTGGCTAGCAGCACTTCATGGAGAGAACACGGAGAGAACACATGTGGCTAGCAGCACTTCATGGAGAGAACACGGAGAGAACACATGTGGCTAGCAGCACTTCATGGAGAGAACACATGTGCCTAGCAGCACTACATGGAGAGAACACATGTGGCTAGCAGCACTTCATGGAGAGAAAACACGGAGAGAACACATGTGGCTAGCAGCACTTCATGGAGAGAACATGGAGAGAACACATGTGGCTAGCAGCACTTCATGGAGAGAACACATGTGGCTAGCAGCACTTCATGGAGAGAACATGGAGAGAACACATGTGGCTAGCAGCACTTCATGGAGAGAACATGGAGAGAACACATGTGGCTAGCAGCACTTCATGGAGAGAACACATGTGGCTAGCAGCACTTCATGGAGAGAACACATGTGGCTAGCAGCACTTCATGGAGAGAACACATGTGGCTAGCAGCACTTCATGGAGAGAACATGTGGCTAGGCTAGCAGCACTCCATGGAGAGAACACATGTGGCTAGGCTAGCAGCACTTCATGGAGAGAACACATGTGGCTAGCAGCACTTCATGGAGAGAACACATGTGGCTAGGCTAGCAGCACTTCATAGAGAGAACACATGTGGCTAGCAGCAACTTCATGGAGAGGAACACATGTGGCTAGCAGCACTCATGGAGAGAACACATGTGGCTAGCAGCACTTCATGGAGAGAACACATGTGGCTAGCAGCACTTCATGGAGAGAACACGGAGAGAACACATGTGGCTAGCAGCACTTCATGGAGGGAACACGGAGAGAACACATGTGGCTAGCAGCACTTCATGGAGAGAACACATGTGGCTAGCAGCACTTCATGGAGAGAACACATGTGGCTAGCAGCACTTCATGGAGGGAACACGGAGAGAACACATGTGGCTAGCAGCACTTCATGGAGGGAACACGGAGAGAACACATGTGGCTAGCAGCACTTCATGGAGAGAACACATGTGGCTAGCAGCACTTCATGGAGAGAACACATGTGGCTAGCAGCACTTCATGGAGGGAACACGGAGAGAACACATGTGGCTAGCAGCACTTCATGGAGGGAACACGGAGAGAACACATGTGGCTAGCAGCACTTCATGGAGAGAACACATGTGGCTAGCAGCACTTCATGGAGAGAACACATGTGGCTAGGCTAGCAGCACTTCATGGAGAGAACACATGTGGCTAGCAGCACTTCATGGAGAGAACACGGAGAGAACACATGTGGCTAGCAGCACTTCATGGAGAGAACACATGTGGCTAGGCTAGCAGCACTTCATGGAGAGAACACATGTGGCTAGTAGCACTTCATGGAGAGAACACATGTGGCTAGGCTAGCAGCACTTCATGGAGAGAACACATGTGGCTAGGCTAGCAGCACTTCATGGAGAGAACACATGTGGCTAGGCTAGCAGCACTCCATGGAGAGAACACATGTGGCTAGCAGCACTTCATGGAGAGAACACATGTGGCTAGCAGCACTTCATAGAGAGAACACATGTGGCTAGGCTAGCAGCACTTCATGGAGAGAACACATGTGGCTAGTAGCACTTCATGGAGAGAACACATGTGGCTAGGCTAGCAGCACTTCATGGAGAGAACACATGTGGCTAGTAGCACTTCATGGAGAGAACACATGTGGCTAGGCTAGCAGCACTTCATGGAGAGAACACATGTGGCTAGTAGCACTTCATGGAGAGAACACATGTGGCTAGGCTAGCAGCACTTCATGGAGAGAACACATGTGGCTAGGCAGCACTTCATGTAGAGAACACGGAGAGGACACAAATGTGGCTAAGCAGCACTTCATAGGAGAGAACACATGTGGCTAGGACTAGCAAGCACTTCATGGAGAGAACACATGTGGCTAGTAGCACTTCATGGAGAGAACACATGTGGGCTAGGCTAGCAGCACTGTCATGGAGAGAACGACATGTGGCTAGGCTAGCACTTCATGGGAGAGAACACATGGGGCGAGGCTAGCAGCACGTCATGGAAGAGAAACACAGTGTGGCTAGGCTAGCGCACTTCATGGAGAGAACACATGTGGCTAGGCTAGCAGCACTTCATGGAGAGAACACATGTGGCTACGTAGCACTTCATGGAGAGAACACATTGGTAGAGCACTTCATGGAGAGAACACATGGTAGGTAGCAGCATTGCATGGAGAGCACATTTGGCTAGAGCACTTCATGGAGAGAACACATGTGGCTGGAGAGCACTTCAAGAGAAACACATGTGGCTAGTAGCAGCACTTCATGGAGAGAACACATGTGGCTAGCTAGCAGCACTTCATGGAGAGAACACATGTGGCTAGCTAGCAGCACTTCATGGAGAGAACACATGTGGCTAGCAGCACTTCATGGAGAGAACACATGTGGCTAGGCTAGCAGCACTTCATGGAGAGAACACATGTGGCTAGGCTAGCAGCACTTCATGGAGAGAACACATGTGGCTAGGTAGCAGCACTTCATGGAGAGAACACATGTGGCTAGTAGAGCACTTCATGGAGGGAACACATGTGGCTAGGCTAGCAGCACTTCATGGAGAGAACACTTATGGAGCAGACACTTCATGGAGAGAACATGTGGCTGGTAGAGAACACTTCATGAGAGAACCATGTGGCTAGGCTAGCAGCACTTCATGGAGAGAACACATGTGGCTAGGGTAAGCACTTCATGGAGAGAACACATGTGGCTAGTAGCACTTCATGGAGAGAACACATGTGGCTAGGCTAGCAGCACTTCATGGAGAGAACACATGTGGCTAGTAGCACTTCATGGAGAGAACACATGTGGCTAGGCTAGCAGCACTTCATGGAGAGAACACATGTGGCTAGGCTAGCAGCACTTCATGGAGAGAACACATGTGGCTAGTAGCACTTCATGGAGAGAACACATGTGGCTAGGCTAGCAGCACTTCATGGAGAGAACACATGTGGCTAGGTAGCAGCACTTCATGGAGAGAACACATGTGGCTAGCTAGCACCTTCATGGAGAGAACACATGTGGCTAGTAGCACTTCATGGAGAGAACACATGTGGCTAGGCTAGCAGCACTTCATGGAGAGAACACATGTGGCTAGGCTAGAACACATGTCACTTCATGGAGAGAACACATGTGGCTAGGCTAGCAGCACTTCATGGAGAGAACACATTTTGGCTAGCAGCACTTCATGGAGAGAACACATGTGGCTAGGCTAGCAGCACTTCATGGAGAGAACACATGGTGGCTAGCAGCACTTCATGGAGAGAACACATGTGGCTAGGCTAGCAGCACTTCATGGAGAGAACACATGTGGCTAGGCTAGCAGCACTTCATGGAGAGAACACATGTGGCTAGGTAGAGCACTTCATGGAGAGAACACATGTGGCTAGGCTAGCAGCACTTCATGGAGAGAACACATGTGGCTAGGTAAACACTTCATGGAGAGAACACATGTGGCTAGGCTAGCAGCACTTCATGGAGAGAACACATGTGGCTAGGCTAGCAGCACTTCATGGAGAGAACACGTGTGGCTAGCAGCAACTTCATGGAGAGAACACATGTGGTAGCTAGCAGCACTTCATGGAGAGAACACATGTGGCTAGGCTAGCAGCACTTCATGGAGAGAACACATGTGGCTAGTAGCACTTCATGGAGAGAACACATGTGGCTAGGCTAGCAGCACTTCAGGCAGCGCGAGAGAACACACATGTGGCTAGCTAGCAGCACTTCATGGAGAGAACACATGTGGCTAGGCTAGCAGCACTTTCATGGAAGAGAACACATGTGGCTAGGCTAGAGCACTTCATGGAGAGAACACATGTGGCTAGCAGCACTTCATGGAGAGAACACATGTGGCTAGGCTAGCAGCACTTCATGGAGAGAACACATGTGGCTAGCTAAGCACTTTCATGGAGAGAACAACATGTGGCTAGGCTAGCAGCACTTCATGGAGAGAAACACATGTGGCTAGGCTAGCAGCACTTCATGGAGAGAACACATGTGGCTAGGCTAGCAGCACTTCATGGAGAGAACACATGTGGCTAGGCTAGGCACCTTCATGGAGAGAACACATGTGGCTAGGCTAGCAGCACTTCATGGAGAGAACACAGTGTAGGCTAGCAGCACTTCATGGAGAGAACACATGTGGCTAGGCTAGCAGCACTTCATGGAGAGAACACATGTGGCTAGCAGCACTTCATGGAGAGAACACATGTGGCTAGGCTAGCAGCACTTCATGGAGAGAACACATGTGGCTAGCAGCACTTCATGGAGAGAACACATGTGGCTAGCAGCACTTCATGGAGAGAACACATGTGGCTAGGCTAGCAGCACTTCATGGAGAGAACACATGTGGCTAGCAGCACTTCATGGAGAGAACACATGTGGCTAGGCTAGCAGCACTTCATGGAGAGAACACATGTGGCTAGCAGCACTTCATGGAGAGAACACATGTGGCTAGGCTAGCAGCACTTCATGGAGAGAACACATGTGGCTAGGCTAGCAGCACTTCATGGAGAGAACACATGTGGCTAGCAGCACTTCATGGAGAGAACACATGTGGCTAGGCTAGCAGCACTTCATGGAGAGAACACATGTGGCTAGCAGCACTTCATGGAGAGAACACATGTGGCTAGGCTAGCAGCACTTCATGGAGAGAACACATGTGGCTAGCTAGCACTTCATGGAGAGAACACATGTGGCTAGGCTAGCAGCACTTCATGGAGAGAACACATGTGGCTAGGCTAGCACGTCACTGCAGAGAGAACACATGTGGCTAGCAGCACTTCATGAGAGAACACATGTGGCTAGCAGCACTTCATGGAGAGAACACATGTGGCTAGTAGGCACTTCATGGAGAGAACACATGTGGCTAGGCTAGCAGCACTTCATGGAGAGAACACATGGTGGCTTAGCAGCACTTCATGGAGAGAACACATGTTGGCTAGGCTAGCAGCAACTTCATGGAGAGAACACATGTGGCTAGGCTAGCAGCACTTCATGGAGAGAACACATGTGGCTAGTAGCACTTCATGGAGAGAACACATGTGGCTAGTAGCAGCACTTCATGGCGGAGAACACATGGGCTAGGCTAGCAGCACTTCATGGAGGAGAACACATGTGGCTAGGCTAGCAGCACTTCATGGAGAGAACACATGTGGCTAGGTAGCAGCACTTCATGGATGAGAACACATGTGGCTAGGCTAGCAGCACTTCATGGAGAGAACACATGTGGCTAAGCCGCACTTCATGGAGAGAACACATGTGGCTAGGCTAGCAGCACTTCATTGGAGAGAACACATGTGGCTAGGCTTAGCAGCACTTCATGGAGAGAACACATGTGGCTAGGCTATCAGCACTTCTATGGAGAGAACACATGTGGCTAGCAGCACACTTCATGGAGAGGAACACATGTGTGGCTCTAGGCTAGTAGCACTTCCTGGAGAGAACACATGCTGGCTAGCAGCACTTCATGGAGAGAACACATGTGGCTAGGCTAGCAGCACTTCAGTGGAGAGAACACATGTGGCTAGCTAGCACTTCATGGAGAGAACACATGTGGCTAGGCTAGCAGCACTTCATGGAGAGAACACATGTGGCTAGCAGCACTTCATGGAGAGAACACATGTGGCTAGGCTAGCAGCACTTCATGGAGAGAACACATGTGGCTAGGCTAGCAGCACTTCATGGAGAGAACACATGTGGCTAGGCTAGCAGCACTTCATGGAGAGAACACATGTGGCTAGGCTAGCAGCACTTCATGGAGAGAACACATGTGGCTAGGCTAGCAGCACTTCATGGAGAGAACACATGTGGCTAGCAGCACTTCATGGAGAGAACACATGTGGCTAGGCTAGCAGCACTTCATGGAGAGAACACATGTGGCTAGGCTAGCAGCACTTCATGGACGAGAACACATGTGGCTAGGCTAGCCAGACTTCATGGAGAGAACACATGTGGCTAGGCTAGCAGCACTTCATGGAGAGAACACATGTGGCTAGGCTAGCAGCACTTCATGGAGAGAACACATGTGGCTAGGCTAGCAGCACTTCATGGAGAGACACACATGTGGCTAGGCTAGCGCACTTCATGGAGAGAACACATGTGGCTAGGCTAGCAGCACTTCATGGAGAGAACACATGTGGCTAGCTAGCAGCACTTCATGGAGAGAACACATGTGGCTAGGCTAGCAGCACTTCATGGAGAGAACACATGTGGCTAGGCTAGCAGCACTTCATGGAGAGAAACATGTGGCTAGGCTAGCAGCACTTCATGGAGAGAACACATGTGGCTAGTAGCACTTCATGGAGAGAACACATGTGGCTAGCAGCACTTCATGGAGAGAACACATGTGGCTAGCAGCACTTCATGGAGAGAACACATGTGGCTAGGCTAGCAGCACTTCATGGAGAGAACACATGTGGCTAGCAGCACTTCATGGAGAGAACACATGTGGCTAGGCTAGCAGCACTTCATGGAGAGAACACATGTGGCTAGGCTAGCAGCACTGCATGGAGAGAACACATGTGGCTAGCAGCACTTCATGGAGAGAACACATGTGGCTAGCAGCACTTTATGGAGAGAACACATGTGGCTAGCAGCACTTCATGGAGAGAACACATGTGGCTAGGCTAGCAGCACTTCATGGGGAGAACACATGTGGCTAGCAGCACTTCATGGAGAGAACACATGTGGGGCTAGCAGCACTTCATGGGAAAAACCAAAAGGAGGAGACACTTTGGAGAGAAAACCCTGGGCTGGCTAGCAGCACTTCATGGAGAGAACACATTGGTGGCTAGCAGCACTTTATGGAGAAAAAGTGGCTAGCAGCACTTCAGGAGAGAACACATGTGGGTAGGCTAGCAGCACTTCATGGGAGAACACATGTGGGGCCCAGCAGCACTTTATGGAGAGAACCGGGGGTAGGGCCCAAAGGGGGGAAAAAGGGGGGTAGGCCCCAAAGGGGGAAAAAGGGGGGCTAGCAGCACTTCATGGAGAGAAACATGTGGCTAGGCTAGCAGCACTTCATGGGAGAACACATGTGGCTAGGGAGCACCTTAGGGGAAACAATGTGGCTAGCAGCACTTCATGGAGAGAACACATGTGGGTAGGCTAGCAGCACTTCATGGAGAGAACACATTTGGGTAGGCTAGCAGCACTTCATGGAGAGAACACATGTGGCTAGGCCCAAAACCCTGGGGGAACACATGGGCTGGCTAGCAGCACTTCATGGAGAGAACACATTGGAGGCTAGCAGCACCCTAGAGAAACATTGTGGCTAGCAGCACTTCATGGAGAGAACACATGTGGCTAGGGTAGCAGACCCTGGAGAGAACAATGTGGCTAGGGGGACTTCATGGGGAGAACACATGTGGCTAGGCTAGCAGCACTTCATGGAGAGAACACATGTGGCTAGCAGCACTTCATGGAGAGAACCATGTGGCTAGGCTAGCAGCACTCATGGAGAGAACACATTGGTGGCTAGCAGCACTTCATGGAGGGAACAAGGCCTTGGGGTAGCAGCACTTCATGGAGAGAACACATGTGGCTGGCTAGCAGCACTTCATGGAGAGAACACATGTGGTAGGCTAGCAGCACTTCATGGAGAGAACACATGTGGCTAGGCTAGCAGCACTTCATGGAGAGAACACATGTGGCTAGGCTAGCAGCACTTCATGGAGAGAACACATGTGGCTAGGCTAGCAGCACTTCATGGAGGGAACATGGAGAGAACACATGTGGCTAGCAGCACTTCATGGAGAGAACACATGTGGCTAGGCTAGCAGCACTTCATGGAGAGAACACATGTGGCTAGGCTAGCAGCACTTCATGGAGAGAACACATGTGGCTAGGCTAGCAGCACTTCATGGAGAGAACACATGTGGCTAGGCTAGCAGCACTTCATGGAGAGAACACATGTGGCTAGTAGCACTTCATGGAGAGAACACATGTGGCTAGGCTAGCAGCACTTCATGGAGAGAACACATGTGGCTAGGCTAGCAGCACTTCATGGAGGGAACATGGAGAGAACACATGTGGCTAGGCTAGCAGCACTTCATGGAGAGAACACATGTGGCTAGGCTAGCAGCACTTCATGGAGGGAACATGGAGAGAACACATGTGGCTAGCAGCACTTCATGGAGAGAACACATGTGGCTAGGCTAGCAGCACTTCATGGAGAGAACACATGTGGCTAGCAGCACTTCGTGGCGGAGAAACAAACCATCAACACATACAACAAAAGGGCTAGATACAATGACATCTAGACTGAAAATAAACATAAACACGGGTTATTTTTGTGTCACATGTTCTCAATTTGTCATCTGTTTGTTTTCTTTGTTGGCAGGAGGAGTACGAAGATTCACAAGGCAACATCATCAACAAGAAGATGTACACACTTCTGAAGAAGGAAGGCATTTTGTAATTACGCTTGGCTCACAGACACTCCTTTTGTTAACTGCAACACCCCTCAGTAAATAAAGACCAGACAATTTTAAGAGATTTTGTTGTACTTTCAATTAGTCCATTATTAAAAAAGAAAAAGAGCAAGAAGTTGTTGCAGGTGTTATCCCAGGTGTGGTCCATGAGGTGTGCTTTCTGTCTGCTGGTGGTCTCACACTGTACCAGACACATAGTTTAAATGCCTCAGACTTTTGGAAGTGGTGGATATTGCCATGCAGCCTTTGTTAATAAGAACGAGCTGGATTAATGGTAATGGGGAAATAGTAACAAGCTCCATGAAATCGTGGGAGAAGATGGAACACGCAGCAAGGTTGAATATAATTCAACATTGAGACACGGAAAACGAAAGTAGGTTGTCATCTTGGGAATCCCACGTGAATAGGAAGGTGACGTCACGGTGTAAAACGTCACGATGGTAGTCAAGTTAGGGATGGCGGTTCAAGAAGGTAATGTTTTTGACGGCAGCTATAAAGATAATGCTAAAAAAAAACAAACAAAAAAGTGTTGGCAGGCTGACACTGGGCATCTCAATAGGTTTGGGCAGTCATTCAGGGATCTAGGCTGAGGGCAGAGGAGATCTAGTGATGGAGTTCACTGTTCCAGTCCGCCAGTGCAAGGCGGAATGAATGGCCAACTAAAGTAAAGTGGTAAGTTGGCTTAGTTCACAAACTGGTATTCTGTCACAAAGATTTCTTGGAAACGATCGTACATGGTCGATCATGAAGAATTAATTATATTTAACCCTTAAAACCCTACAGGGCCGAAATCCCA
The DNA here is from genome assembly GCA_014155875.1 of Cepaea nemoralis. Lineage (NCBI taxonomy): Eukaryota > Metazoa > Mollusca > Gastropoda > Stylommatophora > Helicidae > Cepaea > Cepaea nemoralis. Next base: position 94,016 of record JACEFZ010016282.1, read on the forward strand.
GCCTTGCAGCTCTATTCAAATAGACGACGAGGCCGATCGTCGGCCCTGTTTGTAAGAACTGCTTTGATTGGTTTGCTTTTAATAGTACAGACCACAATCAAATGCTTCCTTGCAATTGTCAGCCAGTTTAGCCTTCTCATTGCCGTTTCTAGCGTGATTCAAACAAGTGGATATTATTTTGTGCTTTTTCCCCCCGAAGTAACCCATTTTTGAGTTCTAAAATGGCCAGCTCTGAACCCGAAGACGCACTAGCATTGACTAGCTCTGATAGTAGCGATTTTGTCAGTTCAGGACTGTCAGATAATGACTTTAGTGATACAGAAAGTGCCCATGAGGATTTCAACCTCGTGTCCCTGTAGCTTTGTGTATTGGGAATAAAGAAGATTGTTTTATCTATACCCTTTCATGGCAATGGCCAGACCAAAAAACATGTCACCAATTGATAGCTAACCTATTACAAATGTCAATAGGGACTTCATAGTTGTTGTTTATTTAACCATAAGTGTTTATAAAATTATTCTAAAGTGGTGTAGGTATTCAATGAGGAAATTTTAGGCGAGTACCATTGTTAAAAAATATTTAGTACCAATTCATACATAGTGGTATGAAATATTTTATTTTTCACAAAATACAAATGAGGTCATCAAATTTGCGTAAACATGAACAAAACAACTTCAATCATACACAGAAATAAACTTTACTATATCCTCTTTAAGAATATATATACTTGTATATGCCTATATAGGGTTCTAATATTTTTTGTTTGAATTTATAAAATTATCACTTCAGTCATTTCTGTACTCCAAAACAATGGCTCCGTCTTCTTCAGAGGGAAACCTAAATTTGGCCCAATGTTGTTCCGTCCTAAAAGGGTTAACTCACAGTTGGTACACATTTAAATTGGAAACGGCATCTACACTATGATGTGATAGTGTAGCCAACTGAATGAGAAAGACATTATAATTGAATAAACAATTGACCTGTCGAGGACGTCCAGTTCTTTTGTGCAAGTCACTACTCGTGGTTTTGTGAGATTGCCATTTCATCAGAATGGGCTATAATTGATGTATGGCAGTTATGACTGTACTGTCTGCCAGATGAACTCTTTCCTCCAGACACTAAACACCATAAACTCTGTCCTCTTGACATTAAACATAATGACTTCTCTCCCACTGACAATACCTACCATTAGCTTTGTTTATAAAAGCAACACAGATAAATGCATGAAACAGAACTAACTGCAAGTATATATGCACACACATACAAAGTTAATGCAAAGTTATGTAATGAAAAGACAAGAGAAGATATATTACCATGTTAACATGTGTACAGAATTTCATTGACGAGGACGTAGTGTACAATGTACGTAAGCACATGTACAAGCCATAAGGTATATTTGGAGGATGTATAAGATTAGGCCCATATTTGGCTCCCAACAACGTGTTTCATGTGTTATGTCATCAGTCCAACAACATGTTTGATGTGGTGTTATGTTATCAGTCCAACAACATGTTTGATGTGGTGTCATGTTATCAGTCCAACAACATGTTTGATGTATTATGTTATCAGTCCAACAACATGTTTCATGTGGTGGTATGTTATCAGTCCAACATGTTTCATGTGTTATGTTATCAGTCCAACATGTTCCATGTGGTGTTATGTTATCAGTCCAACAACATGTTTGATGTGGTGTTATGTTATCAGTCCAACAACATGTTTGATGTGGTGTTATGTTATCAGTCCAACATGTTTCATGTGTTATGTTATCAGTCCACCATGTTCCATGTGGTGTTATGTTATCAGTCCAACATGTTTCATGTGTTATCAGTCACAACATGTTCCATGTGGTGTTATGTTATCAGTCCAACATGTTTCATGTGGTGTTATGTTATCAGTCCAACATGTTTCATGTGATGTTGTCATCAGTCCAACATGTTCAATGTGTTATGTCATCAGTCCAACAACATGTTCCATGTGTTATGTTATCAGTCCAACACCATATTTCATGTGTTATGTTATCAGTCCAACATGTTTCATGTGGTGTTATGTTATAAGTCCAACAACACATTTCATGTGGTGTTATGTTATAAGTCCAACAACACATTTCATGTGTTATGTTATCAGTCCAACAACATGTTTCATGTGTTATGTTATCAGTACAACATGTTTCATGTTATCAGTCCAACAACATGTTCCATGTGGTGTTATGTTATCAGTCCAACAACACATTTCATGTGTTATGTTATCAGTCCAACATGTCTCATGTGTTATCAGTCCAACATGTTTAATGTGTTATGTTATCAGACCAACATGTTTCATGTGGTGTTATGTTATCAGTCCAACATGTTTCATGTGGTGTTATGTTATCAGTCCAACATGTTTCATGTGTTATCAGTCCAACATGTTTAATGTGTTATGTTATCAGTCCAACAACATGTTCCATGTGGTGTTATCAGTCCAACAACATGTTTCATGTGGTGTTATGTTATCAGTCCAACATGTTTAATGTGTTATGTTATCAGTCCAACATGTTCCATGTGGTGTTATGTTATCAGTCCAACATGTTTCATGTGGTGTTATGTCATCCGTCCAACACGCACACACACACACAAAATAAAGTCATTAAGAGTATAATGTGCAAGCCTCTAAACAAGGCCATAATAAAATCAGACAGAAATGATCAGAGGGAGCTGTAGTATATAGCGCAGTGGCTAGCATGCTTGCCTACTGACTCAGTGGACATGTGTTTGAATCCCCTCAAGACCGGGATTGTTTTTTGTTGTTGAAATGTACACAGCGTGATATTGACCACATCACCCATCAATTGCTGATTGGTCTATACAAATATGAAGCTAGCGTAATCATGAAAATAACGCTATCGGGTCAAAGCATATTAAATATATTATCTCTACTGGACCACACCATATTTGTTTCAGCTATTCCCTCATTACTAAACCTCCGATGCTGCCGTTTCAATCTTTATACAACAGGGACATAAGTTACCTTCATCTAGACATAAGGCTTGGATTTACACGTGCCTCACATTCTCCCCAATTTGTTTCAATAGAATAACAATTCAGAACAAATGCAGTAACATGTAAATAAAACTTTAACAAAAATAAAATCAAGTGGCAGTAGAAAGAAAACATGTTTCTAATAAGATAAAAAACACATTAAAAGCACAAGCAATTCTTTTCACGTGTTTCCCTCTCTTCTTTCGCTTGCTCGAAATTGCCTGTGTTTATAGTATTCTCTCTTACGTAAATTTAAAACACTTTTATTTCTTTTAGTTCTCTCACTGGTAACCGTCTCCATCTTTACTTCTTTCATTGGCTTGAAATAAATTATTTATACATACAATGTTCTTTCTTATATACTTGTAAATTTCATTGCCTTATTTTAATGTTCACTCAATGGTCACCGCCTCCATCTCTTTGTCTTCTTCCATTCACTGACATAAATTATCTATATCTGCAGTGCTGTCTCTTATATAAACGACACTGTCTTTGTTCGTTATCTCAATGGTTACCGTCTCGCTCTCTTTCTCTGACTTGACGATGTGTGTCTGCCTACTAGTGTGTCTACCTACTAGTGAGTCTTTTCTGTAAACTTTAAGAAAGTCAGTGTTGCTACTTCTGTCTTATGATTATTTGTAACTATCATGCAGTGAGTCAATTATGTGAACTTTAAGAAATCAACGTCGTTACTTCCAGTCTTTTGATCGCTTGTAGCGATCACTGACCTATAATGATCAGAGAGGCATTGGAAAACGTAACGAGAAAAATGATGCTGGATGGATTGAAATGGTGGCATGGAAGAATAACTACAGAGTTGATCTGGAACACCAAGCACAGATCCGCAGCGATAATTGCCTACGCTAAGTGTGAGGGCACATGGTGATGATGATCACTGACCAAGTAGCAGCTCGTGACATGAACACCAATACCAGAGGTGGTGTAGCTACAGGCAGGGTCACCCATATTGTGCAGATCAAAGGTTTGGGACCAGACCAAGTGATACAGACCTGCATTCTGGCAGGCAGGCTGGGGACAGTCAAATGTTACAGGAAGACAGAGCTGGTAGAAATACCTGACAATAGAATGCAGTAAGTCACGGGCTTGACAAAACAACAACGCAATTTGCTTTAGATGTTTATCAGAATCTCTGAATTACATCGGTGCTATTTCTGATCATCTCTGGTTGCCACCATATTAGTCATACAGCAAACACGTACAAAGTCATGTAACGAAATCAACATCCTTGGGCTAGTGATTCTCAACCTGTGTGGCATGCCCGCTTTAGAGGGTACGAAATAACTAAAGTTAGGAAGAAAAAACTGAAAGGCTACTTTACTGAAACAAAACCATTGAATTCAACTATTTACTGACACAAAAACGTAAAAAGAAAAACATAAAATATACACTGAAAATAAAATCTACAGTATTTAGGTATTAATAAACTTGTCAAGCCTGTGAGAACATATCAATATTGCAAAATATACGGAGCAACTAGGAAAACTAACAATAAAAAAAAAAACGAGTATAAAAAATTAATGGCGTCCTTAGGTCTGTCTTCATCACCACTGCTAATTGATCTTTCTATAGTTCCAAATAAAACTTTGATATGTTGCTCTTCTGCCTTCTAGGCTCTGACTAATTAATCCACATTTGAAAACATTTCTATTTTTGCGGCCTGGGTTGCTCGCTCAATTATTATAAACAGGGGACACCAATTTTTTGGCTAGTTATAAAAGGGGTTGCCACTCGAAAAAAGGTTGAGAAGCTCTGGGCTCAGGACACACCCATGGGTGCCCCCTCACCCCCAGGAGATCGTGAAGGTTACGCCAGCCAACTGTCCCTGTCCAGCCTGGGTTGTGTGCACACCTGTCAGGTGTTCTGGCAAGCCAAGCATGCACAGACCCACATTTTCATCATCAGTCAACAGGTGTCCAACAACCATGGAAAACAATATTGTCACCTGGCTTTGTGTGGTCTGATTTAATTACCACCTATAAAGTAAAGTACCATTTTACAGGTCTCTATAAAGTAAGGGACCATTTTTCACCTATAAAGTAAAAGACCATTTTATATGTCTCCTAGTGGAGGTCAGCATGGCCAAATGGATAAGAGCACTTGCTCTTATTTAAACTTTGGTGTGCTGATGGCAGGGTAGCGGGTTCAACACCTACACTGTTCAGTTGGATTAAAATGTTGACTTCTCGTCCTTGACTTTGGGATGTGAATCACAAGTACCTCTGAAGTCGGAGTGGGTTTGCCTGATGCAGGGGACACTGGTAATAGGGAAAGCTAATCCACACGCAAACAATCAGTCCAGTGCACTAGAAGTAGTAGCATGTGTATGGACTATGCTTGGGTTGAAAGCCAGCGAGCACACACAAGTTCACATATAAAACAGTCTAGCATCTTCTCTTTTGTCTCCCACTGCCTCTCCTCTCCTTCCATTTTTCCACTGTCACCTTGTACTCCGCTTGTTCCATTCTCATGACATGCCTAAAGAATGTGAACTGTCTTTTTCTGATGCGAGTAACCAAGTTCCCTCTGTGAGTCACTCCTTTCAGAATATCTTATTAAGTTTCCTATCTGTCCACAATGTTCACATCACTCTTCTATAAAACCACATCTCTGCGGTTTCACAGAACACCTCACTACCCAGCTAAATGTCCACGATGTCACATCACTCTTCTATAAAACCACATCTCCGAGGCTTCACTGAACACCTCACTACCCAGCTAACTATCCATGATGTCTCATCACTCTTCCATAAAACTACACTACCACTTCACAGAATACCTCATACCCAGCTAACTGTCCATGATTCACTAAACCACCAAATCAACTCACTACCCAGCTAACTCTCCCTGATTAACTTAACCACCAAATCAACTCCACATGATTTAAAACAAGAAATACAATAACAATACAAACAACTATGAAATTTACATGTGTGATTTCATTTATGAAAAAATGCAGCTGCCTTGAATTAAGATAAAAACATAAATAGATGGCAAACATGATGTTGTCAAAGTGGACATACAACCACACATCATCAAAGCAATGAAAACCAAATTATTCTGTACAAACATGACAATAAAGATGATATATGCCTGATAGCCAGGGTCCATAATAATAATATACACTGATGTAAGCAATATTTGGGTAAAAGTTTATGCAAAAATGTGTAAGCTATTTTACAGTGGATAAAACCACTACAGGGAGGCCCCGCTATATGTCGCTTCGGTTTACGTCATTTCGCTATGTCGTTGCCACATAGGGGACATAACTTCACTTTACGTCAATATGTTCCGCCTAACGTCATCACCTGTGCTGCTATGATACGCTCTCTTGCTAGACATTCATGCTATTTGACAACAGATCGCTAACTTAATCACCAAAGCTGGCTTTGAAGGGATGGAGGAAGCTGACATTGATCAGCTGCTTCCATCACATGGAGAAGAGTTGTCTAATGAGGACTTAATGCAACTCAACGTGGAGAGAGCTCAGCAGGAAGAGGACACCCTGTTGCAACACACACACAACACCCCCCCCCCCCCCCCCCCCCCCCCATTCAAATGTTGACAGCTGAACGTTTGTCATATAATTCTTTCAGTTCATTGATGTGACAATGGGCATAATAAATGAAGATGACCTGAACAGAGAACTGAGCTCCAGTGTGTCGAGGGCAGTAACAAACGCCACCAACTGTTACAACGAGCTTTACTTACAGAAAAGGAAAAAGGCTGTGTAGCAGACATTGGACAAATTTGTTGTTCAAGCAGAGAAGAGCCAGGAAGAGGTACAGTTTCATCCTCAGATGAAGAGGCAGAATTTAATGCCTCTCATCATCAAGTGCTGTGCCAACTGGCGTGGGCGTTCATGACTCTCCACAAATCTCTGTCTTTGGTTTTCTGGATCAACTCTGCTGTTGGTATTCCTCCACGCCACCGTAGCAATCCATCCAGCATCATTTCTCGTGGTCTGCCTCTGCCTCTCTTCCCCTCGATCTTTCCAGTTGTCACGATGTTCTCCAGCGTCTCTCTTCTCATCACATGACCAAAAAAAGCTGTTTGTCTCTTTCTTATTGTTGTATATAATGTTCTATTTTCACCAGCCTCTTTAAGGCATTCTTCGTTAGTTACTTTGGCAGTCCAAGGAATTCGCAACATTCGTCTAAGGAACCACATCTCTGTTGCTTCCAATCTCTTCCTAATTTGTTCATTTATATTCCAAGATTCACAGCCATACAGCAAAACAGGTTCTATATAGCTCTTCAGCACTCTCTTTCTTACATTCAATGATAGCGACTTATTGCATAAGATATTCTTCATTTTTTGAAATGCAGCCTTTGCTTGCCCTATTCTGCTCTTAATCTCTGTTGTGCATCTTCCATCTGATGTTATAAATGTCCCTAGATATTTAAAACTATCCACTTGGTGAAGAATTTTCCCTTGTATCTCTATTTCACATTTGGGTGTCACCTGTTTCTTTGATATCACCATTGTTACTGTTTTCTTGATATTCAAGGAGAGTCCTTTCTTTGCACTCTGTTACTACAATGTCCAACAATTGTTGTAGATCTGTTGCATTATCCGCTATCAATACTGTGTCATCTGCATAGCGTATATTATTTATATTATAACCTTCAAATATTATTCCTGGCTTTTCTTTGATCTCTCTCATTATTACTTCGCTATATAGGGAGAAGAGATTCTGTGACAAAACACATCCCTGTCTTACTCCCAACTTATTGTGTTCATAATGTCATGTCATCATGTTCCTCTTGTACCTTGCGGTGTCCAGGTGAAGTATAAACATCGTGAGAGTGCCTAATTATGGGCTTCATGTATCGATATTCCGATGGACTCTGCTATTCCCTCCGTCCATTTACGTGGTCAGCCTCTTCCCCTGTTTCCATCTGGTCTGTACATCATTGCTCTGTTGTGGTATGCTGTTGACTGATAACCTACTTGCATGGCCAAACCATTTGACTTGCTGCTTTCTAATAAAATCTAGTGCTGCTTTAACCCCCACTTTAGTCCTGATTTCTTCATTTCTGATCTTATCTCTTCTTGATACTTTGTGTATTCTTCTCAAGAATCTAATTTCTATTGTTGTAATTTTTCTTTCCTTCTTTTCTGTCATTATCCAGGTTTGGCATTGGTAGCACAGAGTTGTGTTGTAAAGTGCTTTCTTAGTAGTTATTGATACATGTTTGTTCTTTAGTATTGGTGCCATTTGTCCAATGAGTTGATTTGCCTTATTGCATCTATTTTCGATCCCGTTTTCTGATCTGCCATTTGATGATATTATACTTCCTAGGTACTTGAAACTCTTTACTTGTTTCAAGGGATGTTCGTTTAGGTGAATTATTGTTGTTTTTTCTTCTTTAGTTATAGTCATTACCTCTGTTTTGCTTGTGCTAATTTTCATGTTATGTTCCCTACACATTTCTAGACTATTCATGTGGTCTTGTAATTCAGCTACTGATTTTGCTATTAGTGCTTGGTCGTTTTATTATTCTGAGATCTTTCCCATCAATGTTAATATCTTCCAACATTTTAATCAGGTCATCATGTTTTACTTTATCAAATGCCTTAGTATATAATACCTCTACGTTCCAATAACTCTACTGCTCGCCCCCCCCCCCCCCAACCCACCTCTTTTTAGCCAATAAATATCAACAACCATCAAAATAAACATTACATAATACACTGTATTTCATTTAAATCTATGGGAAATAGTGTTTCGCTATATGTCGTTTCACTTGAAGTCGTATTTTCCAAGAACGTAACCCCGACATTAACCGGGGCCTCCCTATACTGTTTTCTAAAACAGGCTTCAGTGGACTATGGACATAGCCATAAGTACTTAGTCTTCCTTAGCAAACAAACACATATGAGATTAGCAAATGAAAATGGGTAAGAATGCTGATTGTTCCTGCCGTACATTAGTTAATTTATGTGACCACATTAGTAGAAATACATGCTAACATTACATATGTATATGCACCAACAACTAGCAGTAGTAAAGAAGAAATACAGTTTTAGTGATGAAATATAAAGGATGATCTCTCAAACCAAATCACTAGAAGTCAAAATAATGCTTGGAGACTTCAACGCAAAAGGAGGAAGGGAGAGAACGGAAGATGTGGTTGGGATTATGCCTTAGAAGAAAAGCAGCAAATAAGGAGTACAGCTGAAAGAATGGCCACAAATAAATGACATGCTGATTTGAAAATCTGGTTTATACATCAAGCGGTTAATATATACAATATAAAGTCCTGATTAGAAAACTAAACTGACTACATGCTGACTATGTACATACACATTCATCGATTCTCAATTTTCTTCTTTCATGGGCAGTTTTCTGCCCCATTTTTGGTTTGTTTTTCAACACCCAAATTTCATTTCCCCTTTCCATTTCCCTGACGATAGGCTTTGTTTTCTTCAAATTCACTGCACACATGTAGGTTACTTATCAGTGATTGTGATACCTCAGTTTTCCAGTGAAGTATTCTTGTTCTTTTCCCCGTTGCAAAGACTGGTCGATGAGTTCGCTTGTAACTGTCTACATTTTCTTTCTTTCACCTGCCCAGTTATATTTTGTGTTCCTTCATTTCCCCCTCTAATCTGTCATTTTATACCTCCATATACTGTTATCATAGTAATCTAATCTGTTACCATTATCACATCTGAATATAATTTTAACCATTTTATTTCTGAATTTAATCTGTTATCTTACACGTCTAATGTACATTACATTAACTTTAGCTGTAGCCCTTTAATATGAAGGAAAAGAAAAACCCACTTAATCTGCCGTGCAAATGTGTTGTTTCAAACACATGAATCATCACCCCCCCCCCCCCCCCCCCCCCCCCCCCCCCCCCCCCCCCCCAATGTAGTTTGTCAGACCATCATCTGACCAACTTATTGTGGGGAAAGACAATCCATGAGTCTCTCCAAGCTGCGTTAACTATCTCACATACAGGAGGATCAACCAGGCAGGAGTTTAGCTCTGAACGCTTGTGCCACCAGTTTTGCCTGTGAAGGGAAAACAAGAAAATTTAGTGGAGAAATAAAATTAAGTGTTGTGTTTACAACACAAATCAACATCATGTAGTGGACGGTCAGTTGGCCGAAAGGGATAAGAACACACATTCTCAAACATCTGATGTGCTGATGCGAAGGTAAGGGTTGACTTACGACACTGGAAACATGAGCCTGTTGTTTTCACTATGATCACCCAGTTTCTTGCCAAATGGCATGGGGAATCATGTTTCTCCACAATCTTCTACCCATGACACTTCCCATTGCTTCCCTCTATCTCATCTCCCAATGCTTCCTTCTATCCCATCTCCCATTGCTTCCCTCTATCCCATCTCCCAATGCTTCCCTCTATCCCATCTCCCAATGCTTCCCTCTATCCCATCTCCCAATGCTTCCCTCTATCCCATCTCCCAATGCTTCCCTCTATCCCATCTCCCAATGCTTCCCTTTATCCCATCTCCCAATGCTTCCCTCTATCCTATATCCTGATGCTTTCCCCTGCCTCTTTTCCATTACTTTGCCAGTTATTACATTATCATCATCATGTGCCATAACGATAAGAGTGGGCAGTCAAGTTTCACCAATCTCACCTGATCACCAGAGTCGTGGATCAGCTCAGTGTTCTTGTCTCGACCAAGCCACATGGCTAAGTCATCCAGGTATTTACTTCTCTGCCTTCCCCTTGTTCTCTTCCCCTCAATCTTGCCAGTTGTTACCAAGTTCTCCAACTTATTTTTATAACGTGACCAAACAATTGTGTCTGTCTACATCTAATTTTCCTAATCAGTTTACGGTTTTCATTTGTTTCTTGTAGGATTTGGTCATTGGTTTTTCTGTCTGTCCATGCTATTCTTTGCATTTTCCTCACAAACCACATTTCCACAGCCATCAGATGTTTTTCACCTGTTTGCCCATTGTCCACACTTCACAACCATTCAAAAGTACAGGTTCAATGTAGCATCTCAACACTTTTTCTCGTTGCAAATGACATCTTATTATGGGTCAGTATGTTTTCCAACTTGCAAAAGGCTACCTTCCCCATGGCGATTCTTGTTCTAATCTCTTCAAGGCATTTCCCATCAGATGTTATGATTGTTCTGAGATAATTGTACCTATTCACTTGTTGAAGAATATTCCCATTTACTTGAATATTATATTGTGTTATTTCCTTCTTCCCAGTGACGACCAAAATCTGCATCTTCTTACAATTTAATTTAAACCCTAGTTGTTCACTGCGTGCAATAACCGCATCTACTAAATGTTGCAGATCCTGCTCATTGTCTGCAATAATACTGTGTCATCCACATATCTAATGTTATTAATGTTTCATCTCTAATAATGATTCCTTTCATATCTTTTAAGTTTCTGAAAATATTTTCACTGCACGGGAAAAAAGATCTGGAGACGATTCACAACTCTCTTAATAGGCTGATATTGACCTATTTCATTATCACTTTTGATGGCAGCTTGTTTTCAACATATGTTTTTTTACAAGTCTAAGGTCTTTCCCATTAATTCATAGATCTGAAAGCATCTTTATCATGTTGACATGTCTTACTCTATCGAAAGCCTTTGTGTAGTCAATAAAGCAAAGATGTAAGTCTTTGTTTACTTCTATAGAACGTTCAATTGATGTTCTCAGCATATATACAGTATTTACCATACCCTTGCTTTCTACAAGCCCACGTTGTTTTTCTCCTATTTCAGGTTGTATTTTCTTCCCAACTCTTTGCATGATAATTCTTGGCAAAAATCTTCGAGATGTGGCTCATTATACTAATTGTTTGATGTTGATCACATGCCAAGGCTCCTAATTTCTTCGGGATTGCAATAAATATAGAATTATATAATTCAGGAGGTATAAAGATAATATCCAGCATGTTCCAATTAGACTTTTCATTCTGTGGTTAAAAATATGCTCAAACCTTCTTGCAAGTTAAATGAGCAGTTTCCTTTGATCTTGGCCTCTGTCAACACACTGAGATGGCCACTGTGGATGCCTCAAGTGAAAGCTCAGTTAAGCACAAGCAGAACTTACCTTGGAAGTGTAGTCGGGCAGCTTGTTGATGACCAGAGTGTTACAGCCTTGGATGATAGGGTGACATGAAGTCACAAAGTGGACATCCTGCCAAGGAAGTAGACATTGTGGATTAGAATCAAACACTGCACATGATTCATCTACACATTGACAAGCTGCGACATACTATACAGACATTTTTACATAAGAAAGTCGTGAAGCAGGAACCTGCTATGGAATGAATGAACAAACTTTATTTTCAAAAGGCTAAGAATTGGGCATGCAGGCCTTGTCTGACATTCTGCCCTTCTTCTCTATTTCCTCTCATGCATTATTTCATTCAACATCACCTACGAAGCTAATCTTAGCATTAAAACGCATGAAAAATAATCAATAATACATGACACACTGAGGCAATGTTTAACATGGGCATTCAAAATATCTAAGGATGGATGATGTGCTAGGTTCATCACTATTATGTAAGCCTGAATGGGATGGAGGAATAGGTGGCCAGATGTTGAACCCTAAACAGTCACACTCATGACATTACCAAGGTAGTATCCCTGGCGACAACACTAATGCACTAACTCCACAAAGTCAAGGACAAGGAATTACTACACAAAATGTTCATTTGATAGAATGCAGATTTTGCTAAGTGTAGACTACACTCAAGTTCAAAGTGAGCGAATGAAAAATAAAAAGATAGAAAGAAATGGGGTTTTTAAGTTGCTAAAATTCAAGAGGTGCTAGTAATTGTATATTGGATTGCATCAGTTATAAAATGAAAAAAGAGGTAGAAAGAATAAAGATCAGCCTTCTGGCTGCACACAAACCTTAGTTAGCGGAGACTGAACAATGCCATTCAATGTGACGGAACTGATGGGACAAACACCATGGAAGCGGCACTTCACTCCCTTCTCTGTGATTTTTGTATGTGCAATGAAGAGAAGGAAACCTTCACCTGAATGTGCAGAAGATAAATGAGATCAATTCAGTGTCAACATTTGCATACAGAATGTAGACTTTAACTGACTATCTGTCATTAATAAATACAGTCATTGGTCATTTTGCAGCAGTAGTAAGCTGTATGTGTCTGTGCCTTTGTGTGTGTGTGTAAGAGACTTCAGGGCTAGAGAGTGGGAAACATTTAGAAACAAAAGGACAGAGGCAGCGAGAGACACAGACAAGAGGCAGAAACACAAACAGACAGGCAGAGAGAGCAATGGGCAGAGAGAGAGAGAGGCACACATAAATAAAGACGACAGAGACAAAGCAAGACACAGACACCAACAGACAAGCAGAAAGAACATAGACAGGGACAGAGTGTGGGACAACAGAAAAAAAGACAGGGATAGAGAAAGAAATGGGCAGAGGCAGAGAGTATACTCAGAGAGACAAACAGACAGAGGCAGAGCATTCACACAGAGAGACAGACAGGTAGAGAAAGAGAGAGAACAAAGAGTAAGATGAAGATAAAAAAAGAGGCAGAGAGACAGGAGTAGAGAGAGAGGAAGACAAATAGACAGCTATAGAGAAACACAAATAAGCAGAAGAAGAGAGAGAACAGAAAGTGAAACAGAGATGGACACAAAAAGATAAGAATAGAGAATGAGACAAAGACAGAGAGACAAAGAAATAGCCAGAGAGAGAGAGAGAGAGAGAGAGAGAGAGAGAGAGAGAGAGAGAGAGAGAGAGAGAGAGAGAGAGAGAGAGAGAGAGAGAGAGGCAGATATAGACAAAATTAAAATGATTCTAAACAAACCAAAATAGCAATTTGTAGACCTAACATTTCTTTACCCAAGACACATTTTAGAGACTCAAACACCTACCTGGTGCTACAGGGTGAATGTTGCTATTGAACTTGACCACAAACTGAATGGATTCCCTAAGAGGGAAACACTGCATGCCAAACAAGGGTTCCATCAAATTAGCTGTTCCATCCAGTGTGGCCAGGATTCGGCTGCGGAAGGCTTGCTCTAACCTTAGCAAATGCAAGAAATGGGGAAAATAAGCAAGTATGATCATGCAGTGATACACTGCCACAATGATAGCTCTGAAAATAGTAACTGAAGTGCTGCTAACACATGTCATTACAAGTTTAAAGCAATAAAACAGTTGAATACAGGATAACAGTTCAAGTCCAGGGGATTGGCTTCACTGCACTAGGCTTTACCCCATCTGGCTCTCACCCCCCCAGAGCCCCAAAGAAGCAAGCTGCCTGCTGAGAGAATAACACACTCTTATGTAAAAAAGCTAGTTGCGTATCCTTTAGAGGAACTAGCAGTCAACCCCAGCATTTTGCAGCTGTTTGTATTTCCTGAGACAAGTTTACGTTCAGTAGTCTGCCTTTGCTTTCTGAACGGCCAGCACTCATACCATTGTAGGGAAACCAACACAAGGTGGTCTGCTTCCATATCATCCGTGGCTGTGTTCTGAACACGGTATGCAGGATTACAAATTGCATTTGTAATCCCTTCGCCACAGAGCTGGCCTGATGTAAAGGGTAACGGTAATCTCAACAGATACTGCCATTGGGGTGTGAAGTGTTAGGCTGTCACATATTCTAGGCCATGACATATGAGATGGGGTAATTATAAGTTCTCTTTCTGGTCACATATCCTGCCCAGATAATATCCAGAAAATTCTGAAATAAAATTGTCTGGTACTAATTTTTATGACTGGGTCAAAACATATCTGTACCGGCGAGGAAAAATAATCGTGAATCTGCTGAGGATTGAACCGGCACCACTGTATTCGCAGGCTAGATATGTAGTATTATTTCAATTTTTCACCCTACACAAATCAATATTTGTAATTGTAATATGTGTAATTATCATAGCTACGAACCCTCAAGACTAACTCATTCATCAGCTAAAAATTGCAACTCTATATTGGTATTTTCATTGACGGACAGCTCACAATCGGTAAAAAGGTCAGTATCTTCTTCTTCCTCTACTTATGTTTGCACAGTATTTTGTTACTTTGTTGGAGGAAGTTTGAGATGTCTGTTTACATCAGGGCTGTGATATTTGCACCTTTCGGCCGACACATCCAACTTCTTCCCAGCATTTGTTGACTGGGTTAGTTTTCATAGCACTTTAGTGAAGGAAAGAAGACAAAGAGAGATGGAAGGAGACAAGAAAATATGTATGTGGAAAGCTGAACAACTGAGCAACAAATGATTAGATGAGCAACAAATGGTAACATGAGCAACAAATGATGAGATGAGCAACAAATGATGAGATGAGCAACAAATTATAACATGAGCAAAAATGATAAGATGAGCAACAAATGATGAGATGAGCAAAAATGATAAGATGAGCAACAAATGATGAGATGAGCAACAAATGATGAGATGAGCAACAAATGATGAGATGAGCAACAAATGATAAGATGAGCAACAAATGATGAGATGAGCAACAAATGATAAGATGAGCAACAAATGATGAGATGAGCAACACCAACTAAATCAAAGCACCACATCACAGAGAGGATTTAAGAGTCATGATTGTCAATGTCTGCCCAAGATCAGGAATACAAAGAACAGAACCATTTACCTCTGACAATGGAAGCGTACAAGGCCTTCTATATGAGGATTCCTCCTCTCGATCGCCAGCTCCAGGGCTGAGAAGCTGGCACACGTTGGAGGAGCAATATTCACACCCACCCGCAGCATGAGGTTCACCACATCTCGATTCTGCTTCTTTATTGCCTGCAAAACAAAGAACATTCTGGCCTAAACACTACCATCTCCATAATGGCACATTGAATACATTTCCAGCTTTCTCTGTCTTTTATATCAAATAAACTATTTTGCAAAATGTCAAATAAACTATATTGCAAAATGCCAAATAATCTATGTTGCAAAATGTCAAGTAACTATACTGGAAAATGGCAAATAAACTATTTTCAAAGTGTCAATAAACTATATTGCAAAATGTCAAGTAACTATTTTGCAAATGTCAAATAAACTATTTTGCAAAAAGTCAAATAAACTATTTTTTGACTAACTATAATACTCAAATTTATCAAAATAATTGTTGACTGACTAGAATACTCACATTTATCAAAATAATTACTAACTAAAACACTCAAATCTGCTGAAACTCCATCATTTGGTATTTACAACCCCTGTTTTGCAGACAGAAACACAAGTGAATCTGCACATACTCAGGAGCTAACAAAAAGTTCCACATTTGAACAATATAGTGACTACGTGTTACATATTTCAACCAGAAATGAATTCATCTGTTCACTTCATATAGCATCTAACTCTGCAGTGAGCACCTGATGAGATGCAGCAGAATATGCCAGGCAACAAACACAGCATGGACCTACTGCTCACAGCTTCCTTGTTTACATTCACAAAGAGAATTATTGCTTTGAGTTTCCATGCTGGTTTTAGCATAAATCAAATTACACACTGTCATTATCGTACATCAGTCACTTGTGACAGTTTAAATACTGTCAATGACATACTTTCATAAGTGCCGTCTCAGCTTGGTCTGAGTTTATTGTATACAGGCTGCTGTTGGCACCATATTTCAAAAGCAGGGCCACAAGACAGGTTCCATTCTGAAAGAAACAGAACTATGTTAATGAAATTTATATGTGAATAACACTTTCTGGATATCACAATCATGGTGATAGTTAAAGGTTATGATATAATTTACTGATATCTTGACAGTTAATGATTGGAAGACAATTTATTGATATTTTGACAGTTAACGACTGGAAGACAACTTAGTGATGCCTTGACAGTTAATGGTTATGATCTAATTTACTAACATCCTCACAATTAATTGTTGAGACAATTTACTGATATCTTCACAATTAATAGTTATGAGACAAGTTACTGATATCCTGACAGTTAATGGTTACATGATGCATATAGGAAGTTATAACCGTCAATTACATGACAAAAACAGGATACATTTTAATACTTGATATGGATTAGGACAATTTAGCACACAGTACGGGATAAAGGCAGTTTAGTACTAGAGATATGTTATAGTGTGTTTATTTTTGTCTGCCCCAATATAAAATTCCATATCTCAGTAACCAACTGAAGGAAAATGATGAGATTTAGCATATAACCTTATCATTATGTCCACCCAACAAAACAATTTTTGTTCTGGAGATTTTACAGCAGATTTCAAAGTTTGTTTATATGCTGTATATAATTTACGGGTCAGAGATGAAATTCATAATTTTAAATGTATTACAGCGTAGCCAGACAATCAGCATTCAATGTTGAATATATTACATTTTTCACGGAATTGGTCTTATGCCAAGAACCCCGCACAGTTTAAACTGGGACTGTTCAGAGGTGTCGTCAAACTGTGGGTTATTTCATGAAACCTGATTATTATTATTATTTTTTTTTTAAATCTTACCACTTATCGCTAACATTGAAATGTGTGAATATTTTTCAATGGGATTGAATGCGAAATTGTGTGTACACTTCAAAGCATCGCTATGAAGTTATACACATATTCTTCTAAAGAAGCTGATCGCAGGAAACTGTTTTATACTATTACAAATTCCGAAAAAAGAACAGTGCATGCACTGAGTTTGAGTAAACGGTCATTTCGTCGATGGGTGCAAGAATCTGGAATTAAACCACCACACAATAACCAAACGGTAGGTAGAAAGGTTATTGTAGACAGCTTTGACAAATTATCATTATAAAAATGCTTTAAAAAGTCGCTTAAAAGTCGACTTCATTGCACCGGGTTCTATTCCATATGGCTTGGTCTCTTTCCGCAGCGCGGAAAGCATCGCACAAAACACCAACTCCGCAGCTCTAGCGACGACCCACAGAAGTCTCCAAAATATTTAACCTGTGAACCGAAGGATGCGCCCCGGAATCGAACCCACAACCTTTGGAGCCCGAGTCAAAAAGCTTGACCACTTCGCCACGGAGTCTTCTAAAATTATAAAAATTTTGGATTTTATATCCAGGATTATCCAGCATTATAAAAATGCTGGATGCCAAAGAAACAGTGACTGTAAGAAAACTTAGGGTTTGGTTGAGAAAGAACAATAACATAAAGCTATCCAAAACAACTTTGTGGCAAATTATAAGGACATTATCTTCACTTTTAGAAAGTACAAGGGAGGTAGAAATATTCTTTGCGAGCAACCGCATTTAGGAGCCATGAGAAGCAGATACCTACGTGAAATAAGGGAAATGCGCAAAGACAATTATGGCATAGTGTATTTGGATGAAATGTGGATCAATGCGCACCACACAAGTGATAAGGAATGGCAATCAGTGGATGGACAGATAAAGCAATATGTGCCCAGTAGTATAGGACAGCTTTTGGTCATGGCCCATGCTGGTAATACGCATAATGGCTTACAACAGAATGCTGGGCTCGTGTACGTATCAAGGCATACAGACAATAGGGGTTATCATAATAAGATGAATGGTAATGTATTTAGAGATTGGCTCGAGAATACTGTGCTTCCATCCCTAGATAGACCGTCGTGTCCAATTATGGACAATGCATGATATCAATGTTGTTGCCCAAGAAGACAAAATACCTACAGCATCGAGCACAAAGGGAGCAATAAAGATATGGCTCCGAATGGAAAACATACCATTTCCAGAAACGTATTTCTAGCTAGAATTGTTGTCCCTTGTAAAACAGACATCAAAAAAGCAAGAAATATCAAATCGACACGTTGATAGAAGAGCATGGCCATAGGTGCTTGAGACTTCCGCCGTGCCATTCTCATTTACACCCTGTAGGGCTTGTGTGGGCTAAAATTAAAGGACAGGTGGCAGCTGACAATACTATGTTCAAATTGTCTGACGTCAAGATACTAATCCAGTCCGCGCTATTAAATATTGATAAAAGTTACTGGGAAAATGTGAGGACCATGTGTTGAAAGAGGAAGAGGACTATTGGAGAAAGGTTGGATTGAATTTTATGCAACTGAGAGCAGTCATCAACCTACTGGAATCGTCCGACACATATTAAGGTCTGAGCAGATCGCAGACCTTAATCCGCATGCACGCTTACTGGGATATTTTGCTCCAACCATTCAGACGAATTGCATGCCCTAAACATTACAGCATCAGCACAATGTCAATGGCAACAGTTTGTCTTCCACAGTGATGAATTTTCAATTCTGCAAGCCCTCAGCGGTGACAAACAACTGGTATTGAAAAATAAAAAAACACTAAACGCATTGAATACCAACAGAAGAGTAATATTGCGGTGGAAACTGACATATTGTGGCATAACAAGAAACGTGAGCGCAAACACGTCAAATTAGGGGACAACACACGTGCATATGAATCAATCTATAAACTACAATGAAAAGAGGACCAACATCTTGGTCGTTAAGAAAAAAGCCCACTACAGAGACACTGACAACTATTTTCATAGTGCAAAACAGGTAATCATGTTCCATCTCTGAACAGTAAACAGCAGTGTAGACAATCTTTCACGAAAACACAAAGCGGGTCTGTCACCCATGTGTACGTGTGAACAAACTACACAGACAGCTGAACAGATCCTTAAAAATGGACACATGATGACTAAATTGCAGTATCATTTCTGGTCACTCCATACGCACATTAACGCACAGCTATTTGGAAGCTTTCACGAACTCAATATAAAAAGCTAAATGCATCCTAGTAACATGAATACTTGTGTACAATTATTAACCAGCAGCTGAAGAAACAAAAAGGAAATGAAAAATAAGGTAAGAAATATATTCCTTCTATTTTCCTGTCGATTTACACATTATTTACCCCACGCCTCTGTAAATTCTGTCTTTACTAACATTACACCCCTCTCGGGAGTCTCAGTGGTAAAGTGGTCAAGCCGCCTGACTCGGGCTCCGAAGGTTGTATGTTCAATTCCTTCATTTCACGAGTGCATTTTTTCGGAGACTTCCAAGGGTCGTCGCTGGAGCTACGGAGTTCGTGCTTTGTGTGACGCTTTCTGCCCTGCGGAAAGAGACTGAGCCATATGGGATAAAAACCCGGTGCAATGCAGTCGATCCTGTCGACTTTTAAGCTACTTTTTTTTATCGCACCCACTCCCATCTACGTCAGTCACGGCGATCGGGCAATCTTGAGCTATAGCCTACGATGGGTAACATTGTAATATTCTGTTATGATAATTTGGCTGTGTCCAGCGTGTGCAGAGTGGTTTACACACCAGCTTCACACGCCAGTGATCCGGGGCCTGTTTCCAGATCCGGTCAAGGATATGCACTACTGACGAGCTCAAACGAGACCGAAACTCGAGTATAGTGCTTCCATATTGACGTGGATAGGCCTTAGGTTCATACCAGAAAACGATCAGCGTTGCAAGTAGTGGGTTGTGCTCAATATTTAAATTTCAAATCCCGAAACCAAATAATCAATAAACTGATGTGTCTGTTATCACACAGATAGCTTATCCTCAAGTAAGACAGACAATTTAGCAATGTCACCTGTTCTGCAGCGATCATCAGCGCTGTTGTACCATTGGTTTGCTGGGCATTCACATTCACCCCGTGCTCCAGCAACATCTCCACTATAGCTAGTGCACCTATTTAAAAAACAAATACAGAATAATAAATTAAAGTTGGCAGAGAAAAATGGAATTACTCACCTGGTGGTCTGAAAAGCCTAATTCTTCCTCTTCTTCTATGTTCGCCTGGAATGTTGTTTTAGACATAATTACTTTGTGCTTGTTTACAGCAGAGCTGCAATATTTGAACCTTTCGACACATCAGACTTCTTCAGGCATTTGTTGACCGGGTTACCTTCCAGGAAAAAGCCTAATTCCACTCAAAGTACTCTCTTTGGGACTGTACTCACTTCTCCCAGTGGTGCTGCAGTTGTTGGAAGCACTTCTGGTAAACCTCTTTGGGAATGGAGTACAGCATGGCTGTTGTGCTCCACATGTCTTCTCAGACTCATAATGGTCTCTGTCAGCTGCATTTTCTGCTTGCAGAACAGCCGACAATCATAAGGAGTCATGTCAGGAGGGTAAGGAGCCTGACGAACCAGAGAAATATTGTGTTTGGCCCAGGAAGTCTGAATCTGATGCAAAAATAATGAACGAATGGACTTCTGGGTAACTTGACAGCTCCAGCATAACTCGCCCATCCATTCTTTGCACCTGAGTAAGACTTTCTTGGCAGATTTCTAGCACAGACGGGTCTACAAAATATGGAGCTAGCACCATAAACCTGGGTGCTGCATTAACGAGCAAGCTTGCCCGGTAGCCAAGGATTTGAATGTGCATTGAGACATTTTGAAAAAAATCATTGAAATGGGATCCCAAGTTGACCCAATCTAAAATGGGCATCAGAAAATATCTTAGGAAGTAAAAACGGATATTAATCACATCACCCCTTGAGTGCCGAATGGTCAATACAAATATGAGGCTATCACCATATGTCCAATATGTTTCAAGGCTTGTAACAGGTCCTTTATTTACCATATACATAACATGCCTCAAGACATGGAAAAGTGTCGTTTACTTTACAACTGGGGATTGAACCAGGAACACTGAAGGTAGGTTAGTGCACCAACAACAGTGGTATATTCTGTGATTGCTATATACACAAATGTGGGTGGCGCGATAGGGGTTTCCCCCATGAAAGGAGAAGGCGTCCCTTTCCTTCCACTACTAGCATACGGGGCAAAGTTGATCAAAGTGGAGTACCTGTTTACCCCCATGAAAGGAGAAGGCACCTCCTTCCTTCCAATAGCCTATGGGACACTGTTGATCCAAGTGGAGTACCTGTTTATTCCCCATGAAAGGAGAAGGCACCCCCTTCCTTCCAACAGCCTATGGGACACTGTTGATCCAAGTGGGGTACCTGTTTATTCCCCATGAAAGAAGAAGGTACCTCGTTCCTTCCATAGCCTACGAGACAAAGTTGGGAGAGCTAAGTGGTCTCGAGGTATGGTGTCCGCCTCGAGCGCTGGAGGTCCCGGGTTCAAGTCTCGGTCAGGACCGGGATTTTTTTAATGTGGACTTCTAGTAACAAAATTTCCCCTGGTCTCTGGGTAGCGAGATCGGATGCCCGTGTGTATTGTTGCACACGTATAACATTCCTTGGCAGTTGGAAATAAAAAACGAGTAGCCTAACGGCGCTGCCTGGGCAAAATTTAAGTTTAAAATCTACCCTAAGTATATCAGAATTCTCGTAGGTGCTACGGAGTTTGTGCACTGAGCTGAGTTTCTCCGGACTCAGGCTTGAGTTAGGAGTAGAACGGAGCACTTATGGGTTACACCCATGTGCCGTGATGTTGATCCATCGACTAAACTAAACAAAGTTGATCAAAGTGGAGTACCTGTTTATCCCCCATGAAAGGAGAAGGGCGCCTCCGTTTTCCCACAAGCTTACGAGACACAGCTGATCAAAGTGGAGTACCTGTTTACCCATCAAATGCGTTGCTTATTTGTCAACGAATACCTTTCACTCAAGAAAACAAAAAACATGACATCCTAATCTTGTGTTACCTCTGTGGACTGCTCTCATTAACAGTGTCAGGCCACTGCTGTCTGCCTGCTCAAGGTCCAGTTTATGCTCATTTGATCTGACCTGCTTGATAGCTCGCTTGACTACCTCAGCTTTGCTAAGGTTCACCGCTTGCAGAAGGTCAGCTGTTGAAAAATAATTTCCTTTAAAAAACCCACGTTGAAAAGTATCATTTATAAAGGAAAAATAAAAACAACATTTGCCAAACAAGATGAAGTTGTATTTAAATATAAAAGGTTAAAGGCAAGAAAGTTGACCATTCGCACCAGGTTCTACACCATCTGGCTTGGTCTATCTCTGCATATATTTTTTTTGGTGTGGGTTGCATATCCCTTACAGAACGTTGCAGTCAACACCAGCATTTTTCAGCTGCTGTTGGATGTACTAGGCTAGATTACGCTCAGTAATTTGCAATTGCTTTCTGAGCGACCTGCTCACATACCCCATAAGTTACCGACGCGGCGAGAACAGCTACCAATTCTCGCGCACATCACGAGAATATACGGGGTTACAGAGAAAGACGCTAACTCCTAGGCCAGAGAGACCGGCATCTCTGCATAATGGCAAACTATATACAGAAAGCATCCTAAAATCACAGCTCTTTAGCTGCAACGATGACCTATAGGATTAAGTGTGTTTATCGTGGTGAAATGGAGTTCGGACCGTGCAATGGATTTCGTGCACACGCGCCCGGACTCCCTTCGGCGTATCATCGGCGCCCGGTGGCGATAGTTAAGTCTAACATGATGACCAGACGACCGACAAGAACACGGCGTGGTAAGAGGGCGGGCACATGCAGAAGGCGTTTAAAATGTGACAGATTGGGCATCGGACACGTTCGAGTACTGTACTGGAACTGTGCATCATTTAGTCAACGCCGACCCATTCTTGAAAAACTACTGTACGGAAACGATATTGTAGTCTTACAAGAAACACAGCTCGGCGACGGAACAGTCAATGTCGCGGGATTTCAGGGATTCTTTAACAGGCAACACCTCGGACAGGCCATTCTGGTCCGCGACAACATACTAGTGTCTGAGATCGATATGTCTTCCTGGAACAGTGATGCCCTGCAAGTGCAGGCATTAAGAATAATGACACCAGTGCAGCTTGTAATCGTGAACGTGTATGCGCGAAATGGGAAGGTCGACGTGCGACAATGGCAGAGTTTGTTCGATAAGGATGAAAGGCATATCATCTACTGTGGGGACTTCAATGCCAGAGGCAGTCAATGGGGGAATTGCATCACCAATAGACAGGGGGTAGATCTGGAGGACGCCCTGGTATCTGCTGCCCTAATCTGTCTGAATGATGGGAAGGTCACTAGAATAGCCACTTGACCAGGTGACTCTGACAGAGTCATTGACTTGGCTCTGGTGTCGCCCACCATCGCACCAAGATGCCGGTGGAGCACACTGGGATACCACGATAGTGACCACTACCCTTGTGTCATCCTGATCAAGAAAGACAAGGGCCATGAGTCAAAGAAACAAGACAAATGCCTTCCCGTACGACAACACTGGTCAAGACGCCATAAGCAAGATCAGAAGAAGAAAACTAACTTCCTCCCGCAGGAGACAAGAAAGATGGTTGCAGCCACCATGGTGGAATGGAGAGGTCGAGAAGGCATGGCTGGGAAAGAGGCAGGCTGTCAAAGACTGGCAAAAGGCCAGGAAGGCTAACATGCCACAGGTTGAATTGGCGAACTTGAAGACTGAGGTCGATAGGACGACTTTTTTCAAATTCTGCGCCAAACAGGCCAAGGCTGAGAAATGGGACGAGTTCTGCAGGAAGGTGTGCTCCGAGGGATCTCTTACGACATTCTGGCGCCTCCACAAGAACATGAACGGTGCTGCACAACGTAGGGGTATTCCAGACTTTCAAGGCACAGACCTCGCATGGAAAAAGTCGGATGCGGATAAAGGTAAGGCCCTTCTTGCACGCTACATAGAACAGACTGACCAGAAAGACGAGCCCGCCAGACAGAGGACCACGACGACACTCTCTCAGTTGTGCGAGGGGGTCGGGACAGACGAAGAATGGACAATCACAGCTGAGATATTGCGTGCGATGCTCAAGAAATCACCTAACACCGCCCCAGGCCCAGGACGGCATCCGATATGGTGACCTACTGGTGATATCAGATGATGACATGGAAGAACTGGCCAGAGAATTCAACACCAGTATCCAGAGGGGTCAGGTCAAAGAAGAATGGCTACACAGCTACTTGCTGCCGCTGCCAAAACCGAACAAAGACCATTCCAAGATAAGCGGCTACAGAATCATTACAATGCAGAATACTGTTGGCAAGCTACTGGAGAAAATTGTAGCACACAGACTTGCTTGGGACTTGGAACAGCTCGGCTGCTTCCCGCCCACACTTGGAGGATACAGACACAACAAAGAGTCATGGCTGAATGCGGCAGTCTTTGCTCAAGATGTTTACGAACGATTTCAGGTCAGAGAAGACACATGTGCGGCCGCCATAGACTTAGCGGACGCATATAACAGAGTATCTTTCGAGCACTTGACGCAAACCCTCCTCAGACTGAAAGTGCACCCTCACCTTGTACGATGGATAGCTGCAGTTCTGCTCCAAAGGAAGGTGGTGCTAAGATGCGGGAGTTGGTCTTCTGAGCCGATAACGATATGTCCAGGATTGCCGCAGGGTTCACCACTGTCACCAGTACTATTCAACGTGTATACGGTGCCGATCACTGAACAACAGTTGGACGGGAGGGGTAGGACTCTGTCATTCGTTGACGACATCCTCGTGTATCGACAGGGTCGAGATAGACAGGCGGTTGCCAATGATATGCAGGGCGAACTAGATCGAATTTCCTCATGGTGTGCTGATGCCGATTGCCCTTGTCAACCCTGCAAAGGCAACGGTTACATGGTTCTCACTAAACAACCATATTGTGAAAACAGACCTGCCGGCAGTAAGAATGGATGGGAGCAGTTTGAGTAGAACCCAGTCAATGACATATCTTGGCGTGAGGCTTGATCGTAGCCTGTCCTTCAGAGATCATGTCGATTATGTCATAACGAAGGCTCGAAAAGGTTTGTCAGCAATGAGAGTCATGGCGACTGCCAATATCGAGCAAAGACTGCTAATACTTCTGTTCCAAGGACTTGTACTTTCACGCATCGAGTATGCCCTGGCCATCCTCACTGTCAGCCCTACACAGATTGGAAGACTCGAAAAGGTACAAAACGAAGCCATGCGCATCATTTTGGGCTGCACGAGAGACACCAGCTGTGTAGCAATGAGATACCTCCTTGACTTCCCGACAATGGAACACAGGATCAAGATCTGGAGAGCTCGTGCATACTTAAAAATAAGTGCAGATGAGCAGCACCCTCTGCATGACGCTATATTCAGAGAAAAGGGTGACAGGCTAAAGAGGGGCAAATCATGGATGGGTCGGGCGGAAGATGTCGTCAGACAGGTCTGCAGTCTTACCAGTATCAACCCCGGCAAGGAATGGGTGCCGGTGCCTCCAGCCTTTAAGTGCACTTTCTCCTGCATTATCACACTCGACAGACGGTGCAGAGAGCAGAACCCTGCCGCTGTCAATGCAGAGGTTAACGCGCTCATCTATGAACACTCAGATAGCCCCGAAGTGCTCATCTATACAGATGGATCTGTTGTAAAGCAGCAGAGAAGTGCATGGGCATTTACAGCCCGTTCAGCGGGCCGAACCGTTCAAGAATCCAGTGGTGCCCACTCTATGACCACGAGCAGCATGATGATGGAGGTGATGGCAGTTACACAGGCTTTCATATGGCTGGAATCACAGCATTATACCAACGTGTGTGTACTAAGTGATTCAATGAGCATGATTCAGAAGGTCGAAGCTGGATCTGTACGTAGACAGTGGACTGAATCGCTGCGGAAGTCTGTTGTCCGTAAAGTCACCTTCATCTTCGTCCCGGGACATGCGGGAGTCGAGGGAAATGAACGAGCTGACAAACTGGCTGGCTCTGCACCCCCTGTAGATGGCCAGCCCATGGATCGTGCCGATGTTATTAACGTCCTTAAAGATTTGGCGAGAACAGAGGATTTTGACGTCAGTGATTCCACATCGCTGTCCAGGATGAAAGACCTGGGAGTAAGAATCGGCACAGCCAGACGCGAGAGGTACATCGGGAAAACAAAGTGCCTCGTCAACCAACACAGAACTGGCACTATTAGCCACCGGACGCTGATGCATATGCTGGGGGGAGGATCTGAGCACCTATGGACATGTCCGGAGTGCAACGAAGATACCCCAACTGATAACCTATAGGAGTCTCTGGAAAAAATACGCTCGTGGTCTCAATAACACAACCCAAGAACAAACCCACAACCCTCACAGCCCAAGGCAGACAGCTTAACACTTCATTGTGGAGACCCCCTAAATCTATATAAACATATATTTCCAACAGCAGAAGATAACTCTGGTTCAGCACAGCTGCAGTTCTTGATTGCAATGAGTTGTCTTTACACAGCTGCCAAACTATGATGCATCTTTGATATGGAAACAATGTTTAGTTTAGACAGCCACCAAACTAGGATGCACCTTTGATATAGAAACAATGTTTAGGTTTTACATCTAGCAATCTATAGTTCACTTTGATATAAAAACAATGTTCATACAGCTAGCAAACTATGATTTTTTTTTTCCTCAGAAAAGAAAACAACTTCAACAAGGGTTGTCAAACTATGATTTTTCCTCAGACAAGGAAACAACTTCAACCAGTACAGTTGTCAAACCATGATTTTTCCTCAGACAAGAAAACAACTTCAACCATATAGTTGTCAAACTATGATTTTTCCTCAGACAAGAAAACAACTTCAACCATATAGTTGTCAAACTATGATTTTCCTGTAACTCATATTAATCACCAGACCGACAAAGTGATTTTTATTTGATTCAAAATGCCTTGTTTAAAGACCATGACCTAGAACATGAAGGAAGCAGCTGAGTCACTACAGTTGTCAAACTTTTACAAGGAAACAGTTTAATCACTATAGCTGTGATACTTTTTACAAGAAACCAGTTTAACCACTACAGATATCATAATTTTACAATGTAGCAGTTTAATCACTACCGTTGGCATGCTTTTACCAGGAAACATTGAATCACTACAGCTGTGTTACTTTTACAATTAGACATGGTTTAGTCAATACAGCTGTCATAGTTTTACCAGGAAACATTGAATCACTACAGCTGTGTTACTCTAACAAGGAAACACAGTAAAGCCACTACAAATGTCACTTTTATCAGGAAACAATCACTTCAGTTGTGATACTTTTACAAGAAAATAGTTTAACCACTATAGATATAATTTTACAAGTAAGCAGTTTAATCACTACAGCTGGCATACTTTTACAATTAGACATGGTTTAGTCACTACAGCTGTCATAGTTTTACCAGGAAACATTTAATCACCACAGCTGTGATACTTTTGCAAGGAAACAGTTTAGTCACCATGGCTGTGATACTTTTATTAGGAAACACAGTTTATTAGTCAGTACAGTTGTCATACTTTCAAAAGGAAGCAGTTTAATCACCACAACTGTGAAAATATTAATAGCAATGGCCCAGTATATTTGGCACTTCATTATCATATGGCTGTCCATGTTATAAGTCCACAATCATCAACGAGTATAGCACATACAATTAAGAAAATTACTTACCGTTTGAAATAAAACAAGTGTCTTTTCTACTGTAATGTTCCTCTCCCTGCAAAACAAATAAATCAGATCCATCAAGATCAAGCTACTCAACCCATAGATTGGTTCTGAAGCTTCATATATGTTTCAGCAATGGTGCCTGCATTGTTGTTG
Source organism: Cepaea nemoralis (assembly GCA_014155875.1). NCBI lineage: Eukaryota > Metazoa > Mollusca > Gastropoda > Stylommatophora > Helicidae > Cepaea > Cepaea nemoralis. The sequence goes on from JACEFZ010016282.1 coordinate 122,435, forward strand.
TTGATTTCAGTATTGCATATTGTCAAAAATTGCCATCCTACACTGACATCACAGCTCTTGGGACATGCCCATATGGGCTCAATCTCCTTCAGAAAATAAAGTGTATGGACACATAGTTACAGTGGTCCATATGGGTTCCATCTCCTTCAGAAAATAAAGTGTATGGACACATAGTTACAGTGGTCCATATGGGCTCCATCTCCTTCAGGAGATGTCAAAGTGTATGGACACATAGTTACAGTGGTCCATATGGGCTCCATCTCCTTCAGATGATGTCAAAGTGTATGGACACATAGTTACTGTGGATCATATGGGCTCCATCTCCTTCAGATGATGCCACAGTGTATGGACACAGTTACAGTGGTCCATATGGGGTCAATCTCCTTCAGATGATGTCAAAGTGTATGGACACAGTTACAGCGGTCCATATGGGCTCCATATCCTTCAGATGATGTAACAGTGTATGGACACATAGTTACAGTGGTCCATATGGGCTCCATCTCCTTCAGATGATGTCAAAGTGTATGGACACATAGTTACTGTGGATCATATGGGGTCAATCTCCTTCAGATGATGCCAAAGTGTATGGACACAGTTACAGTGGTCCATATGGGCTCCATCTCCTTCAGATGATGTCAAAGTGTATGGACACATAGTTACTGTGGTCCATATGGGGTCAATCTCCTTTAGATGATGTCAAAGTGTATGGACAAACAGTTACAGTGGTCCATATGTGCTCCATCTCCTTCAGATGATGTCAAAGTGTATGGACACAGTTACAGAGTGGTCCATATGTGTTCCATCTCATATTGTTCCATCTCCTTCAGAAGTCAAAGTGTATGGACACATAGTTACAGAGTGGTCCATATGTGCTCCATCTCCTTCAGATGATGTCAAAGTGTATGGACACATAGTTACAGAGTTGTCCATATGTGTTCCATCTCCTTCAGATGGTGTCAAAGTGTATGGACACATAGTTGCAGTGGTTCATATGTACTCCATCTCCTTCAGATGATGCCAAAATTGCAGCATATCACCAGAAGAAGTAAAACAGAGAAATTAGCCTTATGTGGGGGGAATACTAAACATGAGAGGCACAGGAGGACAGAAAAATATGTGCATGTGGAAAACTTAAGCAGCTGGGCTACAAATAAAAACACAATTAACACAAACTTCTTTCAATAACTGACAGAATTAAGTCATGATTGTCGATGTCTGCTCCATACCAGACACGGGGAGAAGAGGAAGAGATAGATCTAACAGAAATAGGGTAAGTTGTCTCAGGAGATACTTTCAACACTCAGGGTAGTTAGTTACAATCCTGCCGAGGTGCACAGGTAATTGTACAAACCTGTAGTGATACATTCCAGACAGCGCTATGCATAACTTCCCATTACAGATTATATAACCAGGACAACACACAAGGCTCCACTCACATCAGCATTTTAAATGAAGCTGTCAAGTTTTTCAATCACACAAACTTACCTGCTCAACAAAATCCTCCAGCTCATCACAGGTCAAAGTGACAATCCTTTCATTTAGTTCACAATCTGTAATAATAGTTTACACAGAAATATAACCAAAACAAAAAATGTATAACTTCTTATTTGAACATCTGAAAGTTCTGACAACCAAAAATAGATGTTTTCACTCTCCATCTACACAAGAAAACTCACTGTCAATGTCAAAAATACCTGAAACAAGACAAGCTCAACCCATACGCCATAAAGATGAGAGGTCCGTTGCATTAAGATAGTCGGTTCATTGTTGTGAATCCAGACACTGATAACTTTGGTGAGTTGACGTACAGGGACCCTGAAATGGTCTTGCATCCAACGGAGTGATGCTGATGTTCAGATTTACTTCCTAGCTCAGTACAATCTCCACCGAGACTGCTGTAGCGTTCTCTATCCCCTCTCCAAGCCAGAAACCAGTGGATGTGCAAGGCTGCTACTGAAACTTCTTGACTCCAGAGAGGCACTGTGTCTTTTGAACATCCACCAGACTAGAGGCCCAATTTGTTAATTTTTTTGTTTTTTGTGTGTGCATATCCTTTACAGGACATCGCTGTCAACACCAGCTGTATGTTGATTTCTTGGCAAGATTACGCTCAGTAGTTTGCCATTGCTTTCTGAGCGGCCTGCTCACATACCCCTAAGTTACCGATGCGATTCGAACCACTGCTGATTCTCACCGTCATCACATTACCGACGAGAGTATACGAGATTACGGAGAAAAGTCATAATCTCTAAGCCACGAAGCCGGCAATTTGTGAATAGGCTACACAATAAAGACTTACTTCAGAATCATGAAAAGTATGAGAACTGGACCGAGTCTTGCAACCATACTGGCCCATTGCCGTAAGATAACTTTCACATATTATAAACATATATGTATTCTGTAGCAAAACTAGGTAAAGTATTTAACGTGCTAAAATGCAAATAGCAGATGCACGACAGTTAGACTCATGGATTCTATGAATTAGGATTAATGTCATTTAACCAAAAAGTACCCGAATTCTTTTTAACAAATACTATGTCCTGTCACAAAGACCCTCAAGCTGTCTGCCTGTAACTTCATGCTGGTTGACCCCAGCCTCTTCTGCCAGGAACCATGCCTGTACTTTCCAAGCCACTGTGATGTTTAATATGGCCATAACTCAAATGTAAGCATTAAATAGTATAAATAAAGCCTGGAGAAAACAGAACCACTACAAAATGCAAACACCTCAGGTTAAATCACTCATCTCATCTTATTCCTCTTGTACCTTGCGACGTCGAGGTCAATCATAAACAGCGGGAAAATGCCCGTTTATGGGCTTCATATAATCGAGATTCTCATGGACTCTTATCATTTACATGACCGACCTCTTCTTCTGGTTCCACTTAGTCTGTACATCACTGCTTGTAGTGGTATACTGTAGTTGGTAGCCTAGTTATTATGTGGCCAAACTATTTCACTTGCTGTTAATAGTCTTTTTTTGTCATTGGTCGGGTTTGCCATTCGTAGCATAGAGTTAGTAGAAAGATTGTGGTTGTAAATTGCTTTTTTAATATCTATTGATATGTGTTGTTCATTAGTATTGGTGCCATTTGTTCAATGATTTGGTTTGCCTTATTGAACCTATTCTCGATCTCTTCTGGTTTGCCATTTGATATTATACTTCTTAAGTACTTGAAGCTCTTTACTCATTTCTGGAGGTTTTCTTATTTGAAGAATCTTAGTTGTTTTTTTTCATTCTTTCTTCTATGGTTAATGTCATTACCTTTGTTTTATTGATGTTAATTTTCATGATAGGTGAATCATTTACCAGAATCTTAATTCAAAGAGACATGACATCTTCTGATTGAATGCTGGATCCTGAGGCTAGTTTCGTGCTCCTAGAAAAGACATCTAGTTAGTCAGTCGACAGATCATCCTCATTGCACATCAAACCATAAGTGCTCAGATCCCCTCCTCAGTAAATCCTGCAGCAGCTCACAACACCAGTTCTGTGTTGGTTTACTAATCTTCTTCAGCTTCCTGCATAGTGTTCTTGTTTGGTCACATCTCTTTTAACTTGCTGTTCTCGCTGTCTGACCATGGTTGTAGATTCATAGTCATCACATGGTTCTTCCAAAAGTCTTAATTCTTGTACAGCATTCAGTTGTTCAGCCTGGTCCATGGCTCGTCCGCCCTTCACAGCAGCCTTACCTGCAAGCCTGTCAGCCTGCTCATTTCCTTGTTCACCCACATGCCCTGGGACATCTTCAAAGACATCTTCAAACTGTCAACCCTCCTTATGACAGGTTACAATGTTACCATTCTTTGCTTCCCTTGTGGGCCTCGGCAACACATTGGTAACTTATGGATATATCTGTGTTCAATTGTGAGAGTGAGCCTATATGCACCTCAAAACTTTGTGCTGGGAAATGTTCAGAAACAGATATGAAAACTGAACAGCATAGATTGATGGAGTCTTTCTGTAACTCAAGAACAGTTGAACATTTTCAAACAACGTATTTCTTTCGTGAATTTAAACATACAAGCCACAAACAATAGGTTCCATGATTATTGCCTGGCACATTTAGCTGTATCTTGTCATACAGAAGAATTAGATATCATATGAAGTGAATGGGTGAATCATATTAACATAACATATACCAGTATGGGTGGAAAAGAGAGCTCATTAGCCTTCAGAAAACCCCGTGCGGTCGACAGGCTATAGAAGTCCAAACTCTGCCAACTATAAAGAATTGCTAAACTGCTCCCATAAAGTTAACAAAGAAAAGGCATTTCATATACCGTGTTCAATGAAAAATAAACGATTACTCAAATATACTGAGGTCATAGCAATTTGGCATCTAAAACCAGGGTTGTGCCGACAGAAAGATTTCACAATGACGGCAATTGTCATGGGGATAACATTTCTCCATTATAAGAGTATCAGAGACTATGTGTATTATGTACTTCAGCCAAAATATGATGCATCTATTTGCTTCATATGACACAGAATTCTGCAGGTTAGCGTTTAACATAAAGTCTGCTACAGGGGCTGAATGGCATGGTCAGCTGCAATGGCTTAGATGTATGGTGCCAGTCTCTGACTCAACAACAGTTTTATATGCATCAAAAAGAGGAGGGAATGACTCTGATATGTGATGCTGGCCTCTGACACAAGAACAGCTTGATGTCTATCAGAAAGTGTGTTAGAGAGGAGGTAATGACTTAGATGTACGAAGGGGCTTCAAATTAAAACCTTAAAAGTGTGATAGAATTACAATAAACATGACATTGTCTTGCCACATGTCAATATTGTTGTGAAGGATGTCAAGAGTGTTAAGCATGTGACATCGTGGTGCAAATGAACACGAAAGTTTAAAGATGACCGCCCCGCTTATGACATGCACCAAATTTCAAATCTTCAATGTTTTTTTTGGATAAATATGTTCTGAAAAAGTACAGAACAAATTATTCATTTTTCGATGTAGTCACCATTGCATTCAATGCAAGCACTCCAGCACAGATAAAATGCTTGGATTCTTGTAGAAAAAAAACTATCTTGGTTGCGTGTGTAACCACTCATGAATCACCTACTGTATCTCTTCATCAGGCTGAAAAGCCTTTCCTCCCAATGACTCTTTGAGTTGTCCAAATAAGTAGAAATCACTTGAGGCTAGTTCTTGACAAGCATCATTGCATCATCATTTCAATTCTGGAGTAAGCTGTTGTGGCACCCACCTTGCAGATACTTTGCAATATTGTAGCACATCATGGATGATATGGTGTGCTGAACAGTGAACTTCTGTCACAGAAATCACAAAGTTTTGAAATGTTTATACATATATCATCGATGTGAGTTGTTTTGCACTGTTTTATCAAGCCTGTGGCTCAGTACACCAGACTATGACAAGCATTCTTTCAGGTTTTCTTTTCCCTAGCCTTTGACTGTCCCCAGTCTACCTGCAAGGTAATCTAACTTCAGGCAAATGAAAGAAGAAAAAGGACATCAATTCAAAGGTAATCAATTTTAAAAATGAAACCTTGTAACAGAAACAATATTTCTTTGAAGCATAAATCAAGGAAGTACAACTTACCTCGTGAGTTGGGAGAAGGAAGTTTCTCTAGTGGCTGGGAAACATCACTGCTGCGTTTTCTGACCGCAGACCCCTCTAAATCCTCCATGAGTGTTCTTGCCTGTCTGGGATGAGACCTAACATGGCTGCTAGCAAGACCACCAGAATGTGTGGTCGGAACATCCATATCATTAGTAACCTTGAGCTGAGTTGCCAATCCACCAGTCTTCATACTGGAGTTGCCAAAATTTTCTTTTCCAGAAGAAGGGCTGTTAGATGCCTGAGTAAACGATCCCTCTTCATATCCCTCTCTTGTAGTAGTAGAATGAATCTCTCCAGAATCTTGTTCTAAAAACATAAAAGCACCATTGTTTTCACTGAACAGTCCAGGTCTTTCTGCTTCCATATAACTTTTCCTTCCTTGCGATGAATATCCTTCTAGAGACTTCTGTGGAATCAAGGAGCCTGGAGCACCTGTTCCACTTGTGCTTGCCACGTTTGATGTATCTATTATGTCTGCCTGCTTGGCTATTCTAAAGAATGAATCGCTGACAGCCTCTCTACTTAACGATGGCCCGCCAAAAGTTGTATCATCAAAACTGGAATCAGAGCTATCAGTATGGGAGGAAGAATATAACAGCCGCCGATCCCGTGCTGATGAATGTGACTGTGAACCAGACTTATTTCTATACTTATGCTCTGATGATAGGCGGCCAACTGACTTATGGTCCTTTCTGGAACTTGACGATGCAGTTGACGGAGATGAACTATCACCTCGTCTGGACGAAGAACTTGACTGGAAGGACGCACCCATTAGCGAGCCACTGGGTTTGTTTCCAGCAGTTGATGCTTTGCTTGATGTTGATGTGCTCTTTGTTTCTGATGCAGAAGGTGCACCAGAGGTATTCTGATCTCTGTGTTCTGTAGCAACACAAGCACCTTCCATCTCCTCACCCTCACTGCTGCACATCATACTGTCACCTTCAGCTGTGTCCAGGTTTTCATTCTCTACGTGAACTCTATCACTCCCGTCACCATTATTCTCATCTTCCGCTGCCGTATTCTCAATCTCAACATCACTGCCACCATCAGCTGGTATCACCCCACCAAACTTTCTCTGGCCGTTTTTCATATTCCTTCTGCGGTTAGATTTGCAGTCCGACCTATTACAAGCTCCGTTCCATAAACATTCTGCGTCGTGGGATCGCTCCACAGCCCCGCTAGCCTCTGACTGGGTATCTAAAGCTGACCGCATGTGAGAGAGAACCTTGTGTATCTGTGAGCCATCTGGCGGTGACCCCCCAGATGTACCCCCACAGGTATCAAACGATGCCCCAGCAAGCAGGTCACAGCCACTAGCACCAACACTAACCATGGGTGAACCTGTCGAGCTGGCTCCATCTGCAAGTGAACCACAGGATTCAAATTTAGTACGAGCCAAAATAGAGGTCAGGAACACAGTTCATACTTCTGTCATAATTTATAAGTAATTATGATAGATGGATGGGCCTCTCTTATATGTGTGCATGCTCGCGGGTGCATGTGTTGGTGAAGTATAATTTAACTGGAGAGGAGGAGAGGGGAATAGGACGAGGAAGAACAAGTGGGGGGAAAATGTAAATGTTTTTATATTAAAAGATGATGACTACACCGTAGGTGGGTTCAAGATATCATAAATAATTTACACATGACCGCAACAGCAGTAGGACACCTGGCTTACAACAGCCAAAAATTTCAAAAAAGCAAAGACAAGTCAATGGATAATATTATAAATTAATCAAAATAATAATTATTTTTTACAATAAAAAACTGAAGCTATGGTGGCATTGTGGTTTGTTAGCTTGATTGCCATGACAGCAGTCTGTGTTCAATTCCCAGCAGAGGCTGACTTACCAGACAATTCAAACTACTGAACATAAAACTTGCCAAGACATAGACAACAGCAGTAAAAATGCTGGCGTTGACAGCGATGTCCTGTAAATAGGATATGCAATAAAAAAAAAAAACAGACAATTATGGGAATTGTTTGGTGCGGTAAAGTGGTGTCATGACCTAGAATATGTGAAGACCTAACACCTCACATTCCAACGGCAGTACCTGGCATGGAATCATCTCCTCCTATATATAAAATGTGTAAGAACAAATTATAAACACATCTATCACACATCTGAATATCATGAGAAATGTTCTGTTCACAAACTGAGCAGATTGTCACATGTGAAGAATGGATTTTAAGGCATCTTTCTGCCAGAAATATGAAAAAAGGTAAAGGACCTTTGTACACACATTGAGGTGCATTTGGTATATGGTGCTGGCGCCATCTTTTTATGCACCAATCAGCACTCAATGTGTGATGTGGTCAATGTCTTTACTTCACAGGACATATCTTCATACCCCTTTTAGACTGAGTCGACATAGCAGTCAAGGAAAGTCTGCCTCCATGAGGATTCCACCACATTACCATTGGGCCGGCAGGAGACAGCTGCATTCAATTAGGTAAGCACTATGAATTCAGTTAGGAAAGTTCTATATCAGAAACAAAATCTGGCACCAAAATGACCTCTCACTCACAAACATAAAAACAACATACTATGTCTCTCTCACAGACTCACCAGTCGCACGCATGGACACATCTTCAGAGTGACGACAAGTTTTTGTATGTGACTTCCTGCTACGTACATCCTCATAAAAAAACCTGGAGTCATCTAAACGTGTGGTCTCCGTCGTGACAGTCAGCATGGTTTCCGATGACACAATCATGACACCAGTTTGATTCCCATCAGAAAAACCTTCATCGGCACTGTCATCAGACTCTGAAGATTCTTCAGTTTCTCCCACTGTGAAGTAAGCCAGCAATCCCTTCATATAAGTAACAGTCTAATGGTTGTACATTTGTTGGGGTGAAAGTCAGACATTTAATGCAGATTTGGAGCAAAGAATTAATACTTCTAATTCAAATATGGGAGCTGTGGTTAGAGTGTTTGCCTGATAAGCTGGTGGTCTAGGGTCAATTCCTAACAGTGGCAGGATAATTTTTCTGAATTCTACCAAGCCTCCATAAAAGTGGATCATCATCAAGTGCTATACCAGCTGGCGTAGGTGTTCATAACTCTCCACAGATTTTGGTCTTTGGTTTTCTGGATCAACTCTGCTGATATTCCTCCATGCCACCATCTCAATCCATCGAGCATCATTTCTCTAGGTCTGTTTCTCTTCTCCTCAGTCATTCCAGTTGTCACAATGTTCTCCAATGTCTCTCTTCTCATCACATGACCAAAGAAAGCTGCTCGTCTCTTACTTATTGTTGTATGTACTGGTCTAGTTTCATTAGCCTCTTTCAGGCAATAGTTGTTAGCTACTTTGGCAGTCTAAGGAATTGCAACATTCGTCTTAGGAACTACATCTCTGTTGCTTCTAAGTTCTTCCTAATTTGTTCATTTACATCCCAAGATTCACTGTCTGTTATACTGCAAAAGAATGTTCTATATAGTACTTCAGCACTTTCTTTCTTACATTCAATGACTGTATGACTTATTGCATAAGATACTCTTTATTTTCTGAAATGCGGCTTTTACCTGCCCTATTCTTAATCTCTACAGTGCATCTTCCATCCGATGTTATAAATGCCCCAAGGTATTTACAATGTGGATACCAGATAATGTTTAAAATATTCTGGGAATTGTTGTGGAAGGAAAGGCAGCAATGAAGGGAACTGATCACTTCACCTGATGTTGTGGCCTAGAATATGTGAAGATCTAACACTTGATAATCCAACAGCAATACATGTCAAAGAACTACCTTCACTTTAAACATTAGAGACAGTTTCTGTGCATGCTGTATAGAACATAAAGTAGGAGCTTTTTCACACTATGTGAGGTGTATGGGGCACATGATGCCAGCACCTATTTTATTTTTATACAGCAGCTGAAAGGTGATGGGTCAATATCTGGTATCCATTTTAGGCTGGACTGACCTGGAAGCCCAGGTTAATTTTAAACACCTGCCTTAATATGAATTTAAACCAATGACCACTGGGTGGCAGGCCAGCATGCTGGCCGCTATGCTACTGCAGCTCCAATTTTGTGTCCAGAGCATGTAGCATTTGTCTCTGTTAAAGAATACATAAATATATATATATAGACACTATGAGAAACCTCTCTTGTCAGCAGCGTAAACAATATAAAACACAAAGTAATGCAGCTTTACAGAACAGAATTACGAAACAATCGAAGGACGATGTGGCGACTAGCCTTCATCAGCAAACAAATACATACACAAAACACAATATATAGTACAGAAGAAGATCCTCCGATGACTACATTAAGGCATAAGGACGGGATGAGAAGAATGAAAAAATGAGAGCAATGAAGAGAAAATGAACATCTGATAAAAAGTTTTCTACTTATCTCAGAATCCCCGACTGCAACACAGTATTACAGATTCTGAGATGAGTGGCAACATTGTTTTCAAACTTTCATTTTCTCTTCTTTACTCTTATTTTTTTATTCTTCTCATCTCATCCTTAGCCTTAATTAGTCCCAAGGGGGCTTCTCCTGACTATATGTTGTGCTTTGTGTATGTATTTGTTTGCTGATGAAGGCTAGTCGCCGCAATTTCCTGTATTGTTTTGTGATTCTGTTCTGTAAAACTGCAGTACTTTGTTTATTTTTATTGTTTATATTTTTAAGCTTTACCATTTTCCCCTAAATTTTTTCAGCAGTGAAAATCAAACATGTGCCTGGTGTCGTGACACTGGTAGAATTCCCTTTACAAAAGCTGCCCTCAAGGGTGTAGTTTGGGTAGGCGTCTGTCTGGTACGCGACACATGACCAAACCATGTTACTAGCTATCTCCTTAATGACAAATATTAGCCAACTGTCTTTTGACATCATTTCTTATTTTGGGTTTCCCTTTTGTTGTTAGGTCCCCTCAGGGGGAAGCAGTGGAGCAATGGAACGGTGATATACTGAATGCCATTACAGAAACATGGCAATTAAACAAAGAGACAACTGCGAACCTGCCACCTTGACCAGACTGCAAGAACATCAAATCAAAAGGATTTAAAACCAGACAATAGCGTCATGCACAAAGCCAAAAAAGAATAGTCAAGCAACACGAACTGGCGTCATCGACTGAAACCTGCTGAAAAAGATACTGAGGAGGGGAACCAGCACTTACGGGCATAATGGTTTTATTGTAATGAGGATATTCTAACGACTAACTTCCTGTTCAGGATTTTTAAACTCTGTTAAATTTGAAATTATAATAAAATCCTCATTGGCACCTTGCCTTCTTGACAGACGATAGTTTGTGCTTTAAAAAGGCATAATAACTTTTACCCTATGGTGGTAGCGAATGTGACTGATAAGGCCAATTTGCGCTGTAAATGTTCGTTCACAAGGGGTGCATGTGAACACGTGGTCATTTCCACCATCATGCACCATCTTACGTCTCACACGCTCTGTGTGTGACTTATCTGCAATAATTTTCTCCTTTGTCTATTCCATTTCTGATGTTTGCCCTCCATGCAACACATTCAGCAGCGACTTGCTCCCAATGTACATTATCAATGCCTGTATCAATCATGTCCCGTTTACACACATCTTTGTATTGTAGTAGAGGCCGACCCCGAGATCTCTTACCCATCTATAATTCACCAAAAAAAGATGTCCTTTGGTATTCTACCATCACCCATCCTCCTAAGATGTCCTATCCATCTAAGTCTATGAAGACTGAACATGGAATAAACCGTTACACACCCCGATCTTTCCAATACTTCAGTATTTGTGATTTTGTCTTGCCACTTAATACCAAGAATTCTTCGCAGACACCGCATATGAAAGCTGTTTAAACATTTCTCTTGGTGTGAGTAAGTTGTCCAGGCTTCACTGCCATAAAGAAGAATACTAAGGACACAGGCTTGATAGACAAGGTGTTTAAGTAAATAAATCACTTTAATTTATTAATGTCAGAAAGAGAGCACTGAAATGTTATATAGAACCTGTTCTATTGTATGGCGGTAAATCTTTAAATGTGAACAAATTAGGAACAGCCTGGAGGCAATGGAGATGTGGTTTCTGAGACAAATATTGAGAATTCCTGAGAGACTAGCAATGATTGCCTGGAAAAGGATCATGAAAGTAGAATATTAGGTATAACTATAAGAAAGAGTCCGTGTTCTTTGGCAATATAATGAGAAGAGACGGAGAAAATCATGATGACTGGAAAGATCATCGGCAGAAGCAGACAGAGAATAGCGCTGGCATGGAGGAATATCATCAGTATAACTGATTCACAGGAGATCTGAGGAGAAACATGAATGGCTAGTACTGGCACTGATTGGGAAGAGGAAGAGAAATAGAAGGGGTGAGGGAAGGAGAAATGTCTTGAAAATTGCCCCCCCCCCCTCCCAATTCCAGATTAATATGTGTGGTTTGTGACATTTCTTTTGCCATAACCCCCCTCCTCCTGGGGCAAAGGCCCTCAGCCAATTTACCCCAAGCCATCCTATCTTTTGCTATCTTCTGCAGCTCTGTCCGTGTCCTCCCCATTATTTATTTCTATCTTGAATTCTCTTCTTCATAAGTTTTTAGGTCTTCCTCTAATTTGTTTCCTCTGTGGATTCCATACAAATGACTTTCTAGTTCCACAAATTGTGTGTGTTTTATTGTCATTATCTTTGTCTTTCCCCATTAAGTTTTAAACCTAATTGTTGTGGTGAGCTCCCTTCCAACGTTTTAGTTTATTTTGCATCTAATTTCATGTGAGATAGGAGGGCAATGTCATCAGCAACGTCCAGTTCATCAAGCTGCTTTGGCAGTATCTACTAAATTCCATTTATTGTTATATTTATTGTTTTCACATACCAGACTATAGTCAAGAATAATGAATGGGGTAAAAGGTAGGTACTCTGGTTCCGGTTTGCCATATTTTACCAGAACTTTTCTTGCGGTTGCGTTTGGTTATTTGTTTTTGTGTCTCTGATATGGGGACGGTAAGCATACTCATGATGTTAAATTCCACGATTATTTCAAGGTTGAGTTAAAACAGATACCGATTACTTGATATAGTTTTTCCCACCCCGTTTTGCGTTATGCATTTCTGGCAAGTCGGGAACCCTTGTTACACTGGAAAACCAGGCTGCCTATTCTAAGTGGTAAGCAAACCCGTAAATACTGTTTTATAAGACGTATTACATTGTTATGCTATGTATTATTATTAAATTATGAAGATCGCATGCTGTAATGTGGTATTTCAATGGCGGGGGATGGCAGTTTTCGTTGTCTTACTCCATTTATTTATTGTTATGGAATATTCAGAGCGATTAACATGATAATGAGTGCATGTGTACATTCAACAACTATTGTATGTATGTGTAAATTTTCATCACTCTTCAAGGACAAGATACTGATAATTTTACATCTTTCCAACAGGACTTCTTTTGTCAAAATGCATCTACGCTGGCGGCCTTCGCGTTGACAAGACAGCACACGCACTGCGTCTGATATCACAGCATGGCGTGGAGAAGTGTATATCTGAGTGTGTGCGTATATATATATATATATATATATATATATCTATTATATATATATAATATATATATATATATATAAAATGGCAGTTATCTGCCTTGAGTTATACAACGACAGTGGTAATGTCCCTTGGCAAAAGTGGAAACAACAGTTGCATATATAGGTAGGGTCACAACAAGCGAAAGGTCAAAATCGTTTTTCTTCTGTCTGTTTTAAATTATAAACTGACACAAACTTTAATATCTCGGCTTAAAAAGGACCTACAGACTTGAATAAGGTACCGTTAGATTTGTTTTTCAAGAGGTATCCAACTATGCAAGCTATATACTTAAAAAGCAATTTAGAAAATGTTACTAAAGTGGCTATAAAAGGCATCCCTGTTTTTACTTAAAATGCCTGTTATTGTTGTTTGGCATTCGCTTTGAATTCAAGCGTAGCCTATACATGCTAGTTCTAGTAGCACTGAACTGATTTTTCCATGTGAATTTGCTTTCCCCATTACCAGTGCTCCTGGCCATTAGACGAACCCACTCTGACTTCTGAGGTACTTGTAATTTACGTCCCCAAGTCAAGGACAAGTCAACATTTTAGTCCATCTGACCAGTGTAGAGATTGAACTCTTTACCTCAGAATCAGCACACCAGATGTTAAAGAACAAACGCTCTTACCCATTCAGCCATGCTGACCTCCAAATGCCTCTGTTAGTTTAGCATCATGTGATCAGTAAATTGTGACATCAAGCTGGTGTTATTGCATCTGTGTTCTAACTCACGAAGAAGACATTCTGTCAGACTGCTGGTTGCCCATCTCTTAATGTTATCTTCCCACTTGTATCATTGTCTACCTCTTTCTCACTTGTCTTCAACTTTACCCTTCAGTCTGGTTTTTATAAGCATGTTAAGTCTTTTAATGTGGCCGAAATATTTCACTTACCTATTTTAATTTTTCAACTTCTTTTAATTCCTAGTTTTTCTAGAACCTCTGTATTTGTTTTTTTTTTCTCTCTGTGAATTACAACATATTCTTCAATATATCCACATCTCCAGGGCCTCTATTTGACTTCCTAATTGTACTCTCATTGTCCAGGCTTCTGTACTATGGTTCCCAAAATGAAGGATAGGCATTTGAATGGTTAAGGTCTCTGGAGTGTGGCTACAGTTTGCATTTTCCTCATGTTGGACTGTTAGTGCAGGTTCCGTTGCCCTGCTGCTGTGTTGAGTGCGTGGTGAGACACTGAGCTGTGCCTTTCGTGTGGAATGCTTTTACATTTGCTAGCGGTTGTTTGTAGCGTGAACTGCATGTTCAAAATGATGGCGGCCGACCTACCACTTAACTTACTGGCTTGCCTTGTGCAGTAATGTGTGGCTGCTGATTTTCTTGTGACTGCCGCTTCCATTGATGATGAACTGTATTTTTCATGGAGACCTTTTGTGCTCGCTTTCTGGCGGCAGCATTATGCGGTGTACCTGTGTGGGCTGTTGGCTTGTCAAGACTCCTGTCTGTTCCACTTTTCACATGGGGCAGTGAGGAACATTTTGTGTGATATTCACTGGCACAGGAACAGAGCATGATGGGGACAACCCGTTGCAGTGAAGTTGGAACCACGACTAATGACTAATAGTAGTGTTGAATACATTATGAGCGCGGACGAGCGAGGGTTTAATACCTGTGCTCGCAGTCCGCCAAGAGAGTAAAATACTGACAGCCTGTTCCTTCGTGCATTCATCATCGCCATCAAGTGCCCTGCCATCTGGCCTGTTCCTCCATGCATTCATCATCACCATAAAATGCCCTGCTAGTTGGCGTAGGTGTTCATGGCTCTCCAAAGATCTCAGTCTTTGGTGTTCTGGGTCAACTCTGCTAATGATATTCCTCCATACCACCGTCTCAATCCATCGAGCATCATTTCTCTTGGTCTGCCTCTGCCCCTCAATCTTTCCAGTTGTCACGATGTTCTCTAATGCCTCTGTTCTCATCACATGACCAAAGAAAGCCATTTGTCTCTTTCTTATTGTTGTATATAATGTTCTAGTTTCATTAGCCTGTTTCAGGCACTCATTGTTAGTTACTCTGGCGGTCCAAGGAATTCGCAACATTCGTCTCAGGAACCACATCTCTGTTGCTTCTAATTTCTTCATTTACATTCAAAGATTCACTGCCATACAGCAAAAATGGTTCTATATAGCATTTCAGCACTCTCTTTCTTACATGCAGTGATAATGACTTATTACATAAGATACTCTTCATTTTCTTAAATGTAGCTTTTGCTTGCTCTATTCTGCTCATAATCTCTGTTGTACATCTTCCATCTGATGTTACAAATGCCCCTAGGCATTCAGGCCTACAAAATGTAATGGCCTAACACATCACAGACCAACAGCTGGTTCCTGCTTCAACACTTTTCTGTAAACCTCAGATCACCTTCTCTTCAAATGTCCTGCATTTTCAAAAGTCAAGGGAAATCTACTACAACTGTCTCCAAGGTTATTAACTTACTCTATGGGTCCATGGAAGAGATGCAGAGAATCTGCACTTTTTAAAAGAATGGCATTGAGCCACCAAGAGTAGATAACCTAACAGCTTTGGGATAAACAACAGCAGCAGCAGCAGCAAAACTGTGATATTTTGGCCACCACATTCAACTTCAGTACAGCCTATTTTGAGACAGGATTATTGTCTTGTAATCTCTCTCTCTCACTCAATGTAACTATCTGCTTGTTATACATTATTTTTTCATGTACAAATGTTGCCAGGGTCTGTTCTGTAATATTTCTGACTGTAAAGATATCTTTAACAATGTGCATATGGGACCTACTTACTCCAGACAGAACACAACAGGCTGAGATGCCACATGTTTAATAAAAGATAGGAAATGCTGATGAATATTAACTGGAAATGGTAAAATGACAGCTAAACATTTGTTGCAGGAGTGTCCAACATTTTAAAAAAAAGTTAGTTGCATATCCTTTACAGGACATCACAGTCAACCCCAGCATGTTTTGGCTGTTTGTGATCTCTTGGCAAGTTTACGTTCAGTAGTTTCCAATTACTTTCTGAACGACTGGCACCCATACCATTTTATAAAAACACCCAACGCAAGGTGGTCTGCTGCCAAAATGCGGTGTGTAGGATTATGAACTGTGTCCGTAACCCCTTTGCCACAGAGCCTGTGTCCAACATAAGTAGAATGGGGGGGGGGGGAATGAGAAGAAGTATTTTAGACTACACCCGCTACATTTGAGGACAAACTCAAAGATTTCCACAAAGCTTAAGTTGACTTCTGCTTTCTTTGCATATATTCATACTGATATCTGAGGGTGAACTAAGAAGAGGAGGAAGTAGAAGGGCCTACTTTTTGAGTGCGTAATATGAGAAGATGAGGTATCTCACTGTTTGCGTGAGTGAGACAGGCAGAGAGAGGGTGTATGTTTGTGGGTAAGAGACAAAGGAAAAGAATGAGACAAGGACAGAAAGACACACAAGCATACAGAGAGAGAGAGAGAGAGAGAGAGAGAGAGAGAGAGAGAGAGAGAGAGAGAGAATGAGAGGGAATGAGAGAGAGAGTATAAGAGAGAGAGAGAGATCAAAAGAGTGTTTTTAAAATGATCAACTGGATACGAACTGAGTACTCAATGGGCCAACCTTCACGCCACTCCTGATCATTAAAGCAGGCACATTCGCTGAACCAAGACTGCTACAATGGCATGCTAGTAAACCCTCCCCCATGCCACCAGAGCTTTGTCTGTGTGTGATCACGCATTTTTCTTCTTCCTCTATCGCCTTTCATCTCCCAATGGAGCATAGACCCTCAACCAACTCATTCCAAGATCTTTCTAGACTTGTTCATGAGGTTGGATTTTGCAGCTATGGTTTTCTATGGGATGAGGTAGTCAATCTCACCATAGCCATTTCTCACAACATACATGGACATGGTAGGTTGTTACAGTGTTACATTTCTTTGCTTCTTACATATGTTTAAATGTGAGTATTTCACAGCGGCTTACCAGGGCTACTTGATCTGGAGCATGCAGTGATCCCTGGACTGGACATTAGGATATCAGAGTTAACCGTACTAACTGCCAAATGGAAGGATAATGCATTAGAATTAGACACAACAGGGGGCGTTAGTAGACTGGATGTGGTGACAATGGCCACAGTTTCTGAAGTTACTGAACTGATAATACTTGGCTGTTTGCCTTCAAACGGTATATGTCCATATTTGGCTTCCCTTGACCTTCTACAGCGCTTGGCAGATGTGTATTCTGCAGTAGAGAAAGGATCAGTCGACCTCTTCCGCTGCCTGCCAACAGGAGAAAGCTGGGGCGACTCGGATCTTCGCGATATTCGATGTTTGGAAGACACCGGTGACGATGATCTGGATTTATATAAATAATCACCACGCAAAACCCGTGAGGAAGATCTGGAAGTGTGGAGAGATTTGCCTTCTCGTCGACGCTGTCTGTGAATACTTGCCAAAGCTTCAGTATGAGCGGCACGCCTGGAACCTTTGACTTTGGAGTACATGTCTCCATGAAACTGATAAGAATGGTTCTGATGGCGTCCCAGTTCTAGATCTTTCCAGAATTTATCCTTTACCGTTCCGTAGACTGGATCATACTGCTTTCTATCAGTATTTTTTTCTTCGGGTGATGGTGATGATACTGAATGATTCTTCACCTCGCGATCTGTACCAGTCTGAAGAGAACTTGTCACAGATTTCTGAAAATATTTGTAAATATAAGATTAATATAAAAGACTTTTGAGAATATCATGGACAAAGAAGAATGTTGAGAATATCGTGGACAGAGAAGAATGTTGAGAATATCGTGGACAGAGAAGAATATTGAGAATATTGTGGACAGAGAAGAATGTTAAGAATATCGTGGTGTCAGAATCTCCAATAAGGCTTTAGAGAGTTAATAAGAGTTAACACAAGTCTAGTAGGGAGACACCAGACAGGAGAGACACCAGCGCTATAAATAGCTTCACAAGGGGACACATTTGTGTAAACCAAGGGGGCAATAAGGACAAGTGAGCGAGGGCTTCCCCAAGCCATTGGGAAGCTTGGCCTGCGAGTAACCGTGAAGTGCCCGGTTACTCAAGTTCACGAGCCAGCGTGCTTGGGACTCCATGCACGCAAGACTAGCTACTGCACGGAGGGGACAGCGTCCGTGCTTGACCACGCAATGTGTAGCGTGTGGACAGACCCGACTGGAGACGATTAGAGAGTAGACGTGTTCTTGACAAATGCTATAAGTTTCTAGGCAATAGTTAAATATTAGGCTGTAGATTTAGATTGTGATTACTAGCATCATTTCTCACCACTTCATTGCATTCATGTTGTGTAATGGTAATGAAGCATACCGCTCGCAGAGCTATTAAATTGCCAGCTCTAAATAAATTGCATTCCTTTTGCAAATGACACGAGTTGTTATTTCGTGCGGTGCAAAAGTAGGGGAGTCCTGAAAGACCTGTAGCAAGCAAGTTGCTGACAGGCAGGACCCCAATTGGTGTCAGAAACCAGTGAACCAACGTCAGCAGTCAATTGGTGTCAGAAACCAGTGAACCAACGCCAGCAGTCAATTGGTGTCAGAAACCACTGAACCAACGCCAGCAGACAATTGCACGATTCAATATCATTGCTGTGTGAAAAATATTGGAAAGTAATGTAAATTTGTTTGCACATATGGCAGAAATAATTTTCTCTTGTGAATTATTACGATCATATCATTTGTGAAGCTTGAACCACAATGAAGCAAAAGTAAATTATAAATTGTGAAATTCTACGAAAATTAATTTGAAAGTGTGTTATTCTACGGAAATTAATGAAAATGTATACAATCATCAGTAAATATTATCAAGCTAACCATCGTGTACATTTCATTTTGTGTGAGACAGCCATCAATGTCACCGTTCTTTATATTCAGTAAATAGATTAGCTACTGAACTAAAGCCTAGAATGAAGTTATACCAAACTAGTCAGAAAGTGAAGACAAGACGACATCGACTGTCATACAACGAATCATCTTACGTATCATAACAATCATTCAGATGATCATATCATTCATTAACACCATTTATCATTATCTATCACATTTTTTCATTCATCATTCGCATGAAAGATAAATTTGTATTTACAACATATGCGTGTGTCTAATTTTTAATGCTCTACTAAACAGAAGCATCCATTGTGTTATTAAGTCAATCATTTTGTGAGTGTGAAGACAGCGGTGGAACATCCCAAGAACCGTATTTTCCAAAGAATTAGATGAGTATATTTTCAGAAATTTGGTATGCTCTAAAATTAACATGCATCTCTTTTTCAGTAAGATGTATATTTACTAAAACAATATAAACCATTGTGGAAATTTTTGTGATATCATTTTGAACTAACATTACGCCACAAAATGGCGTCACTAGTGAGTGCATCCAAGCAGGTAAAGAAATGGGCCACACTGGAGAGAAGTTAGAGAAGTGGGCGGATCAAAAGGTATAAAGAAGAAATAGCTCGAATGGAAAAGAAGGCTGCTTTAGAGAGAGACAAAAGAGCATTAGAAAGGCAGCATCAAAAAGAAATGAAAGAGGTCGAGGAAGCTACCAAACAGAAACAATTAGAGTTAGATCAAGCTACCAAACAGAAACAGTTAGACTTAGATCATGCCAACAAACAAGCAGAAGAAGTTACCAAACAGAAACAATTAGACTTAGATCATGCTACCAAACAAAAGCAGATACAAGTAGACTCAGAGACTAAATTAAAGATGAAGGAAATGGAGGTAGATTCTAACATACAGATAGCCTCTAGCAACAAAGAGCCAAGAAGAACAGAACAAATTAGTAAGTATAAGGGCCTTATCAAACCATACAGTGTAGGGGATTCAATTAGCGCATGGACTGAGAACATAGAATTCCAACTAAAGACGCAGAAAATACCTTTGGATGACTGGGCAATGATCTACATGAGAAACCTCAGTGGGGAGCCGTTAAAAGTAATAGAATCCATACCTACAGACCTTAGGAACGATTATCAGTAAAAAAGATAGAACAGTGTGAGTAAAGGAAGAAGAGAGTTGTTCTATCCCCAAACGAGAGATTTATAACTTATTGGATATCTGACAAAATTGGACATCAATTTTTTCTTTGTGACCATACGTGTTACAAACATGAGTTAAAGGGGGAGTAACACTCACAGAGAGGAGGGGAGCCTGTCAGAATCTCCAATAAGGCTTTAGAGAGTTAATAAGAGTTAACACAAGTCTAGTAGGGAGGACACCAGACAGGAGAGACACCAGCGCTATAAATAGCTTCACAAGGGGACACATTTGTGTAAACAAAGGGGGCAATAAGGATCAAGTGAGCGAGGGGCTTCCCCAAGCCATTGGGAAGCTTGGCCAGCGGTAACCGTGAAGTGCCCGGTTACTCAGTTCACGAGCCAGCGTGCTTGGGACTCCATGCACGCAAGACTAGCTACTGCACGGAGGGGACAGCGTCCGTGCTTGACCACGCAATGTGTAGCGTGTGGACAGACCCGACTGGAGACGATTAGAGAGTAGACGTGTTCTTGACAAATGCTATAAGTTTCTAGCAATAGTTAAATATTAGGCTGTAGATTTAGATTGTGATTACTAGCATCATTTCTCACCACTTCATTGCATTCATGTTGTGTAATGGTAATGAAGCATACCGCTCGCAGAGCTATTAAATTGCCAGCTCTAAATAAATTGCATTCCTTTTGCAAATGACACGAGTTGTTATTTCGTGCGGTGCAAAAGTAGGGGGGCCTGAAAGACCTGTAGCAAGCAAGTTGCTAAGTGGAGAGAAAGAATGTTGAGAAATCTGGACAGAGAAGAATGTTGAGAAATCATGGACAGAGAAGAATGTTTAGAATTTGTGGACAGAGAAGAATTTGAGAATACCATGGACAGAGCAGAGAAGCGCAATTGGGAGGTACAAAATGCAACCTAAAGACTAAATGTTATGGCAGGGCCTAAGCCTTGGATGGCAACTGATGTAGGATGGAAGCTCAGACAGCGGAAACCCC